>JAKXYG010001529.1:0-59689 GCA_025895645.1 Cardicola forsteri | reverse complement strand
AATCAATAAGAGCTTCCGTCGCACTTGAGGACGTAATGATCGCAACACCATATTTGGTGGGTCCAGAAACATCACAATGAGAAGGCCAAAAGGTTGATCCTGAAGGTAATTTTATAGCACAAGTTCCTGAATGACGGGTTTCTTGAACACGCGAATAAATTTATATTCAAATAATATCAACCATTAGTTTTCAATAAAAACCATAATACAAATAGAATGTCATTTGTCCAGAATTTTAAATTACACAAATTAAGGTCAATAAGAAAAATTTAATAACTTAAAAAGTAGTTCAACATACTTTAAAAAACATATTTCACTCACCGTCTGCAAGAACATCTAATAATGGATTCATACGTTGTTCTTGATAGCTTTCTTTTAATTTTTTCAACCGACGCAATATAGTTTTATGTTTCAGTTGTAAATGTTTTTCAAGATAACCAAAAACATTCGATTTAATGGAATGATTAACTTTATCCCTCAATTTCGAGTCCAATCTAAATCCAGATAAAGCTTAGATATAATGATAAGCACCAAATTGTTAAAAACGTATACACAAAAATGTTTACCCCATCCTAGATACTTTAATAGTAGGTCATGTTTGTGGAACGATTAATTTAACTTCAATATAATATATAATACGTCTCAGAATGACAAATGCTAGCCCTGGTATTCCTGCTCCGGATTATTCAATGCTTATAGATAACGACTATACTGATAAGTTTTCCAAAGACTACTCATCAGCTTTACTTATTGTCTCAAATTGTGGTGTGGGAATAAATCAATCATGGAACATTCTGAAACAAAAGATCGATTTAGCTAGTTTGGTGCTCCCCCGTTCAATCAACTTAAAAGGACCCAACTGATTGTCAACCAATTTTCGATATCTTTATGCACAAGCAAAGGTAGCCACGAGAAAAAATGAAGCAAAATAATTGCGTGCCGAATTTCAAAAACGTTATGAAGAGGATGAGCAAAGTTATTGGGATTCTGTAGCTGATCAGCTAGAGATTTCTGCTCGCCATAATGACAGTGGAAAATATACAAGAAATTGGAACAACTATACCGTGGCAACAAAGTTAAAGTTAGATTATCTGGTATTTTAAATGAAGACTAGTTACTCCATTTTTATCAGACTTCAAATCACAACAGGATGACTGCAAGACTAATCCATGTTTGACACAGTTTTCTCGGCAATTTATCCAATCACCGTAGAACCTCCAACCGTCGATGATACTATGCGCATTTCCAGTAAACTCAAAGCTGGAAAATCTGCCAGATTCGACGGAATTCCTCCATATGTCTTGACACTCGCAGCTTACTGAAGACCTCTATAGCATAATGGAGTTTTGGAAAACTGAGCAGTGTCCTGAAGATAGGCATCGTGCTACTATTGTTCCTGTTCACAATAAACAAGATCAACAAATCCCTTTTAACTATAAGGGTATCAGTTTACTTTGTATAGATGTAAAAATTAATTGCCACATCAGCGATAGTAGAACCGATTCGCCTGTAGAGAGAGAAGACCTCACGTCCCAATCAAACTGGTTTTCGTCCTGGTTTGGGAAGCGTTGATCAAATTTACACGCGTCGATACATTCTGGAATTTCGGACAAAGTTTCAGCTTCCTACGCACGTTCACAGACTACTCTTCAGCTTTGTTACGTGATGGAACCCTGTAAAAACTTGTGATTTCCTTACGTGCTCTGTGCAAAAAGTCAACTGCTGCAAACCACATTTGCAGCAGATCTACTACAAAGCCGTTCGAAATTTGCTGTGATATCTGTCAAGGCTGTGTGGTTCCTCCACTTTTGTTCAACTATGCAATTGATGCTGTATTTGCCAAAGTTCCCGTACAAATTGAATGTGTGTATATTGGTACAAAGCTCTTCGCCGACTTAGAATATAATGACGATGCTGTTCTTATAGTTGAAAATAAAGCTCAGGTGCAGTGTATTGAATTTCCTTGTGAATGTTTCCGATACGGTCTGACAATCAACCCAAAAAAGCAGCCATCATGTCGTCACAAGCTCTTAATACGAGGATTGAATTAAATAATGCTGTGTTCCTCAATGTAAAGCAAATTATGTATCTAGACTCTTCAATTACTTCTGACAATGGTTCATTTAATGAAGTAAATCGTCAAATATGTTTGGCTGTTGCTGCGTTTGGAAAGCTTACCGATCCACTATGGAGACGAAAGACCAGCAACCCAAACACGAAGATGAATATTTTCTCCTTATTAGTTGGCACAGTACTTTTGTACAAAGCTGAAACGTGGATTCTTACAAGGTCAGAGATGATGAGGCTCAATAAATTTGTAATATTATGTCTCAGATACATTTGGCACAACACCCATTTCGGAAGAAAAAAATCAGCAACTGTCAAATTCGAGATGACCTTCTTTCACTGGTTTGCGCTGGTTTGGACACGATCTTCGTAAAAATTCCGGTTGTAATCTGACGTACCGTAACTTTGGCTTGTCCAAATGCCGGTTAGAATAAAAGGAAAGGTTATCAAAAACGTATTTGGATGGGTACTGTTTGGGACGATCTTCACTCTATTTTAGTCAAGATTTTATCTTGGAAACAATGCCAAAGTCGTTGGACTGAAATATCTGTGCACGCCTCTGAAAACCGTGAACAGTGTAAACGGTTATTCGAAATGCTATGCGGACTTGTTGTTGTATATAAACAATAATTCTTCACAACCGTACATTATTAATTGATTATAATTAACATAAATGGTTAAATAACAATGTTACAGATCGGAAACGTGAACTATTAAGAAAGCCCAAGAGGGAAAACTCGACTCAGTAGAAATGAAGACATTTCGATGGTTGTTGGGAGTGTCCAAATTAGACAGAATAGAAAATAAAGTTGTTTGAAAACTGAAAGTCATCGAAGTTCATAAAATTCAAGAAAAAAGGTTAAGGTGGTATGGCCACATTCTATGTAGAGAGGAAAACTACGTTACAAGGCAAATAATGGCATTGGAAGTAGGTAAAAGAAACCGTGGTCGACCAAAGAAAAGATGGTTGGATTGTACGGAAGCAGATATAAAGGAAGAGGGACTAACAAAAATTGACGCTGAAAACAGAACCGAATGGCGAATGCTGATCAGAAACAGCGACCCCTCATAAAACAGGGAAAAGCTGTAAAAAAAAGAGGTTAAATAATAATATTAAAGAAAATTATCAAAATCAAGTCGAAAAACGTTTACTTTAGTACAACAAATTTCAATTAAAAGTTACGTTATCCGTCACGTTTCCAAACAAATAAAGACCTCAAAACTGTTCAGCAAAAACAAATTATTAATAATCAATAAACAACATCAACTTTAGCCAAACGACAGACAAATGCACCCAACCATAATATAATGAAAAGTAATAATTAGTGTAGTATCAGCTTACCTCCTTTAAACTAATTTAAATTTTACTGTAAAAAAACTGAATAAATGTACTTTAATTCTATTTTTACAATAATGTATTTTGAAATAAAATCTATGTCAATAAGCGTGCCCAAAAAGCAATGACAACACATAAGAAATATCAAAACAAATTATTAAACAATATATAACTACTTTTTAAATACTTATTTTCATTTTTATACGCATTTCATAATCTATGTAAATAATTTATTAGCATATTAATAATAATTCACCTTAATAAATTTTAGAATGTTTATCAAATAAACTCATGTTTCTATTATCAATAAAATCCTATCACAACTGTAATATAAATACGAAAAGATAAACACAATTATTGTTTCTACCATGTCTTAACCAAAATAATTTAAAACTGTTTATTTCACCATTTTAATGAGTAAGCATGGTTTGGGTTTCATCACCAGGAGTAAATGCGGACCCTCGTTTCACTTCGCTAACTATCGCTTGTTAGATGTTTTCCATTAAACATTGAAGTAATAAAAATAAAGATCTACATTTTTCAGTTTAAAAATATTTTCATATACTTTATCATTATAATGTGAACAACAAAATCAAATGGAACACGCCTTTACTTTTAAAAATGCTTTCAATATTTTCTAAATATATGCGCACAAAGTAATAAAATATGGTAAAATTCATTCTAATTACAAAAATGTAAACCAAAAACAGTCTCAAGTTTTTAATTTTAAAAATGGTAATAGATACTTACTTAAGTAACTCAGTGTCAAATGGCTTTCCCATAGGACAGCGCTGTTGTGATCCATTTTGACGATTAAGCTACAAAATAGCAAAAAAAAATTTTTTAGCAAATCAAACATAAATGCTAAAAAACATATAATGCAAACGTTATTAACAAGTAAACTAACGACTAAACTATCAAAAATTTTAGTAATACAGTGTACATTATTACACTGACACACATACATATATATATATATATATATATATATATATATATATATGTATATATATATAAATATATATATATATATATATATATATATATATATATATATATATCTTCAATATGCAGTCAACTCATTCATTCATTCATTTTGGTTGGTGACGTGGTCACCTCTTCATTATTTCCCATATTTATACATGTAGAACGATCGATTTCGATGGCTTGACAAGCGTAGACAAACGTGGAAGAATAACAAAGTTTATTGGCTGGTGGACGGCATCCTTGTGACGTCGACACTGTTCGCAAAGATTGACGAGACCGCCTGATTTTTTGTCAGGGTTATCTCCCTTAGCCCAAGGGCTACATTTCATTTTGGTTGGTGACGTGGCGTCACCTCTTCATTATTCCCCATATTTATACATTGCAAACGATCGATTTCGATGGCATGATAAGCGTAACACAAACGTAGAAGAATAACAAAGTTTCTTGGCTGGTAGCCGGCATCCTTGTGACGTCGCCACTGTTCGCAAAGATTGACGAGGCCGCCTGATTTTTTGTCAGGGTTATCTCCCTTAGCCCAAGGGCTACATATGATATACGTATACCTTTAGATACCTTTTAAGTATCCTGGGTGTATGTTCACACCCACCCGCCGTAGCGGAAGCCCAGTTATACCGCTGTGCACTCGAACCCTGCTGTTATTAGTCTAGATGCCTAGGGGCACCTAGTCCAGGATGCACCACGTGGAGGACTAACAGTCAGGAATATCACCATCATTGGAAATTGAGACTTTATAAGCATTACTCAAATCCTCAGGATCATTAGCATCCCAAGATGGTTATTACGCCTATCGACTCGGTTTTTATGAGATCGAAAAAAATCTACAAAATACAATTCGACTTACTAAGAGCCTCAGAAAAATATGGCTTATACCTTAATATTAAAAAAGTGGTTTTAGCGAATCTCCCCTTTAGAGATCCAATAATGTAATTAACAAAACAAAAAGACATTTAATTGATTTTTGTAAGAGTTTCGACCGCGAGTATATAAACCAGCTAGCCACGACCATCCATCCGTGAGAAAAAAAGCAATTTTTAAACCACTCTTTCTAGGCCCCTCTACAGGTGGAGCAAGAGGTGCTGTCCCTGCTTGGTAATAAAACTCAGCGTAACACCAATAACAGTTGTCGCCTTCTTGTCAACGCGTTAACGACCTTAACTCCTAAGTCTCCGTTTGGCCCACGATTGCTTATTTGGCGCATCCTTATTTACAGCTAACCTTTGTTGCTAAAATGCCGTTTTACTATCCGCCACCTGTAAATTCCCTAAATAGGGGGGTCGGTCTCCCCCCCCCAATCAAGTAACGTAGTAGCAGCTAATCGGGATAAACAAAGTGCTACCACGTGTAACAAAACTGATGCATAATTTAATGGAAAAACAGTGCACAAGAATATCTATATCATTTAGATAGAGAACGGAGCCAGTTTTCACATAACGGATAACTAAAACTTTTATCTTAACATAGTTAAAAAATATAAAATAAAGTAACTACTCTTGTTATATACATATATATAGAACTTGAAATAAAATTTATTTTCATCAATTCACATACTTCAATAAGTGTTTTTAAACACAGTGTAATATCAGATGGAAAAGTTGAGTAAACTGCATCACAACTCATTTCATTTTCTACCCAAGACTTCGGTTTATCTGTGATCACAACAACTTCATTCTCAAATTGATTTTCTCCTTTACTAGAAACACTTTTTTCAACTTTTTCTTCGACCGATTTAGCCAATACTTCATCAAACACAGAATCTAAATTCTGCATTTGTGTTCGTGCTTCAGACGACTGGTTTTTTTGTTTATACAGATTAGGTGTTGATAAACGTTTAACAGCTTTTTCCAATAATTCTCTAAATTGAAGTAAACACACCAACATTTACGTACCTTGACTTATTTTTCTTTCTAATAACAGCAGAATTAACGCATGGATTTTTCTTTTCAAAAATTAATATTCAAACGAACATACCAATAATCGTGCATTCAAAGGAGTTTCAATCTTCGCAGCTTGATCTTCATGCCCCTCTACTACACCTTGATGAACAAAGAAACCACCAAACTTGGTTGACACATTAGGAGCCAAAAACACATCAACCTAAAGAATCAACTAAACTAATATATACATACAGCCTCTGAGTCATCAATAAAAGAATCCTGGGTATCATAACCATCACCAGGATCCAAATAATCGTCAATTCTCACACGTTTTGTCTTGCCACTATTCTTCATTGTCACCATTGTCCCCTAATACATGAAAATAAACTATATAAATTTACGTATTTCTTTTCCAGCGATTTTACTAAATCTATCATATTTTTTTCTTCAATCATATCCTTGGTTACTAATGGATCTGCTGCAATTGAGTTTTTTGATTCCTATAAAAACAAAAACAAACAATAAATAACCCAAAATGAAACTAAATATAAACCACAAAATTAGATTTCCCTTTTCCTTTATTTCAAACAAAACTCATCCCTAGTAGAACTCTCTTTTGGAAACCAAATGTAATAATTAAAATATATACCACTAATAAAAACTTTATAAAACCAATATTTTTAAATAATAATAATTATATTATATTAAAACACACCAAATTTTTTTGTAACAATTCCAAATAAGAACACTCATAACAGCTACCATCATCAGGTAACGATAGTTCAAAAACAACCGTTTTCTCAGTAAGTTCAGACAGCATTTTCTATATAGACTTAAGTATGACACCAAAGCATTGGACTAGGTACGCAACCTAACTGGAGGTCAACATTTTTGCTTAAATTGGTTTAACTTTTTAAATACATTTTTTATATTAAACAAAAAAATTTACAATAAAAAATAAATTAATATTTTTAATTAAAAATAAAATTAATATTAACAAATTTTTAAAAATAAATATATTATGTTAGTAGATCTTTATGTTACAATTTTCACGTTACAGGATACAGGATATTTCACGAGTTGATTCAGGATTCAGGATTTTTCACGAGTTGAGTAGGCCAAAACGCCTTTTAGTACTCGGTTCTCAAATTGTCTCAAATTTTCACGGGGAAAAATGAAATGAATGGTGAGGTAAAGGGGGGTTAGTCACAGAAAAAATATTTGAAATCAAGGTAGATAGTGGAAGTTAACAAATATAGAAAACGAGCAAAAATTATAAATATGCAAAAATAATAATAAAACGAGTTACGTATTACAATGCAAAAACACTGCAATAATCATCAAAAAAGAAGAAAAGAGAAAAGGATGAATAACGCTCCAATGGACGTGCAGCGTGATGCGCGCCTCACCTCGCGAATGATGGATCTCCCAAAAAGGGAAATTACAAGATTCGATAAAAATCCTATAAAGTATTGGTTGTTCATAAAAAACTTCGACGTTAGGGTTTGCAAAAAGACCAACAATCCGGAATTAAGACTAAGTTATCTCATACATTATTGCGAGGGTAAAGCCAAGGAAACAATAGAACATTGTACTATTTTTGATCCAGAAAGAGGTTATTTAGAGGCTCGTAAACTTTTAGAAAAGCGTTTTGGTTAAAAACACGTTATATGTCATTCTATGATTAATAATTTAATTGATGGTTCAGTTCTACGGTTAGAAAAATGCTCAAACTGTAAATCAATTTGCCCAAGAGTTACGAGTTTGTGAAATGACATTAAGTGAGATCGAATGCTATGCAGATTCTACCTCTCATAGAACACTAAGGGTGATTTCTCAACTATTACCTGTTTACATGCAAAATTTGTGGATTGAAAAAATGGTTCAGCTTATAAGAGAAGGTAGACAACCTTGTTTAGCTGATTTAGCGGACTTTGCAGAAGATAGAATTGAAATAATAAATATTAGCCTTAGACCAGTTGACAATTTAAAGCGTACAAATCCAAGGAGATTATTCACCACTACTAGAAAGTTAGAAAAAAACAATAATAAAGCCGCAGAATGTGTTGTGTGTATTAAACGACACTCTTTGGATGAGTGTTTATTGTTTCTAGAAAGTTCAATCGAAAATCGCGTTAAATTGTTAAGAAAATTTAGACTTTGTTTTAACTGTTTGAAGCGTAATCATACATCTACTTATTGTCAAAATCCAATGCGTTGTTTAAAATCTGGTTGTGGAAAAAAACATAACACTTTAATTTATAACAAAAAATTAGTAATACATTTAAATGAAAACAATACTTTGACAACGAAACCAAATATAAATTCAACGAAACCTTTACTCCATCAGCAGCGCTATCGGTCGTACCAATATTAGTTTGTTATAATGGAACAACTGTTCAAACATGTGCATTTTTAAATAATGGTTTTGATTTAACTCTAGTTGATGCACGTTTAATTAAAAAAATGGGAATTAGTGGTAAATCAAGGAAATTGAGAATTACAACTGTAAATGGAGAAACGATAAGCTCTTGTTTAGAAATATTTGATTTAACTATTACTTCAATTGACAATTGTGTTTCGTTAAAGTTAAATACGGTGTGGAGTGTAAATAAATTACCAAAGGTTAAACGGATAGTTCCGACTAAAAAGCAGTTGCGTACGTGGAACCATTTAACAGATTTACAGTTTCCTTACGTTGGAAATAATGAAGCTTTGATTTTGATAGAAAGTGATGTGTCCGAAGTTCATTTAACTTTACAACATAAAGTAGGTTGCATAGGGCAACCATATGCCATTCAAACAATACTAAGATGGACACTTTTTAGACCTTTGAACTTCGATATTTTAAAGAATTTAAATTTGAATCATATATCGACTTTGGATTACGAATTATCATTACAATTAGAAAAGGTGTATAACGAAGAATTTAGCGATAGAGCTTTATCAATAAAAGCAATGTTAGTTAAAGATAAGCATGCCTTAAAAGTAATGCAGGATTCAATAAAATTTGTTGATGGTCATTATGAATTATCGTTACTTTGGAGAAGTAACAAGTGTTTGACAACAAATAAGTTTTTAGCTCAAAAAAAGTTGTGGTTCTTAAAGTCAAAACTGCAGAATGACAAGAAACTACATGAACACTACGCATTGGTTATGAATAAATACATTGAACAAGGTCATGCAAAAATTGCTCCAAAATCATTTAGTGTAAGAACGTGGTATTTACCACATTATCCAGTTTTTCATTCTTATAAGCCCGACAAATTGAGAATAGTGTTTGATTGTGCCGCTAAATACAATAATATATCATTGAATAATTGCTTGCTTTTAGACCCAAATTTAACTAACACTTTAATTGGTGTGTTATTACGTTTTAGACGTTATTCTAATGCGGTAACGGCCGATATAGAAGCTATGTTTTATCAAGTTCGCGTGTCAACGGCGGATCGGGATGCATTGCGGTTTTTATGGTGGCCAGGCGGTAAACTAGACTTACTTCCACAAGAATATTGTATGAAAGTTCACCTATTTGGAGCTACCTTTTCTCCAAGTTGTGCATCATTTGCTTTAGGTGAAGCCATTAAGTCTGCGAAAAATTACTGTAATGCAATGACTTTAATAGTAGCAAACAAACAATTTTACGTGGATGACCTTTTAACTAGTTTCCAACTAAGAAAGAGATGATGTTAGTATTGAAAGAACTACGTAATGCACTAAATAATAGGGGATTCAAATTAACAAAATGGTTATCCAATGATCCAAAATTGTTAGAAGACATTTCCGATAATGAAGATTCCTACAAAGTCAAAGTTTTTGGTTCAAAAACTGAGTTAATACAAAGGACCTTGGGTATTGAGTAGAATGTATATAAAAACGTATTTCAATTTAAGACGCACACAGTAGATGATATCATTACCAAAAAAAGTTTCTTATCGTTTATAGCAAGATTATTTGATCCAATGAGATTTATCGCTCCAATTTTATTAATACCAAAATTAATTTTACAAGAAACATGTCGGATGGGATTAAAGTGGGACGAAGTTTTTTCTAATGAGTTAATTAGAAAGTGGAATAGTTGGTATACTAAATTACATAATTTGCAATCGTTGATTATTAATCGGTGCATTTTACCTTATGATAACTTATCAAACATGCGACTGCAATTACACTGGTTTTCAGATGCTTTAAATTATACATATGGAATAGTTATTTATTTACGTGTTGAAGATACTAACCAAAACGTGCAGACATCGCTTTTATTTGGAAAAACAAGAGTTGGACCATTAAAAACTATGACAATTCCAAAACTTGAATTAACTGCAGCGCATTTATGTGCCAAAATAATGCTTTAGATCAAAAAAGGAATTGAAACTGCTAATAGAGTCAGTTACGTTTTGGACGGATTCGACTATTGTGTTGTACTCAATACACAATTCACACATTTGTGTTCTTCCCGAAATGAATGGAGATATGTAGGCACAAAGGACAATCCAGTTGACTATGCATCTCGCGGTTTGTTGCCATCCGATAAATCTAAGTTGTCAATTTGGTTGTCGGGTCCTGCATTTTTATTACAAAGTCCGTTTTGGCCAAGTGATAATAAAACGATTAAATTGTCCGTGTTACAAAATTACGAAATTAAAAAAAGGGGGCTTTAATACATACTACATTTGTTGATAATTCGTTGTTAAATTATTTAGCAAGATTTAGTTCTTATAGAAAACTCGCTAGTGTTTTAGGATGGTGCTTAAAGTTTATTCACAACATTGAATCGAAGAGGAATCATCGAAGAAACATCATTATTGGATATTTGAAACCTTCAGAGGTAGAAGCATCGAAAAAATTAATTTTAAAATTAGTTCAAGATGTTGTGTTCTACAAGGAAATAAAAATTCTTAAAGATATAGAATATAATGCCCGAAATGATACGAATAATCAGCCGGTTGTATTGTTGCAAGATGTGCTTAGTAAATCAACAACAGAAAATAAATTTAAATTTAAATTTAAAAAAATAAATGGTGGAAATAAATTACTTAATAAAACCAGTTCGCTTCGTAAATTAAACCCGTTTAAATTTCAAGGAATATTATGAGTTGGAGGAAGATTGCAAAGAAGTCCATTGCTCTTCAATACCCTACATCCGGTAATCCTGCCTAACAAATATTTTGTCACTTATTTCATTGTTAATGTTTATTGCAACAAACATTCTGACTTAATTCATACAACGGTTTTTTTTAAATACGAACATTAATTTTACTTAATTGTACAGCCTGTTAAAAAAGTCATGCCCTTGTGTAAATTGTAATTAAGTTATTTTTATCCTTTTGTGTCCTGTTTATCGAATTTTACTCGTTTCAGTTGAATGGATCATAAAATTTCGCTAAGCCTGTTGTGTGAATTATAATTAACTGTTTTATTATCTCGTTTATTGAGGTTTGTGCTCGTTTGTCGATTTATTTATTAAGTCAAATATTAAATTTCACTAATTTGTTAAGCCTATTGTCGGAACATGTCATTCCCTTGTGTGTATTGTAATTAATTGGATTTGTTTATGCAAAAATTATATAATTTTTTAAACCCTTTTTTAGATGTGATGATTATTAATGTTGTATTATGTTTGTTCAATTTCTTAACTTATTTGATTAAACTATTTGTGTAAATTGTGAAATTATTATTGGTGTACTATTAGCATGCCTTTGCAATATACATAATTGTATGTATGGTTAATTTAAGTGTTAAACGTGCCTGCTTGTATTAAATTTTGTTTATTTTGAGGTTGAAAAGCGGACGTATAACCGTCAATATTGGTCGAATGTTAATTGCCTAATTTTGGTCGAAATTTCATACCAATCGATTGTGAATAGTGAACAACGTTCAAAACCAATTCACTTATGTAATCATCTTAATTAAACGTTGATGAACATATAAGATTTTTCTATTTAATTTATTGGTGCTTTGGGGGAGTGTAGAATTTTAATTATTGATTAAAAATAACCTATAAATTAACCTATAAATGTTTGTTTATTTGTGCTTATTTGGTTGTTTGTGACTGTGTCAATTTGGCACTTGTTTGAATTTTGACTGTAATAACGTGGAGCAGTTTGCTCTAAGCTGTTTTCTATTAACATTGTGTTTATTATTATTATTATTATTGTTATTATTATATAACATTAGTTGTTCTTAATAGTGTATTGTATCCTATATTACTTTAGTGAATTGACTCCAAATTGTAGGCTACGTAGCTTCCTTTCATTAAACGCGAGGTGGGGCGGTTTGTATGTGACAAGCGCCGTCGCTTGTCTTTAAAGGTTGCGTAGATCTGGGGACCTAGTAGTCTCCTTCCAAATACTTTACGTTTGTACTGATTACTTAAAGTAATGAATAATAACGCAAAGACGAGATCGGGAAACATATATATTTCCAAATTACAGAATCTGATCGTGGGAAGAACCAAGATGGAAACCGGAATGGTAGCAGAAAACGGAAGTTGTCTGTGGCGTGGGAACGGTTGTTTTTATAGCCGTTCCCACTGGTATGTACCATTGATACATTCAAACAAAATTGTCAATATTGAAAAAAATTAATTGCCAAAAATTAAATGTTAATAAAATAATATTGTTTATTATTTTGGACTTCGAAATATCTTTGTCGATTTTCACCGCTATATTACTATTAAATTCATGTTAATTTATGTATATTGATGTAAATTTAAGAGTTGTCGCATTTATATTAATATTGTATTATAGAACCAAACGTCAACGCTTATCATTTTATTAATAAAGAATATTTTATATTCGTGAGTTTTACTTTAACGGATATTTGAAAAACGATTATTGAGTAGTAATAAAAAGTTTCTGCAAGTAAAATGAAGGTAAATTGGTAATAAGGGCGTTTGCGTATAGATTGTCCAACTTGATCAAACAAGTCAATTGTAAGATAAGGGAATCTTACATTTATAAATAGCCCTATTGTGGTGTCCCGTGAAGTTAAAAGATAAGTCAAATAAAACTCCTAAGTCTTTAATAGAATTAACAGTTTCTAACGGAAGAGCATCATTTGGAGACATTTTGAAGATGTTCCCAAATGGCTTACCAAAAAAAATGTGCTTACACTTAGAATAATTCAACAGGAGAGAATTTTCAAGCACTCATTTGTTAATATTAAAAATATAATGACGTAGTACTTCTGGATTGGAACTCCAAATCTTAACATCATCGGCATATAAAAGAATATTAGAATTAACAACCAATGGTAAGTTACAGGTTGATACACAAGTTAAGTAGGAGTAAAACTTTTTTTGATCCTCGGTTTTATTTATCAAATTATATCAAAAAGATGCAATAATAAAAAATGAAATAAATAAATAAATAGCTAAAAATAACAAAGAGGAGGAGTCGGATTATTTAAACTTGGAAAGCTTATAATTATCATATGTCTTTTTAAGAGCTGGGAGTAATGACGTAGAGACTACTTTGGCAGGTAGGCTGTTCTATGGAGTAATTATTTTATAA
This sequence comes from Cardicola forsteri, assembly GCA_025895645.1. Lineage (NCBI taxonomy): Eukaryota > Metazoa > Platyhelminthes > Trematoda > Strigeidida > Aporocotylidae > Cardicola > Cardicola forsteri. The sequence continues at coordinate 45,890 of JAKXYG010001529.1, read as the reverse complement.
CAAAAATGATAACTTCTCAATCTGGAAAAAAACCCTGGGCTTTGTTAGCTTAAAATTATACCCTCTAAGAGAGTTTTGAGCTAAAGTAAAGAAGAGTGAAAAATACCCGGAATTGAATAATTGATGGGTCAGGATAATATCACATAATGCTTAAAGAAAACAATTTTTGGGATTTGAATTTTTGAAAATAAAATAAATATTTAACACCTCGGAGCAGTTTAGTGACAGCCCTCTGAACCTGATCTAGTCTACATATTTTTATCGGATATATTTATCGGATTTCAAAATTGGAACTGTGACTTGAGCATAGTATTCCAAATGTGGTCTTAAATACAACGTATAAAGTAAATGTAGACAAATAGGAGGAATGATCCCAAGATTCTTTTTAAAAAATTTAATAAGTTTGCAACACTTTTGAGTAGCTCTATAATAATGTTTAGTAAATAAGAGAGAAAATTAAGAATGACTCCTAGGTCCTTAATTGATTTTACTAAATCAATAAGCTGAGAATTTAGAGAGAAAGCGTTACCTGAGAGTTTCTCAAAGGATATATGCCTTCATTTAGCCTTATTGAGTGGTAGATAATTGGGTGTCAACCAGTTGAATATGCTGGTGATGACAGCCTGTAATGATTCAGGGTTAGTACCCCAGATCTTCACATCATCGGCATAAAGCAGTATATTGGAGTGTACATATAATGGCAAATCGTTTATAAAGAGAATGAATAAACGGAAACCTAAAACAAATTCTTGCGGTACCCCTGAGGAAATGGGACAGGAAGAAGAGAAATACGATTCAACCCTGATTTTAAAGATGCGATGGGAAAGAAAATCTCTTATCCAATCTAAGATTGGGCCTACAATCCCTACACCAATGAGCTTAGAGATGAGAAGTTTATGTGGGACTTTATCAAAAGCCTTTGTAAAATCAAAGTATATAGCATCAACAGACCTATAATTATTAAGTAATTCAATGATGCTGTTTGTGTAAGTAGTTAAGTTAGTAAGACATGACTTCTTGGGCATGTTGTGCGGGATAAACTATATTAAGGCTAATAAGGTGTTCAAGTATATAAGATCTTATTAACTTTTCCATTATTTTACTTGGAAAGAAAAGGTCTGTAGCTATCTGGTTTAAACCTACACCCTGACTTGTGAATGGCAACCTTCCATATTGAGGGAATTTGACCAGATAATGCCGACAAATTAAAAATATAGCCTAGATAAGGGGTGAAAATGTCCGCACATTTTTTTAGAATTGTGGAATAAATGCTATCAACACAACATAACGTGGACTTTAGATTTTCGAGACCAGTAATGACTAAAGTAGCTTTTATTATTGGAAGATGTATAAGTGGATTGATTATACCAAGATGGGACCAAGTAGACTGTAGAGATTAAAAAACGGAGTTAAAATAGTCTCTAAAAAGATCATAAGTTGAAGGTTAAGGCATTAAACTTCCTTGATAATCTTTGAAGCGAGGTTGAGAATTAATGGAATTCCGCTTATTACTGATAAACTTAAATAAGAGATTTTGTTAAACTTAGCTGTATTTAAAAGCTTATAAAGTAGTTTCTTTTTATGTCTTTTAATGAGTCTATTACATTTATTACGGGTGTCAATATAAGAGTAGTAGAGGCAAGGGAGCTTAGTAAATTTCCACAAATAGAAGGCCTTATTCCGTTTTTGAATTAATTTACAGATACACCTGGGAAGTCTAGGGTTAGTATGATTTGGGATCCTAAAAGGAACAAACAAATTCACACCATCAGTAAGAACCTTGGTAAAGAAGGAGTAGGATTTACCAATATCATTAGAATATAAAGTATCTCAGTTAGTATTAGATAAAAAAGCCCTGAGCTCATTGAAATCAGCTTTCCTAAATCAGGAATGGGTTTAGGATTAGATTCGCAAGTGGAATGGACATAATAGGGAGGATATACATCAAAAGCTAGTAGGAGGTGGTCACTTTCCTAGAACGGTGGCAGATATAATAGCGTATCGATATCGGTGGATTTGTTGGAAAATATAAAATCAAGGCAGAAGGGATTATAGTTTGTCCTGAATCTCGTTGAAGAGCGCACATGTTGTTTTAGTGCATGTGAAGTGCAGAGATTCTAAAGTTTAAAATTAAAAAAATTATATGAGTTGAAAGGGGAAACCTAATTAATAAAGGGGCAATTAAAATCGCCCATAATGACGAAGTGTTTAAAAGGTAAGGCCAGGATATGTTTAAATTTATTGATAAGCTCGATGTTAAAGTGATTAGAGAGAGTTGGGGAGCGGTATAGTAGAGAGAACAATGTTTTAAAAGTGGAGGACCCAACAGCAAAATAAAGAAAGTTATAATCGGCTTTGTGGGCTGTCGGATAAACAGGAATTAAAGAGAAAGCTAAATCTTCTTTGACATAGAATAGACATCTACCATATTTACCCTTTTAGGTATCTTTTCGCACCACACTATACCCATCTATAAAAAGTTTGGGGTAGAGAACATTGTCAAAGAGCCAAGCCTCCGTAATACCAAATAGAGCTCAGACTAAATAAAATAATAAAATTGGCGAAAATGAAGCAAATAACAAATCAATATTTATTAAATATGAAAATTGTAAAAGATGAACAAAACTGTATTGATTTAGAATACAGCTTACTTGCTAAAGAATTAAAAATTGATAAAATAGTTCAAAATGAAAACCCAGTAAATAATTCTGACATACTAGATTTTCCAACAACAAAAAATTACCACGGTGATAGTAAAACCAGACAAAGATCACAACTTATTCTCACAGACCGAGAAACATTGTCAAAAAAAATTGAACAATAAAATTCCACTAGTAAAGGCAATGCCAGTCAAAGATGAACAAGCTTTGAACGTAATGCAGGATTTAATAAAATATGTTAATGGTTATTATAAATTACCATTACCTTAGATAAGCAACAAGCGTTTAACAACAAATACGTTATAGAGTTTAAAATCAAAACTACAAAATGACAAGAAAGTAAATAAACATAACGTATCAGTTATGAATAAATATATTGAGCGAGATCATACAGAAATGGCTCCAAAATCATTCAGTGCAAGAACGTGGTATTTACTTCATTATTCAGTTGGTAATCCTTATAATTCCAACAAAGTGAAAATAGTATTTAAATACAATGTGTCATTAAATAAATGTTTATTTTTGTATCTAAGTTTATTTAATACTTTAGTTGGAGCAATACCACGGTTTAAACATTATTTTGTAGCAGTACCAATTGATACAAAAACTATATTTTATGTTTGTGCCAACGGCTAATTGGAATGCATTACAATTTTTATGGTAGCCAGGTGGAAATTTAAATATACAACTACGGGAATATTGCAAGACAGTTAACTGGTGTGGTGTTAATTTCTTTTTAAGTTGTGCACCACTTGTTTTACGTAAAATTGTTCAGCCTACAGAAAACTATAAAAATGAAACGACTTTATTAATAGTAAAAAACAATTTTACTTTGGTGATCTTTTAACTAGTTTACCAACTAGAAAAGATTAAGGTTAGTATTAGATGAACTACGTGATGTACTAAACAATTTTGTTGTGGCAAACGTAGCAAAACGGTTGTTCAACGATTCAAAATTGTTCAAAAAAATTTATAATAATAAAGATTCCGCCAAAGTTAAAATGTTTAATTTAAAAACTGAGTTAGTACATAGGACCTTGGGTATTGAGTAGAATGCATCTAAAGACGTGTTTCAATTTAAGACACACTCAGTAAAAAAATTACTATTGTTTGTAACAAGATTATTTGTTTTAATGAGACTTATTACTCTAATTTTATTAATACCAAAATTACTTTTACAAAAATCATGTTGGATGAGATTAAAATGGGACGAAGCTCCTGATGAGTTGATTAAAAAATGGAATAGTTTGTATACTAAATTGCATGATTTACAATTGTTGATTATTAATCGGTGCATTTTACCTAATAATAACTTATCAAACATGCAACTGCAATTACACGGATTTTTAGATGCTTTAAATTATGCATATGCAAAAGCTATTTATTTGTGTTAAAGATACTAATCAAAACATGCAGAGATCGCTTTTATTTGAGAAGACAGGGATTGGACTATTAAAAACTATGACAATTCCAAGACTTAAACTAACTGCAGCACATTTATGTACTAAAACAATGCTTCAGATAAAGGAGGAATTAAAACTTTTAATAAAGTCAGTTACGTTTTAAACAAATTAGAATATCGTGTTAAATTAAAGGAAATCAGGGTCGAGATCTCAGTGAGATCTTACAGTTTAATACTTACCGACATTGTAAAGGTTCAACACTGCCAACCGTTGGGGTTTTAAGTTCAAGACTTGCTAATCGTTGGAGTTTGGAGTCAAATACATCTGAATTTAGAGTTTTTCAAAAACTCGACTTGTTATATTGGCTGAGGTCAATATATATATTACAAGAACCATAATTTAATATACCATCAAACCATTGGGGTTTAAAAAAATTTGTTTGGCGTAAATTGGTGTACAGTTTCGCCAAATTTTGTCAATTAATTTGTCCAAGACCAACAAAATGTCAAAGCGTACATTTTCAAAGAAAAATGACAAACGACAATTGGTAAACGAGGTTTTGGATGTTGGTCTTCAGAATACCGATGGGGAACCAGTGACAATGGTAGGTTACGAAGCAATTAGACAATTTGTTTTTTTTTCAAAACTCCAATTCATTCAAAACCTAAATTTTTCCGGTATATTGTCCGATTTATTCAAAAACAGAATAAAGCTTTCTTTTTATGGAAATCTGCTAAACACTCCTGCCTTTAATATACGTATTTATCGGCATGGAACAACTGCTCAACATTAATTAAGTCTTTTAAAAACAAGATACTCTATAAGCTCTTATAAAGGGCCACAAAAAACAAAAACCTTCTAGTTAAGTTTATTAAATATTAAAAACAGCCGAACTATCTTTTTCTTGTATTTTACTATCTAGGATTTTACCTTGCAATAACTTTAAAGATTATTTTCAATTAGTTTTTTAAATTTATTAAACTGTTATCTAGTCTTAAGTCTTCCTAATGGGGTTTTTCCTAGGATTTTTAGAGAGTGTGCTAATATTCTTGCCTATCATTTAACTTAAATCTTTATCTTCTCCTCCAGGTGCATCCCCTGTATCTAGAAATCTGCATTTATTAGGCCCATTTACAAATTGAGATGCAAATTTAAAACTCAAAACTTTCAACCGATTAGTATTTTATCTACACCGAGTAAAATAATGAAAAGATTAATCAGGTCTCATATTCTTGACTATATCACTAATTCCAACATTATTGACACTGCTAAGCCTGGGTTCATGCTTCATCCTGTTTTACAAACCAATAACATTTCTTCCATTTTTAAATTTAGCACATCAGTTGATGCCATTTACTTTGATTTTACAAAAGCTTTTGACAAAGTTCCTCGTGATCTGCTTTTAATTAAGTTAAGATCCCTTGGCATTTCTAGTCCCATCTTATCTTAGATTTTTAATTTTCTCCCAAACCGCTTGTTTAAGGTCAGATTGGAAGCCGACCTCTCTCCTCTATGCCGCATAACATCTGGGGTTCTTCAAGGTTCGGTTTTATGTCCTCTACTGTTTATTCTTTTTATCATTGATTTACCTTCCGTCGGTAATTCCAATATTCTACTTTATGCTGATAATGTTAAAATCTGGGGCTCCAACCTAGAAGCATTGGATAATGATATCTCTAATATTAATAAGTAGACTCTGGACAATTTACTTCCGTTGAATCATGCTATGTGTAGACACATCACTTTTGGAAAACCATTAAGTAATATTTTTAAAATGTTTTTTGATGAGGTTTTTCCAATTGAAACAGTAAAGTCAATAAAAGATTTAAGAGTTCTAATTAACTACTTACTTAACTTTATGAGCCACCACACCAAGGCTACTCATACTTGTTACCGATTGATTAAATTCTTTAATAAAAATCTAGGCGGTATGTCTTCTATGTGTGTTCGTTTAATTTATATGCTTTATATAAGGCCCCATCTGGAATATTGTGTTCAGGTGACTGCACCCTTTTCTACATCCGACATTAATAATTTACAAAACATACAAAGGGTTGTTTTTAAACTGCCTAGATCTTTCAAAAATACATTATATTCTCTTAAGTTGTTCCCACTAACTAATAGACGGCTCCAGGGTGACCTCATTTTGGTGCATCAGTTTATCTTTTTAGAAATACTCAGTCCCTTCTTTACCTTAGTTTAAAACTCACTTTAAGAGCATAATTTTAAGATAGGTAAACCCAGGGCTACCACTAGGATAAAATTATATCATTTTTCAGAGTTATAAATTACTGTAATGGACTTTCCGATAAAATTGTCAATGCCTAATCAACTCAGTTCTTAAGCGTTTTTATAACCAATTTTCTTAAACTAACTTCTATTAACCTACCTGCTTTTTTATCCATTTAGTACAATAACATTTATTGTTACTGTTATTATTTTAACTTGAAATTTTATATTATTTTTGTTTTTCTTAAAATTGATAATGCTGATTGTAACTGTTTGAATAAAATATTTAAATTATTATTAATTTTTAGTTACAATTTTTATATTATTGTACATTTAGACACTTTGACTATGTTTGAACCTTGTTCTGAAGCGCCTTTTTGTATTTGAATGTATTACGTTTGTTATTAACGTCACTGTGGTTTTGTAACTATATTGTGTCCTGTTTTTTCTGTTGGTAAACAGTATTGGTATGTAATTTTGAATTATTTTGTAATAATAAATTGCAGAACGATAATTTAAATCACACAAGAGCTTTTTTGATTGATATTAGCTGGGGTGTTGATAATTATCTATATCAAGTTAAATCAACAAAAATCAGGGTCGAGATCTCAAGACTGGGTGCAAAGTAGCAGGTTAAAAAGGTTTACATCATCGGCTTTTGTACCCAAGTATTCATCAATCTAACGCTAATGCTGCAGTTCCCACAACTGCAAAGGTATATCTAGGTGTAATACCAGTAAAACTGGTAGGTCCTTCTTCCGTAAAAATGGATAGGCTTTTCTGGATAATGGATCTGATTGCACCTTGATAGATGGACATACTGCTGAAACGTCGGGGTTCGAAGGGATCACAATTGAACTGGAAATAAATACACTAAATGGGGTTTATAATACCTTGTGCAAAAGGGTACAGTTAAGGATTAAACCAGATGCAGGAGGACTCCCCATTACCATTAATAATGCGTATGCGGTAGACAAGCTTCCTCAATAAGGACTAATATACCTACTAAAGAAGAGTTACAAAATTGGCCTCATTTATCAAAACTTTAATTGAATCATGGTGAATTTTTTTCAATTGATATATTAATAGGCTGTAATGTGTCTGAGGCGCATTGAGTCCTAGGTCAAAGGTTGGGTAAGGGTAATGAACCTTACGCCATAGAAACCTCTTTGGGTTGGACTTTAAGGGGGTCAAGTAGTTGTCTACCTAGAATAGATAAGAATGTATTTTGTTGCCAAAAATATGAAGGAGATGTGGAACAAATTTATAAATGGTCTAATAGTGATTTCGGGTATATTAGTGACGACTGTATGAGTTGTATAAACGATCTAAAGGCGGTTGTTATTGTTGAAAATACAGTTAGCGGATGTTATTCAGTTATATTGCTAACTAAAGGATATTACAGAGATTTCAAGAGCATGAAGAAAAAAATTCTTTGTAATCAAAGTGCCGAAAAAACCTCTAAAATCAAAGTGTTTAAAGTTAAAAAAAAACGAAAAGGAGAAGATTGGATATTTTGTTGTTTCTGTTTATAGTTTAACTAGTCCATTTAAACAGTGTTTTATGTGGACAATCATACATAAAGTAGAAGGTTGTACATCCAAGTTTGTACTCGATAAAGATATTAGGCAGCTGCCAGTACTTAAAAGTATTGATTGAGTTTGTTTGTTTCGTATGTTGCGGTTGTCATGTATGGGTAATCTTTAGGTGTCTGGTGTTCACCATTCCCATTCAAGTCAACGTCGGAATTGTGTGCGTCAACTGTTGTGAACTCATCTGGTCCTAGAAATGTCCGTTTTGAAAAAATTGCGTTTTTTGGCCGGGAGTGTTACTGTTTGAATAAAATATTTAAACTATTATTAATTTTTAGTTACAATTTTTATATTATTGTACATTTAAACACTTTGACTATGTTTGAACCTTGTTCTGAAACGCCTTTTTGTATTTGAATGTATCACGTTTGTTATTAACGTCACTGTGGTTCTGTAAGTATATTGTGTCCTGTTTTTTCCTGTTGGTAAACAGTATTGGTATGTAATTTTGAATTATTTTGTAATAATAAATTACAGAACGAAAATTTAGATCACACAAGAGCTTTTTTGATTGATATTAGCTAGGATGTTGATAATTATCCATATCAAGTTAAATCAAAGGAAATCAAGGCCGAGATCTCAGTGAGATCTTACACTGAAAATCAACTCCTTTTCAACTCGTGAAACAACCTGTAACCTGAATATTTTCCATATGAAAATTAGGCTTGTTTTTAGGATTCGCTCAATTTTTTCATCCAAATTGTGTTGTTGTATTTTAATATTATTAAAAAAAAATTTTGTGGTTTAGCCTATCTTCTTTTTTAACCGTACAAGGTTCAGGTTCAGGTTCAGGTTTGTACACGAGTTAAATAGGAGAGATACTCCTTTTAAATCTCGGTTCTGAGTATCAGGTATCAAATATCAAGGTAATATCGAAAACATAAAAGTAAAAATATTAAATAAAATTATAAAGGTAGTACGAATCGTAGGCCAATTTGAAGGAATTTAGGGACAAGGCCGAGACGATATTGGCAGGTAAACTGTTCCATGCAGAAATAACGCTATACGAAAAATAATGGGAACTCAAACGAGAATGGACCCTAGGTTTGGAAATCTTAAACGGATGTCCTCGTCGAGAGTCATTGGAGAGGGCAAAGAGATTGAAGTGGCTAGTGCTAAGGAGTTTATAAACTAAAATAAGATCGCCCCGGAGTCTCTTATCGTAGAAAAAGTTTGAGAGTTTTAAGACAATTTGGGTAGGAGGAATTTTTAAGCGGCCGCGGCTGTTTAGTGAAGCTCCTTTGTACCTTATCAAGTTTCAATATATCTGCCCTTAGGATGGGAGACGTGATTTGAATGCAATATTCAAGATGTGGCCGAATATAGAGTTGAAAGAAGAGGCGGGTACAACTGATAAGAATAGTACCAAGGTTGCGTTAAAAAAATTTGGCTAGTTGATAGCATTTAAAAATAGCCTTATTATAATGGCACAAAAAGTTGAGAGAAGGGCTAAAGGTTACACCTAAGTCCTTTACTAAATTAACTGGAGCAATTGGCTGCGCGTTAGAAGTTTTAAAACTATTGCCTAAATGTTCTCCGAAAGTAAAGTGACTGCACTTGGAGACATTCAGGAGGAGGAAATTATCGATGGACCACTTGTAGATGCTATTAATGTCTTCCTGTAATTGAACCGGGTTGGTACCCCAGGTTTTAACATCATTTGCGTAAAGCAGGATGTCAGAGTGAACAATCGAAGGGAGATTATTAATGTAAATAATGAACAATAAAGGATCTAAAACTGATCCTTGAAGGACGCCTGAAGTAATGGGGGTGGGGGAGGAGGACAAGGAACCGGTAATCAGGTAACAGGTAAAATCACGAGTTATGTAGGAGAAAACTCCTTTTTGTACTCGGTTCAAAATATCAAATATCGGCAAAATAAATCTCAAAGATTATGTATATAAATATAATAAAGCTGTAAAAACAGAATTATGAAATTAAATATATTCATGGAGAAAATAGTTGTCATATGCTGATTTAAAGGAGTCGATGGAAGGAGCTGAAACAACATGGCTAGGTAAAAGATTCCACGCGGAAATAACCCTATACGAGAAATGGTTTAAACGTAACCGGGATCTTACTCTAGGTTTGGATAACTTAAAAAGGGTGCCCCCTTCGAGAATCGTTCGCGAGTATAAAGGGAGTTCGGCACCATCTGACCTTAATAATTTATAAACTAAAATGAGATCGCCCCGGAGCCTCCTATCTTGCAATGGAAAGAGTTTGAGAGATTTTAATCGGTTTGTATAGCTAACGTTCTTGAGCTGCCTAGAGGTTTTTGTGAACCTACGCTGTACTTTATCTAAAATCTTAATATCCGCTTTTAGGTAGGGGGATGTAACTTGGATACAATATTCTAAGTGGGGTCTAATGTAAAGTTGGTAGAGTAACCGTGTACAACTCACCGGGACGTTCCCAAGATTACGTTTAAAGAACGTGGTGAGTTGGAACCCCTTGGAGGCTGATATCCTGTGATGCGTTGAAAAGTCTAGGGATTGATTAAATGTAACCCCTAGATCCTTGATTAAATTAACTCGAGTGATGGGGAAGAATCTGGCGCTCAAAATGTATTGCCTGAATATTTACCAAGGGAGAAGTGATTACACTTGGAAAATTCAGAGGAAGCGCATTTGCTATAGACCAATTGTGGATACTTAAAATATCGAGTTGAAGTTGTTCAGGATTGGTATTCCAAATCTTGACATCATCAGCATATAACAAGATGTCAGAACGAACAACAGCAGGTAGGTCATTGATATAAATAATAAATAATAAAGGACCAAGGACGGATCCTTGAGGGACACCTGAGGTAATGTTTACAGCAGCGGAAGTAATATCACCTAGTCTTACGCTTAATTGCCAATTGGAGAGAAAGTCCGTTATCCAATCGAGGAGAAGCGGGCTAATCCCAAAGGCTCTCAATTTATTCAATAATGCTGAGTGGGGTACTTTATCAAATGCTTTGCAGAAGTCAAAGTAGATGACATCAATCGAGTGAGAATACTCCAGCATTCTAGTGATACTATTGGTAAATCTTAGTAGATTAGTGAGGCAGGATTTAGAAGGCATAAATCCATGCTGAGAAGGGTTAATGAGGTTATTATTGACTATAAAATTTATCAGGTGAGATTTAATTATTTTTTCCATAATTTTACTAGGAGCAGACAAGATGCTAATAGGTCTGTAGCTCTCAGCCTTAAATCTACATCCAGCTTTGAGGATCGGCCTTATGTAAGCTAATTTCCAAACTGAAGGGACCTTGCCTTGTTTTAGGAGAGGTTAAACAAATACGCAAGAGCAGGAGCTGTCTCAGCAGCACATTCTCTGAGGACTCTCGGGGTATATTTCATCTGAGCCTCTAGAGGAAGATTTTAATTTGAGAAGGAGATTGCGGACAATCTCCGGGGTGATGAGGGGAGAACCGGATAAAGAGAGGGACTGGTGGTAGGGTTACCAACGAAATCCGTATTGAAGACGGATTGAAAGTATTGGCTGAAGGTGTTACAGACTTCAGGCAAAGGAAAGAGATCCGTGGGAATCCTTAAGTTGTGGAAGAGAATTTGGGTTCCCTCGTTTATTCTTAATGAATTTGAATAGCAAACTCTTATCTGTCTTAGCTTTATTAAGGATGCTATTAATTCTGCGATGTTTGAGCCGGGAAAGGCTGCAAGCACATTTATTACGTAAATCGAGGTATTGATAATAAAAACAGGGGAGGTTGGTTGATTTCCACTTATAGAACTCGCGATTACGGAGTTTAATGAGTCTAATAAAATGTTGCGGGATCTTATTCGACGGTCGGGAAGGCGCTCTGAGGGGGACAAAAAGTTTACCTCCCGACTTGATGGTGTTGGAGAAATATTCGCAAAAATTGTCTACCTCGTCGGAAGAGGAATAAACCCAATTAAAACCTTTAAAATAGTTCCTTAAACCTTCAAAGTTAGCATTACTGAAATCCGGAATAAGCGCTGAACGATGGTTGGCGATGTGGGCTGAATTAGGGAGATAGACTTTAAAAGCCAAGACGGAGTGATCACTCTTACCTAATGGAGGCAGAGTGGAGACGTAGTCAATTACATGAGAGAAATTGGTGAGAACTAAGTCTAAGCAGGAAGAGCTACAGCCCGTTCTATGCCTAGTGGTAGAGGAAACCTTTTGAAAAAGGGCATTTTCAATGCAGAATTGGAGAAAGTTAGAGTCAAAGGGGTTACCCTGACTGGACAGGGTATCCCAAGTGATGGTAGGGGCATTAAAATCGCCCATCAACACTTGGAACTTATGGGAGGAGTTGCAAACTGTCTGGAGTTCTTGCAATAAAAGCATAATTTGAGGCTTCAGAGAGGGAAGGGGGTCTATAAAGGATAGAAAATCTAGCGTGGTCGCCAGATGAGAGAAAAATAGAGATAGAGAGGAGATCAAAGCCTAGATTAGTAGAGGCTGAGGGAGGTAGAAGGGTATAGGTTAGGCTATCGTGAATATAAAAAAGACAGCCACCACATCTAGATCGCTTTGAATCCGACCGGATGATGCTATAGCCTTAGATTAGCAATTCATTATCGAGAACATCTTCCGATAGCCAGGTTTCGGTAATGCCAATTAAATGCGGCTTAGCAGTCAAGAGCTAATAGACTTAACTCACTGAGTTTATTATAAAGACTGCAAGCATTTGTATAATATACTTTTAGGGGGAGGTATTGGTGGAAGAATGGGTCCTATTCTTTTTATTCGATGGAGAAAATGGACTTGGCTTCGGGGCGTTGATGGAAAATCCTGGGGGCATTCATCTGAAGTCAATGGAGTTAGTTGCACTAAGGGAATAGCTGATAGTTTCGGACAAATGGATCTAGGCAACACTAGAGGTTTATTGGTCCTATCACTACTGGCATGATCTATATGCACCCGGATATCCGGGAAACGAGACTTAACATCCGTCCAACTACTAAGAATTTCAGAAGCAATATCGGAGGATTTGAAGGAGACGATTATAGGGGGAAAGGAAGTTTCCTTTTACAAGACATGCGCGTGGCCTTAAAATCAATGGGCTGGGGGTGGCACGTCTTAATAATCTCTGAAAGAATCTTTTTTTAAAATTGGTCGCAGTATCGGGAATTCCCCTAATTATTAGATTATTTTCCCTTCTTTTATCGGCAGTAAATTGTTTAGCTGCGGATAAAATTTCCTCCTGAAATTCTGAGAGCAGCCTTGGTGACTGGAGAGGAGAGAGCTCTCTTAGAGCGGATGGGAGAGCCGCAATTGAGACTTTGAGTTAGGAGATTTTATTTGAGTGCTTGTTGGATTGAACCTGTAGGGTAGATTGAGACTCGGATAAATCTTTGATAGATTCGCTGATATTAGTGTTACCGAGTTTAACTTCATTAAGTAGATCTATTATGAGGTCGAGCTTGGTGTCAGTTTTACGGTCAGGCTTGGGGATAACATGGGGGTGGGCGACGAGGGAAGGGTTAGATTTCCAAATACAATTTATGCAATTAAAATCCACCTCATTAGTTGCCAATTCGTTGTAAATACACTCCGAGAGACCGGTACAGTTTTCATGGAACCAGGTGTTGCACCTAGAACAAAGCATACCAGTCTTTACGGACTTTTTACTACAACCGCGACGGCCACAAATCGCTATCTGGGAAACTTTCATTGATAGATCGAAAGTTTCTAAAATGTAATAAAAATAAAGTATCACACGCAAAGCAGTGTGATAATCGGGTTGCAGTAAACAATAATTAAAATAATTTTAAAATTAAATTAAAAAAAATATTTTTAAAATTAATATTATTGACATAATTTTTAATGTATATTGTAAATAGTTAATTTAATTTTTTTATTAGAAACATTTACAAAAATTAGCCTCGATGTTAAAGCTTTAGGTCATGAGGGGCGGATTTAATATTTTTCACGTATAAATTTTGCGATAGGTTGTATCAGTTATGCGATTTATATTTACAGTTTTATTAAATATATATTGATTAATTTATTGTTTTTATTAATAATTTATTAAAGATGAATTCAAAAACTAAGTAAGGATATACTGACTAATTGTTAGGTCGCATTGCAGAAAATGGTCTTTATCTGATATAGATATTGGAAAAAAATTGGGTGAAGGAAGATTTGGATCTGTATATATAGCTCGTGAAAAGTCTAGCAGATATGTATTGGCACTGAAGGTTTGTTTTTAATGTTTTAAATTTTAAAGATCATTTTGAAATCACGGTTGATTACTGATGATGCAGTAAAACAGTTACAACGCGAAATTGAAATTCAGTCACATTTAAAGTAATTTTTAAAAATATTACTTTGTTTTTAGGCATCCAAATATTGTCAGACTTTATAGTTACTTTTACGATAGAAAGAGAATATATTTAATGTTGGAGTATATACCGAAGGGCGAGCTATCTAAAGATATTTCTACATTCGGTAGTTTTAATGAAGTTCGGACATCTACTGTGAGTAGTTTCCTTATTATGAGCATTAGACACCCATATGAATAAAAGTTTAATCATTTTATAAGACAATTTATCATTAATAAAAACGTTTACAATTTGCTAAATGTATATGCCTAACATTTATTTACTTATTTATTTTGGTCGGTGATGCAGTTACCTTTTTATTATTTTTGGTACTTGTACAGCATATTAAACAGTCCACTTTGGTGCCCTGGTAAACATAATCATAAAAGTATAACGAAGTTTCTTATAGACGGCATCCTTGTGAAGTCACCACTGATCGCAAAGATCGATAGGGTTGCCTTATATTTTTGTCAGGGTTATCTCCTTTGACCCAACGGTCACATATGGTATACATATATTTTATTATATTTTTTAAGTACACTGGGTGTATGTTTATGAATCAGCCAAAGTAGAAACCCAGTTATACCGCTTTATATATATATATATATATATATCTTGGCGATTTGAGTAATATTTATTGAATCCCAATTTCTAATGATTATGATATTCCTATCTGTTCCTCCTCCATGTGATGCATTCTAGACCAGGTGCCTATAGGTATCTAGACTAATAACGGGCTTTAGCGCATATTTAGTAAGGTATTTGGTAATTTAAAAATATTTTGGTGATTTAATGGGCTGAAGTACTTACTGAGGATTTTTAATAAGAGAATTAATTATAATGATGCCCAATAAAATTACTGTAGATTAATTTTTATATTTTTGTATTAGTATGTGTATCAAGTGGCCAACGCATTGGCTTATTGTCATCAAAATGATGTCATTCATCGAGATATCAAGTCAGATAATATTCTACTTGGTTCAAAAGGTGAAGCTAAAATTGCAGATTTTGGTTGTGCTGTTCACACTCCCGCTTCACGGTACCTTCCTTTTATACATATTTTTAAATAGACGGATTGCAATATTTGGTACGTTAAACTATTTGGCACCAGAATTGTTTGATTCAACAATTCCTCATAATTACTGTGTTGATATTTGGAGTTTGGGTATTTTGACTTACGAGATGCTTTCAGGTCAATTTCCATTTGACGGAGAAGGTTTGAAGGAAATCGGTGATCAAATTAAGTTTTCTGAAGTTGTTTTTCCACCTACCATTAGCTGCAATGCCAAAGAACTTATTTTAAAAGTACGTTGAATATATATATATATATATATATGTGTGTCAGGAGGGCATCTTTTCACGATTTACGTGCAGAGATACTTCGGTTCAATAAGTTAACCATTATTTTCATGATTTTAGATTTTTCAATTTGATCTTCATACTACATGAAGTAGAAATTTTTACAATAAATTTTGTTCTCAGCATATTCCAAGTCAGTTATGGATGTTGTATTCAACACGCACACCTTTTACCTTTAAGGATACTTGGGAAAAATAGCATGAACTGCATAGTTGAACAAAATTGGTGCAGCCATGCATTTTTAATGGACTCCACTACAAATTTTGAACGGTTCTGAAATTCACCCGTTGCTAACACAAATATCAGTAGTTGACTTTTTGGAATCGATTATTACTTATCGCGTCTACAAATGGCTGATAGTAGAATGTCTTTTAGCAATACATGTTAGCTGTGAATAAGGGTGTGCCAAAAAATCAGTCGCGGACCAAACGGATGTCAGGCGTTAAGGTTAATGTGTTGACAAGGAAGCGACAACGGTTATCGGTGTCATCCTGAATATTATCGGTTTACAGCCCTAATTGGAGACAGCACTGCTTGCTCCACATAGAGGGGCTTAGAAAAGGTGGTTTAAAGATTACTTATCTTCTCATTAAGATAACTGGCCCCGGCTTACTAGTCTGTATACTCGGGGTCGAAATTCTCATAAGAATTAATTAGATGTGGTGAACAGGGCAGATTCTGATGGCCATAAACACAAAAACACCATTCCCAGTTCAAACAAGGCAGAATGTGACTCGCGACGCTACTACTTGCTTTATGAATATTACTTGCGATAATGCATCGGTTATTAATTCTAGGACTTGCCCTTTAAAACCAAAATGTTCAATGATTATTCACTGATTGGACGTGCGCTCACTGTCTATACTTGCTGCACAATATTGTGTTGCTACTGAATCTAACCATCATAATTTTAACATTTCATGTGTACAAGAAACTCGTTATTTAGGAGTTTGTGCTATAAGTTTACTCTTAGGATAAACTTTTTGCTTTTTTCATATGATGTTTCTGGTCTCGCCAAATATGGTGTTGTGATCATTAGGTACTCAAGTATGACAAAAGCTCTGGTGTCCTATTAATTCTGGAATAGTGATCGCCCATTTTTAAACTCATTGTGAGTTAATGTGGGAGCGTACATCTTTGTTATTCTAAGAATTAATCTAGAAAGCAAATCAAATTTTATAATGTAGTGGGAGATTTTAACGCTAGGCTAAGTCCTGCTTGCTACTGATCAGTTGGAGAATAGCAATTGTAACAATTGTCTAAATGGTGACATCTGTCACTAACATAATGTTTCAACATCATCTACATCACTTAGTTACATATAAGAGACAAGATTGCCACTTTCAAATTAACTATGTTCTTGTTTCTTGTAACTGGTTTTCATTAAGTAGGGACATACAAGCATTCAACGGTTGTAGTGCTGGAACCCAAAATAGGAGTAAATACGGGTTATTGAAGTCTATACTTTTAAATTTTAGTCCAAACGACCAGATTACAAATCTATTAAAAATTCTTCCCACACATGTTAATAATAATGTAGGACATAATTGAAAATTACTCTCAACTAAACTAAATGCTGCTACTAGAATAGAAGCCAAACAACTTAATCAACAACATACATTTCAGCTTTCCACTTCTACAATGATCAATTTTTGAACTAAGGTCAACACAATAGATCGGATTAGAAGAATCAGAAAATACAGGAATACATCACAAATTTTAATAATGATCAAGAGAAATATCAGTTGCATGTGACTATGAAATTAAAGATGCTACAATGAATATTGATTTTCAGTCTTTATTTAATAGGATTGATGGACTTTGTAACGGTCTTTCCTTTCATAATCAACTCCTGTCTTTGATTTTTATAACTTAGTGGTTATTCCATTTTGTGAAATTACTCAACTCCACTAAACTTTAAGTGATAGAGTTTTCCATTCCGCCACACAATCCCCGGTCTTCTACTTAGTTTTGACAAATGTCCTCTTACAACAAAATGCTTACAACATGTCAGTACTTGAAAGATGGAGAGGCTAAAGGTATTGATGGCATTCCACTTAAACTTCTAAATGTGGTAGTATAAATGTTAAACAAGGTTTACATTCTTTAATAAGTGCCATTTAGTTAGAAGAGAAAATACCTTAAACATAGTCACAAGCAATTATAATCCCTGTTTATGAAAAAGGTAACACAACTGACCCTACTAATTATAGCGGAATTAGTGTATTTTTTGCGGCCCCAAAATGTTTGGAAAATATTATTTTAGGTAGAGTTCGTAGTGTGTGTGGGTGTTGTACATGAGCAAATCAGGCTGGATTTCGTCCAGTGATGGGATGCATCTATCAAATCCACACTTTGTAGAACATTAGAATTGCGATCGCAATACAAACGGACAACGTTCTGTGCATTTTTAGATTATTCAACTGCCTTCGATTCCGTTGATTGCAGCTTATTATGGAATCTTCTTATTACTAAAGGAATTCCTGCCAAAGTTGTCAACATTATGAAATCCTCATATACGTTATCCAACGCAGTAATACATAATCAGGATTTCTTGAGGGATGCGCTTTACATAAACTCATGAGTGCTCCAAGGACGTTTTTTGCCCAGTTGATGCCGTTTTTGATGGGGTTGTCCAGTCATTTGAGTGCTGCAAAACTCATGATGGTCACAAAATGGCGGATCTTTAATGTGCATGTGATGCGATTAGACTTCCTCAAAAAACTCAGAACTATAACTTTTACCTTAATACTAAAAACAGTAGTTTTAGGAAGTTGTTGGTGAATTCACCTACCTAGGCTCTGTCATGGATAACAAAGGATCCAGCTTTTCAAAGATTCGGCGTTTTATTCGCTTCTCTGCTGTTTGTCTAGATCTTTATGGAATAAAAATAATATTCTTATGGAAACCTAGATTAGAACATTTAAGAGGGCATTCTATTCTACTATATCCAAAACTTTACTCTCATCAAAGTGTTTAATTTGATTAAAGCTGTTTAATTACATATCAAACATTTCAATAATTTTCAAATACTTGTAGCATACTTAACATTAATTGGCCATGCATTTTTAACACAAGAGGAAAACGTCTAAAATGGACTGGCCATTTTTACGAAGATTACCCACTCATCCAGCCAGATTAGCTATAAGAGCCCAACCATTACCCGAATGGAAAAGAAGACCGAGCAGTGAACTGGTAATTTGGACGGTTATTGTATTGCGCAAAGGCAGTCGTTAAGCCTCCCGTTCAAATAAATTACTTAATTGGGCGTTCGATTGCTTACCCTTGGCAGTTAACAACTATCATTGGAAGGGTTTAATTCGGGATGCAATTAACTTTTAAAGTCGGCATGTCCCAAGTGTCATTCATTCAGTACATGTTGTGAAAGTTGACGTTTTGCCAGGTTTTGGTAATTTGGGCTACTCTGGGCGATAATAAGCAATGGGAAACTCTTATCCCTGATGAGCTTGATGAAGTTTTTGTACATGGTAGGCATTTTAGTAAACACTGGCGTCTTTTTAAGGATGACATTTTTTGGTTTCTGATGTAGTTTGTAATTTTGGCACCTCTATTATTTCTAAATTTGTGCAGTATATCAAACGATCGCGTTTAGTAATTTTTTAAGCGTAACGAACGTATGGATTTAATGACATTTTTACCTGATAAAAAGCATTTTTGCGATGGTACCGTTTGCAACGATTGACGAGGCTACTTGTTTTTTGTAGTGGTTATTTCTTATACCAACGGCTATATGCAGTATACATATGCTACATATGTATTACACACTACTGTAAAATATACTTTTTAGGTATCGTGGGTGTTTGCTTACACTCTCATTCACCAAGATAGAGACCCAGTTATATTGCTGTGCATTCGGTTTCTAGCCCATGTGAATCTGAGTCCAAGATGGATTACGTGGAACTACAGAAACAGGAATATTACTATTATTGGAAGTTGAGACTTTATAAGTTACTTATATCCTCAAAAGCATTAGCAATTTCACATTGTAAGCTTATTATTTAAATTTGATATTTTGTAATATGAAGTGCTTTTTTGAGAATTGCATTTTATTATGTATGTATATATATCAACTGTCCCCGTGTAAGTGTGTTGCATTTCATAATGAAAAACATCCTTTATAACTGAAACAAATTTTTCGCTGAAGTTCTAGATATAATTTTCCATTTGGTAGGTTGATTATTCTTAATACCAAACCAACACATTACTTGTCGAAGGTGGCTTTCTTTCTATCAACCGGGAGTAAATGTTTTTGAAAACTCGTCCCACACAACACTTTGTTTTTAAAGCCAAATGGTTCGTCCCGAATCATTGTTTCATTGGCAAAGTATACGGAACATCAATAACAAAGATGTCGTTTATAGTTTACAAAAGGCTAATCTATCATCCTTTTGTTTTTTGGTAATAAATGGCTCAACCTTTGGTGATTGTAGAGTTAAACCAGATTCAATTGCTCTGTTTCTTATTGTGGAATAAGTAAAATTGTTTAAACTATTTATTTTGGTTTCTGAAATAGGTTTATTATAATTTTTTAATTGTATAACGATTTTTTGA
The DNA here is from genome assembly GCA_025895645.1 of Cardicola forsteri. NCBI lineage: Eukaryota > Metazoa > Platyhelminthes > Trematoda > Strigeidida > Aporocotylidae > Cardicola > Cardicola forsteri. The sequence goes on along the minus strand of JAKXYG010001529.1, from coordinate 25,773 downwards.
TAATCTGTAGTAGTCGTTACACGTTTTCTTCCAACATTATCGTAATTTTGTGGTTTTTGACCATTAATAATCCGATAAATTGTTGAAATGTTAACTCTGTATAAATCTGCCAATCTTTTGGGTGAAAATCCTTCATTTTTTTAATTCTTTAATGACACGATATTTATTATCGGTAAGATGAAAACGTTTTTTATCATTATTGGCCATTTCACAAACAATGCAAACAGAAAGCAAAATTAGCAGATGAGTGGAATCTCAAGGTTAAACGTAAATAATGACTTATTCTATTTGTTTTAAAATTTTTATTTGAGATCTTTTGAAAATTATTTTTATTATTTTTATTTATATAGATTAGAATAATTAAATGTTTATTTTGATAATTATTATGGTAAATGTTTAATATCGATTTTAAGGATTAGTTATTGTTCATTTTTAATGAAATTAAGTACACAAAATAATAATACGCTAATTATTTTAAAAATAATGTAACTTCAACTTATTATCCACGTTAAAATAGAAGTAGCTTTTAAACTATGCCATTTTGGCTGACTCAGCCTATTTAAATAAATATTTCTAAAGATATATAAATAAACTATTAAGTACTTGACATTATTTTTAATTCTCAATATTTATTATTACGAAAAAGCAATTGGACATAACAAATTGATGTAGATTTAACACTTTTGTAAATTTTTTGTGTTAATTTTTAAAATGGCTGTATATATATATATATATAAATCACATGCTTCAGTTATTTTTAAATTTGGTATTTTATAAAAACATTTAGATGTTAAAAAAATCTATGTCGGAACGATATAAATTAAACGAGGTTCTTAATCATATATGGATACTTGAAAATGCAGAACAGTCTCTTACTCAATGCACTGCGGCTTTAGAAGATTGGGAAAGTTTTAATTCTAAGAAATCAACCTATTCATTTAGCAATGGCAGTTCGACTTCATAAACCTTTTTAAATGAAAGCTGATGTTTTAATGGTTGTTTACCTTATTTGTTTATTTATTTGAGGTCTTTCAGTTGAATGGTTTTTTGTAAGACGTTAATTACAGATTGTTTTAAGTTTATGTGTGTGATAATTGGATTTTGAGGCATGTAAATAATTTGTTTTAATCATATATTTGTGTTAAATATAATGTTAGCTAATTAATTGAAGCTTGAATGTCTTATGATTTACTTTTTACTAAATGATGGTATTTTAGCTATTTGTATAGATGTAGCTAAATAATGGGTTTTCTGAGTCTGTATTAAAACATTATTTTATTTCACACTGGACTCAACAAGTGATCGTTTGATATTATTTGCTTACTTAAATTGAATAGTGTAGATTTACACAGTTTTGTTAAACACAGACTACTTGCAAATTGTTGTGCAACTGCTTGGCTGATGAGAATGTATCAAATTTATATTAATTCACATTGATGTCACCTGCTAGGTAGAAGTTTTCATTTGTTTTGTGGCTGCGATGCTTGGATTGTATCTACTTCAGGAGATCTGTGTTGCTACTGATATCGAATAGTTTGTTTTAACTATATATATATATATATATAATAAAAATATTTATTAAAGCACTAAAGCGAATATATGGTTGGAGACGTAGTCATTTCTCATTATTTCTTATATATTTCGCATGGCATTTCAAATGATCGATTTAGATGGTTTGATAAGGAAAAAACTTTGAAGAATAACGAAGTTTCTTGGCTAATAGACGCCATCTTTGTGATCTACTTATATATATATATATATATATATATATATATATATATATATATATATATATATATATATATATATATATATATATATATATATATATATATATATATTTTTAATATCACACTAGAGATACATTCTAGCGTAAATACATTTTTACCATCAATATAAAAAAGTACTAGTACAAATAATGGGATCAAATGAAATAGAATAAATAAGTATGCGTTAATGAATATAAATATAGTCTATATAGTAGCGCATGTGATTTTTTAAATATTCAAAATTGCTATACATAGAATGAGTCACGGCATGTACACTTGTTACATTATACTGTGAGATGTCCAAATTAGTTCAAATAAATGCGTGGAACCATCTTACTTTGATAGGTTTCTTCGTGAAGTTCAATTTTGTTGATTTTGATATATATATACATATTGACATATATTTTTGAGTTCATCTACCAGTAAATCGTTTAATTTTAGATGTAAATACTGCTGCGTTTGGAAGACTTAACAATCCACTTGCTATAACAAAGTAAATTGTCAAATTTGTGGCTTCTGCATTTGTTAAATCACAATCCGAAAAACAGTAACCCAAACACGAAGATAAATATTTTCTCTTTATTGGTTCGAATAGTGCTTCGTATGTAGCTGAAACTCGACTTTTACAGGGTCAGAGATATGAAGCTCAACAAATTTTAGGCAAGATGTCTCAGATATTTGATATTATCCGTATCAAGGGAAAAAAATCAGTAAATCGCCAAATTCAAGATAACCTCCAATTTCACAATGGTCTTTCATTAGTATCGCGACAATGAAGAGTGTGTTAGTTTGGACACGTTCTTCGTAAAACACCTGATGCAGTCCACGTATCGCAACTTTGATCATCCAAATTCTGACTGGTAGAAGAGGAAACAAAGTTTAGAAACGTACTTGGACGGATGCTGTTCGGGACGATCTTGACTCTATTTTTGAAGGACTTTATTCAGACAATGGCATAGTCGTTGAACGACATCTGTGCTGACTCAAACCGTGAACAGTGAAAAGGGATCAAACAGGATGCTACAAGAATCTGGAAATAATAAAGAGCTGACTTTGCCACCAACCTTTATTATATTATTATTACTACTGATCTAGGTATGATTAAACAAACTAAACATAACGTCAAATTAAGCATCCCATAAACAACTTACTTTCCATCGGAATCATCAAACCGACAAATAGATTGACTCGATTTCAACGTCAAATGTACAGTTTGTAACAAACATTTATAATACAAATCTTTAGTTTGCTTCGTTGCTTGGACTAAGATCAAGGACGTGCCTTTATTTGTTTTCCTCAGTGCCTCTGAATCTGAATGTCCGTCAATAGGAATAAAACCGTTAGAAAATTCAAAAAATGCTGCTAAACGAAACAAATGTGCATCTTCATTTGAATCTAGGATAGCTGATTCAACAGGACATGACCGAAGAGTAATTTGATTGCAAACAATATGTTTCACAAATGATTTCCAACAGGAAATATCTGTATAAATATATATATATATATATATATATATATATATGTATAACTTATTTTATTATTAATAATCAGAAAATAATAAGTGAAAAAATTCATCCTTCTACTTCAAATCACGACACTTGAGTATGGGATCGTCCAAAATTATATATATATATATATATATATATATATATATATACAGCCATTTCCAAAAATTAACGCAAAAAATTACAAAAGTATTATATCTAAATTAATTTGTGATGTCAATTGTTTTTTCGTAAAAATAAATATTGAGAATTAAAAATAATGTCAAGTACTTAATAGTTCATTTATATTTACCTAGAAATATTTATTTAAAAATATCATATTTTAAAAGCTACTTCTATATTAACGTGGATAATAAGTTGAAGTTACATTATTTTAAAAATAATTAGCGTATTATTATTTCGTTTGCTTGATCTCATTAAAAATGAACAATAACTAATCCTTAAAATTGATGTTAGACGAACATTCAAATCTTCCCTGATTGTGATGTTATAGTAATTATCAATAATGGGTTTTCTGGATCTGGATTAAAACATTACTTTATTTCGCACTGGACTCAATAGGTGATCGTTTGATATGATCTGCTTACTTAAATTGAATAGTGTAGAGTTACACAGTTTTGTTAAACGCAGACTACTTGCAAATCGTTGTGCATCTGCTTGGCTGATGAGAATGTATCAAATTTATATTAATTCACATTGCACTAAGGAAGGAGACCGACCCCAACTTAGCGCGTCCACAGGTGGCGGATAGTGGAATGACCTTTAGCAATAAAGGTTAGCTGTGAATAAGACTGTGCTAAATAAACAGCCGTGGACCAAATGGACACTCAAGCGTTAAGGTCGTTAACGCGTTGACAAGAAGGTGACAACGGATATCGGTGTCACCCTGAGTATTATCACCAAGCAGCCCTATTTAGGGATAGCACTGCTTGCTCCACTAGGAGAGGGGCCTAGAAAAAGTCATTTAAAAATTGCTCGTCTTCTCACCAGGATGGTTGGCCGCGGCTAACTGGTCTATATACTCGCAGTCGAAACTATCTCAAAAATCAATTAAAGGCCGTGGTCAACAGGGCAGATACTGATGACCAAATTCAAAAAAACACCATTCTGAGCTCAAACAAGGCAGAATGTACTGCGACGCTACTGCCTGCTCTGTGAATATTACTCGTAATAATGCATTTGCTATTAAATCTAAGATTTGCCCATCAAACCAATTAAATCTAGGAATGGTTAATTCACATTGCTATCACCCGCTAGGTGGAAGTTTTCATTTGTTTTGTGGCTGCGATACTTAGATTGTATCTACTTCAGGAGTTCTGTGTTGCTACTGATATCGAAATAGTTTGTCTTAACTATATATATATATATATATATATATATATATAATAAAAATATTTATTAAAGCACTAAAGCGAATAATGGTTGGAGACGTAGTCATTTCCTCATTATTTCTTATTTTCGTATGGCATTTCAAATGATCGACTTAGATGGCTTGATAAGCAAAAAAAACTTTAAAAAATAACGAAGTTTCTTGGCTAATAGACGCCATCTTTGTGATCTATTTTTATATATATATATATATATATATTGACATACATTTTTGAGTACTCTAAATGGATGCTTGCACTCGCTGGTGCCGAAGCCCAGTTATACCGTTATGCACGTAGTCCCTGCTGTTATTAAGTCAGGATGCACCACATTAAGAAGGAACAAGCAGAAATATCGCGATCATTGTAAATTGAGACTTTATAAGCACTACTCAAATTCATTAGCATCCCCATGTACATATATATGTGTGTTCTTGAATGTTTCGCGGGAATCATTTAGTGAATCCAAACGAAATCATATTCAATAAATTAATACCAGATGTATAATTCACAAGTTTTTTTTTAATTAATTTGTTCCAATGAGCAAAATAATGGTTTTTACTGTAGTTTAGTTTTTGTAAATTAATAAAGTGATCACTCGAACAAAATAAATCTGACAGACGAATTAATAACCACTTTTTAGAATTGTCAGATTCATTTTAATAAATCCACTACATTTTTAAGTCAACCATGAGTACTGTATAGCTGTTTCATCCTTATTTGGAATCGTCAGCAGCCCATACGTTTCAAGTTTTACACACATGAACTTGAATCTACGCCCTATCTGATGTCAGGCCAGCTCCTTAAAACACTGAGCAACGAGTGAATGACCTTGGCCCTGTAAATTTATTATTTATAATGAATCTGATCCAATTCTAATCGCCCAGTGTCCTCAAATGCTGCTACGTTACTACCAGTTTAGGAAGTGAGAGAACCCTTACTAGGACTTTACCATAATTGTCCTTGCATGCTGCCAGGTTTAATAATAATTCAAGTTATTATAAAGTACAGTTATTTTATGCTGTAGAATGTTAGGATTATAAATGTTGTAAAATAAGTGTACAAAATATGCACTTTAAGAGAAATTCTGAAACGTATACTGATTATTTGTTAATAATGTATAAAGCACAAAGTATTTAATGTAACTGGTTAATAAAAATCGTTATTTATTTCAATGTATTTAACAAAAGGATTGCACTTAGTGCCGGTGATAGAACTTATATTTTATCTATACCTACCTTATTTTAATCCTAGAGCTCAAGTAATTTCTGTACGAGTAAAATTGTAATAAATAAATACCTAATTTTAAAAAAATGCAATTAGATTATTTAAACATTAGAATATTGTAACTGTAAAAATGTTTTACCAATTATTTTTATGATTGTTTTTATTTTTCCTATTGTTAATATTGTTATGGATGAAAACAGCGGTATTACAATTTATGATGGTGGACGTGCGAAAATGGAAGCATCTGTAGCATTCTGCTTTAGTTACTTATCCTAGACATTTTTAACTCTTACTAGTACATACCTAAAATAGTACTTTAGCAATACACATCAAGTAACATAATTCGCAAAAATAATGTCTAATTATAATATACAACAACATCTATTCTTACAATAAAGTATAGTACCATTTACTAAAACTTAAATTAAAAGCACATAAGCCGTTAAAAATTTTTTATTAACTAGAATACATGAATATGTAAAAAAAATTACAAACTTTATAATGTTTATAATTTAAGGAACATTTACTGTCTTTATAACTTCTGCCACCTATTTCCAATTTCAGTCCATCATAGTGCCAATAAAATTGTTTAAAACTCTATTTTTTATTACACAAACGACTTTTTAGTTAGTTTACCATAATTTGTTATATATTCAAAAATAGATTTATTTTGAGTATATTATGATATACCCGTCTACGAGGTAAATATCCAAAAAAAACCAGGTATTATTACTGTTTAGTTTTTAAAAAAATTTGTATGCTATTTTAACTACATAGCGCTGCCCAAATATTTTAACTTTTTATAAACGATGTTCTTTGCGCTTTGCAATTTACATATGTATTTGGACAATATTTTAATTGCAAACAAGTTTAAAGCAGTTTTACCAAGCTTGGATCAACATAATCTTACTTTTTAAACAGAAAAATGCGTAATTCGTGTTGACAATAAAATTTTTGAGGCATTTTATTAAAAAACTGGTTTTTGACTTAAACCACACGGCTTTTTAATCATTGTAGATTATTTAATTCCTTTAAACAAAAAGGGCAAGTGTTAACCGTCATATAAAAAAAAATTATAAAATTTTATGATCATAATTTGGACCAATGAAAATGGTTTCAGTGTGAATATGTCCATTTTCAGTAGACATGTCAATAAAATCACAAAAGCCAATAGAAAATAAGCTTTTTTATTATCTACTGTTGGTAAAAAAGTAGTCAGTATATTGGGATAAAATTGTTAATTTGGGGGAAAAATGCAGTTTTATTTATTTATAAAGTTGTTAAATTATTAATTCTAAAAATTATTGCAGTAACACTAAAATGTTTTATTAAATATTAATTTGCTATTTTGTAGAAACACTATTAGTATTGGACCGTATTATTATGAGTTAATTTAAAACATTGTGTATAATTTTTAGTTCTAATCTGTTTTTACACATTTTATTTACTTAATTTACAAAAATATTTAACATTATTCCAATTAATTAGTTTTATGTTAACAACAGAAAAAAATTACATTATAACTATTGCATAGAATGAACAATATGTACGTAAACTAAAATCGATAAGGGTTCACTACTGTAATAAATTTTTACTATTGACTAACGTTTCATTATAATAAAATTAATGCAGTTTATTGTAGTTATATAGGTTTTTTGTAGATAATAATAGATACAATATAGAAGGCTCTTATAACCTGACATAATGTGTCGTAAAATTAATAATTTATTTGTATTTGTTAGGAAAAAACGGCACATACACAGTTCTTAATTATATGTTTTTTTACACGAGGAACACAGAATAACGTAAAATCGTATTTTTTACAATGTCTTACATTATTACGAATAGCTAAATTCTACAATTTAATCTTTACAAGCAATAAAAAGGTTATTAAAATGTTTTATTTATCTATGCTAATTATTAACTGAGGGGTGGTTTTATATATTATATTGCTTCTTAAGTCAGAGCAATTTTGTATAGTATAACTTTACTATTTTTAACACTATATTCCCATTATTTATATTGTAAAAAGAGGTTTCTATTTGGCTTTTGTTAATAAAACTTGTAAATCCTTATTTAGTATTAATCGTAATTCATTATTAAATCTTAACTCCAGAAGTTCATAATCGTTTTAATATTTATGTACGGAACCATATAAATCAACCGTTGTTTTATGGTCAAATAAAACAACTCTGTTATCAAAACTTTTTGACAACTTATGGCGCAATTGTGGAAATGTTTCTTTCAGTGCGCGACGGAGGGCTGGAGCACAATCAATTGTAAACGACTTTGTTCCACTCATTATTTGCTTCAAGTGCTGTAACGCATAACATACGTTACACTTTTCTCATTTCTTATTAAACTATGCATGATGGGAATGGACTGACCAAAAGAATCAGTCACGAAAAAGGCACTAATAAATAACTAAAACTCATTTAATACTAAATTGAAATTACTTCTCTTTGTTTGTACTGTAGGTAGCATCAAAACAAACGTTTTCAGGGAATTTTCTATAAAAGGCTTTCTGATCAGCGTGGCAAAAACTGATTACATTGTACTTTCCATCGGTGTCCCGTTCGCATGCCACTATTGCTTCTTCCCTTAAACGGGACAGCGTTTCTTCAAGGTTTGCAATTTCTAAAAATTCAGTTAAATTTTATCGTACTATGACCCAATTTCCACCGAAGATTATACAGATCCCTTGTTGTGACTTCTTTTTTAAATTTGTCCCGAGCGTAGGTTTGTATTTGGGAGATGGGGCATTTTTGTATAAATAATATTTTTAACTTACATTCTTATTCTTTTGATAGCCTTCTTCTGCTGGGATCAAGTGCAATTTCTTTACTTGAGCACGAGTGATCATGTTTCAGTTTTGCTGCGGTTATGACATAATACTCATTTTTCAGTTTTACTGTAAAACGGGCTGGACAATTTAAATTTTTAGTTCTACCAGAAATTACATAAAAATAAGTTACTTGGTAATGCGAATCCCAGTACTTTCTGATTTCCGTTTTTGACAAAAGATGCATCTAAAATAAACCTTCTTCTACGGTAAATCTTTACATCCTCCATGGTTTAATAACAACACACAGTGATAAAACTCACTATTGCTACTTTCTTTAAACACCTGAATACTATTTTTTACGTTTACCCAACTGTAATATTTACGTCGAGTTCAATGCACTGCACAAACTGAAGCCATTGCAAAATGAGGCGAAAGCAAAAAAATGTACATTAAATAGTGCTTAAAATATCCAATTATAGCTAAACTAGACAATAACCAACCAGAGAACAGAACCCACAACCAATAAAATTTACTCAAATTATATGACGTACAACAATTGCCACAAAAAGTAGCTGCATCAAGTTTCTCAGACTGTTAAACTGTTTTCCTTGGTTTTACTCAGTTGCGCATATACACTGAACTCTTTAACAGAGATTTGGAAAGTTTCCGATATAAAATGTCGTATGACCAAAAGAGCAATAAATGCCCTTTATTACAAATTTTCCCAACCTGGGTAATTTAACAGTAAAATTTTATTTCTTAATTTATTATTTTAAGGGAAGAATAATGAGATGGCAGACGCTGTATGTAGAAGTTCACGCTCTTACATAGTAACAATCAGACGACGTAATCTCAGATATTTCCAAACACATCACACTGACACACAACTACAACAAATACTAACAAGCAATACTTCTCTCGCAATATGTTGTAATATGTCAACTAGAGTGGACTTTGTAAATCTATAATCAATTGTCTCTATGACATTTAACATCACGGTGTTAAAGTCTACAAAGAGCTCATTTGCAATTGTTGTATTTCTTTACACAACATATTTAGTCGGTTATTTTCTAAAACTGGAAGCACGATTCCCACATGTGTATACCGATATAGTAGTACCTTTATCTATTTCTGTAAAGTAACGATTCATTTTAAATTAATCCTTAACTGTATAAATAATTTTTAATTTAATTATTCTCAGTATTTAACTAGGTTTTGGTTTTTCGTTTTTGTAACTTTATTTTTTAATAATGTCAAGATTTGTGGTTTGAAACCTAAACTTCTACAATATAACATTTATAAACGGTTTATTAGAAATAATTTTTTACCTAATTTATGTAAGTACAAATATATTACCTTTTATAAATCATTAAATTGCATTTACTAATAATTAAATAACTACATCAGCGATTGTTAAGGTCCCGCAAATGTTTTGGAGTTAATGCTGTAATAATATGAGTTACCTGATGTGCCACTTAACTACTAAAAGAATTTGGGTGTAATACGTTAGAGTAATTAGAAAAATGTTTAAAATATTTAAAATACAATTTAGAATAATAATAATAATATTAATAATAACAGTAAAAACATTTATTCTACAAGAAAGGAATTTTGTATTTAAATCACTATGTAATTACAATTATTTTATGCACAAATCAGTATTTTCTAATGATAACATTTCCATTAATTTCATTTAATAGGAATAACGTTTAAATAAACCAACTACTTTTTTTACCGTTAATAAACAATAATATTTATATTTTTTATTTGCTGTTGTAATTTTATAATGACCTTGACTAAAAAAAATTTTCCATTTATTTTTATTAGTGAAAGTTGGTATACCAAACAATTATCTTTTTCTATCAAGTTTGATAAAATTATTAGTTGTTAAATTTTAGTTATAATAAAAATAATAAAACAAAGAATATATTATTGTATAATTAAAAAAAATTAATATTTTATTATTTTAAATAAATGTTTATTTTATTATTTTTTTTATTTACATGTTTTATTAATAATTAAAAGTTTTTAATTATATTTTATTGTTGCTTTGACGGCAACGTTACACTTGAAACTTTTGGTAATGTGGTTCGACGAAGGACTCAATAGTTTATTCTCTGATGCCTCAACACTTACTTTTGATAGGTTTAAACATGCATATGAACAAAAAGTTGTGTTTAAGTTAGATAATTCAACAAAGATCTGCTCTAAAGGTATTTTACATTTATATAATATATTAAAGTTTCTGAAATTTACATACTTAATGTAAAAACAAACCAAATTTATGTGTTATTGAAAAATGAAGAGGAAAATGGAGATAAAAACAATTGCATAAGTATTTCTTTTTTACTCACTCCACCACCAACATTTCGTTTTACTTACATGTTGCTTTCTCCTTGTCAAAATATTTTGGCACTTATTTCGCCAATGGCTGTTCATGTTATTGATTCAACTGTTAAATGTGATTTTTTCACTAATGTAAATTATAATTTTTGTTTGCTTATTTGCTTTTTAATGTTTTAGAATCAGTTGGTTAAGCCATTATATAGCATCTTTGATGTTAATGATTTTTCTTCATCTAAATTTGTTGGTAAAATTGCAAAGGTCCGTTGGCATCCTAAATGTGAACAAACATTGGTTATTTTAACAGAAAATTCATATTTATATTATATACATTGTGCGAAAATACAAAATGTGAAAGGATTTACAGTTACTCTAAAACTAAAAGCTGATTTGAGCAAATATAACATAAGTATTTTTGATGCTATGTATGGTGATGTTGACAGCTCTGATGAATATTCAGAAAACGAAAATGATTTTCTCGCTGTTTCATTAAAAAAGAAACTAAATTTAAGCTTTGCTTTGGGTACTAAGTGCGTAGATTTTGATTTCGGATCTCCATTTACGCTTGAGCGTGGATTACTTGAAAAGAAAATTCAAGATTGTTCGTTATTTATACTTTATGAAACAGGTATGTGTAAATGTTTTTGTTTATTTTCTTTTAAATTATTAGTTTTTTTACAAATAATGAGTGGGATGTATATTGTAAAATATTTTTAAGGGGTTTATATCTATTTTGATTTTTAAATGAAGAGTTAAAGATCAAAGTAGTTAGAGACTTCCCCCCCCAAAGTTTAATTAGTATGTGACATCCTCTTAGCATAGGAATTCGGGATGCTGTACACGCTTGAAACTAATGAAGAGGTAATTTTTTTACCAACTTTTGTTGTTTATTTTTAAATGTTTGACTGACTGGATGCTAAATGATTCTGAGGATTTGAGCAATGCTTATAAAGTCTCAAACTTCAATGATGGTGATACTCCTGATTGTTATTTCTTCAGGTAGTGCATCTTGGACTAGGTGCCTATAGGCCTGTAGCCTTTCTAGACTAATAACAGCGGGGACCGCGTCCACAGCTGAAAGCTACTTCTACTGAAGTATATAAGCCAATAACCATAAATAATAATAATAACTGGTTTTCACCGGACTCCCGCTTAGTGAATGAGTGTTAGCATACATCCCAGATGCTAAAAAAAGTATCTTGAGGTATTCGTTTACCATATGTAGCCAGTTAGATTAAGGGAGTTCACCCTGACAGAAAATTAGGCTGAAGGTCCTTATACCCTGTGTCAATTTACAATGAAACTTTGTCTGCAAAAAATACTCCAGGTGGAATCAACTGCTACGCTCCCAGGGCCGTTGGTTGCATTAATACAACTGGGGAAGGACCGAAGTTGATGAGATTGCGTGGTAAGGAAAAGAAGATTCTACCCTTGTTGACCAATAATGTCGAGCCTGACTCAAAGTCACAAAAGCGTGGAAGGTCTCCCTCTTATGTTTCTCGCACGTCCGTCAACCGGCGTCAACCCTTTAATACCCCCAAGAAGATAGCATTGTCAATTCCTGTGAACACTGGCGTTGTCGCAAGGAAGCGATCTTCTAGCCAAGAAACTTCATTTATTCCCACCCAATATAATTCGCATCCGACAACCTCTTCGCATAGGAACATGGAATGTACGGTCACTGCCGTCTATTTCGACCCAAGCGCATACTGTCACAGAGCTAAGTCGTTACAAGATTGACATTGCTTGTCTCCAGGATACAAGACTGGACTGTTTAGAGCCATTTATTCTTCCTACATCTTCCGAATCAATATCTGCATTATTCCTCCCATCAACTTGTGCACATCATGGGGTAGCATTTCGCTTACCCCCATTAGCTACCAGTGCGTTAATTGACTGGAAAGGTATATCCCCACGATTGGCATTTTCGCGCTTTAAAGTTTCCAAATATACAATGGCCGTGATCAATGCCTATGCTCTCACCAATAATCACTGTGAAAAAGAAATTGATGAGTTTTATGAGCAACTTGAAGATCTACATTCTCTCCTCAAGACCTTATCACAAATCGTTATTATTGGAGGAGATTTTAATGGCAGAGTTTGCAAGGATGATGTTAACCATCCCTGCGTTCGCTCTTGGACAAAATCGCGCGAACAATGTGAGAATGGTAGAAGGTTTAGTGAATTCGCAGCAAGGTGCAATATGGTTCTCACGAACACATTTTTCTAACACTCTGTAAAACATTTGACAACATTTCGTTTAAGTTATGGTAAATATTTGGTTAGTAAACGCTGGTTCAGTGCAATGAAAAATTCCCGCGCATACAGAAGCTGCCGAACGGGTAGTGAGAATGACTGATTATTCACTTGTCTCTTGTTCGTTTTGGCTACTCTTAAGAACTGCCAAGACTAGACCTGGTATTCTGGCTCCGGATTACTCCCTGCTCACAAACAGAAATTATGCTACCAAGTTTGCCAAAGCCTACTTAGCAGCTTCAGTTGCTGTCCCGAACTGTGATATGGGAATAAATCAGTCTTGGAACACTTTAAAGCATAAGATTGATATAGCTGGTTTGGTGCTTCCTTCTTCAATCAACTTTAAAGGCCCACACTGGTTGTCCACCAATTCTCAAGATCTCTATGCACAAGCAAAGAAAGCTTAGAGAAAAAGTGATTGAAGGACATTGCCTGCGGAATTTCGAAAGAGTTATGAGGTGGACAAGGAAAAACATCGGGACTCTAGAAAATGAGCTAGAGGTTTCTGCCCGCCATAACGATTGTGGAAAAGTGTACAAGAAATTGGATCAGCTATGCTGTGGTAACAAAGTTAAAGTTGGATCGTCTGGCATTTCTGACGAAGACTGGTTATTCCACTTTAATCGGACTTTAAACCACCCTGAAATCACAACAGGATGGCTGCAAGACTAATCTATGCTTGACACAGTTCCTTCGGCAATTTATCTAATATCCGTAGAACCCCCTACTATTGATGATATTATGCGCATTTGCAGAAAAATATATTAAAGCTAGGAAAGCCGCCAATTTCGACGAAATTCCTCCATATATCTTTAAATATGGTCTCTCGCGACTTGTTGAAGATCTGTATGGCATCATAACGGATTTCTGGAAAACTGAGCAGTGTCCTGAAGACTGGCACCGTACTACTATTGTTCCCGTTCACAAGAAAGGAGATCGGCAAATACCTGCTAACTACAGAGGCATCAGCTTACTTTGCATAGCTGCCAAAATTGCCACCCCAGCAATAGTTGAACGGATCCGCCCGGAGATGTAGCCTTCATTGACTATTCTTCAGCTTTTGATTCAATGAACAGAAAAGAATTTTGGATCGCTGTGTTACGTGATGGAACACCTCTGAAACTGGTGAATCTTCTACGTGCTTTGTACAAGAACTCAACTGCTGTAATCCGCAATTGCAATAGATCTACTACAAAGCCATTCGAAATTTGCAGTGGTGTCCGTTAAGACTACGTGGCTGCTCCACTTTTGCTCAACTATGCAATTGATGCTATATTTGCCAAGATCTCTGTACAAACGGAAGGTATGTATATTGGTACTAGGCCCATTACGGACTTAGAATACGTTGATGATGCTGTACTTTTAGCTGAGAACGAAGTTCACTTGCAGCATGCATTGGATTTTCTCGTGGAAGTTTCCGGCGAATATGGTTTGAAGATCAACCCAAAAAATCAGTTATTATATCTCAAGCTCCTGATGCGAGGATTGTATTAAATGATGTGGTGCTCCCCAATGTAAAGGAATTTACGTATCTGGGCTCCTCAATTACTTCTGACGGTGGTTCATTCAACGAAGTAAATTGTCGAATTTGTTAGCTGCTGCTCCGTTTGGAAAGCTTGTTGATCCACTATGGAGACGTAAGTCCATCAACTCAAAAACAAAGATGAACATTTTCTCTTCACTGGTTCGCACAGTACTTCTGTACGCAGCTGAAACATGGACTCTTACAGTGTCAGAGATTAAGCAGCTTGATAAATTTGAAACAAGATGTCTCAGATACATTTGGCACAACACCCATTTTGCATCACCCGTATCAAGGGACTGGACGAAAAAGACCAGTAACCGCTAAATTCGAAATGACCTTCATTGGTATCGAGACAACGAAGATTGCGCTGGTTTGGACACGTTTTTTGTAGAAATCGTGATGCAATCATACGTATCCAAATACCGACTGGAAGAAGAGGAAAGGTGGTCAAAAACGTACTTGGATGGACGCTGTTCGGGACGATCTTTACTCTATTTTGGCCGGGACTTTATCTTGGAAACAATGATATATTCCTCCACGCCTCCGAAAATCGTCAACAATGGAAAGGGATTGTTCGAGATGCTATGTGAATTTGGAATTAATGAAGATGTGGCCTTGCCACTAACATTTGTTGTTGTTTTTGACTGATATAAATTAATTATTTTCGAGGTGTTGATGGTTTTTTTACAATTAGTATCAAATGTGGGATTTGGATTATCGTTTATTGTATAGGTATGGTTTTAGATTCTATTAATATTGAAAGACAATTTGTAATTTACGATGAAGAAATGCATTTTTTGATTAAATATGTTTTTCTTAGTTTAAAATAACTCTTAATGTAAGTTGAATAAAAAACGATTAATATTATTCTGAAAGTTTATTAATGTTTCAGCATGTAGTAAATTTTATTTTTAATTCAGTTGTTGGTAATATGATAACTTCTTCCATATTTCCTTATTTGCAAACTATTTTGAACATATACTTTTTATTATTTTGTATTGGAAGAGAACCTTATACGCAAAACAAACGGTTTACTGTTTACAAAGATTGACAAGGCTGTCTGACCTTTTGTCAGAATTGTATTTCTGAACACATTAGTTATATATGGTATAAATATATTTTTAAACATTTTTGATTACGCTGGGTATATACTTCTATGTACTAATGCATAGCCCAGTTTTAGTCCTGTACAGTCAGTTTTGGATTTGTCATAGTCCAAGACGCTTCTTATGAAAGTAATGAATGAGGAATATGACGAAATTGGGAATTTATAAGCATTACCTAAATAATAATAAACTAAGACTTTGTTCACATTACTTAGCATCACTAGTGTTTAATGTTTGGAAGTTCTCGATAATTAATTTTATCTGTATACAGTATTTTACAATAATAAATTTGATTTTTTACCAGTTATAATTAGGCCATTTTAAGGTATCCGAAATTGTTCATAATTTATGAGTAATTTTTATTTTTAATTAACAAATTATTTTACTAATATTCTTAACTTTTTTAAAAACTAAGGTGACGTACTTCAAGTTTTTGGTTGTCTTACTGTAACAGAAGCATCTCAATTGATAGTAAATGCGGTCCGAATTTTACCATCTGCGTTTGATAATTATGGTGATAATTTTTGTTCGATTTTGTGTTTACGTTCAGAAGATTATAACGATGTTATTATGTTTGATAGAGAACCCGATGTTTTAATTATTGGTGATAAACGTGGTCGTTTACATAATGGCATTGCATTACATACTAATACGTCAAAAAATGCTAACAGTCAGTTATATTATCTATTGTGTACTTTTATGGTTGTTAATTAAACGTTGTATGGATATTTTTAATTGATGTGTTTATTTTCGTTAAGTTGAAACGTAATTTAATATTGTTGAACGTGTGTTTATCTTATATATATATATAACCTGCTTTTATATTTACAGATATTTCAAGTGTTACACTAAATACTTTACTTTGTCTTGTGGATATTATCGATTTGCAATTATTTAAAATTGACCAATGTGAATCTAATTTTAATAATAGGCTGATAGTGGATGACGCGAAAGATGTTGATTGTTATTCATTTTATCCAACTGTTACGTTGCAGCCCGCTCATGTCACTTGTTTGAATCAACTCAAATGTTTAAACACAAGTGGAATTGGAAAATTCAATGTACAGGGTTATTATGCAATTCATCATTTGGGCATTCATTTCATAGATTTACAGTGGATTAACAATTTGTGCAGTTGCTGCTACAAACTTAGCAGTTCCATTATATCAAACAAAATTGGAAAAGGAATTAAAGAAGGTGAGGAATTGACGGTCACAATTTATATGCATAAAGGTTTTTTTTTAATTTATTTTTGTCTGATAGGTTTTTGTTAGAGAAATTAGTAAACACGGTTTTGAGTACTCCTGGTATATACTGGTATTTATCTACCAGGTATACAGTTAAAGACTTGGTCACTCTATCAATCTAATATATATTAAAGATGTAGGTACGAAGGCACGACATAAAAATTATTCCTGTTATTAGAACTGGAGGCTACATAAAAATGAGTGTTTTTCAACTGTTTAGAATTATTTGCGTTCAAATGGCATGTACTTTGGAATCCCGACGGAGTTGAGAAATGCTTTTTGATTGAAAAACTGAAAATTATCGAGTATATTAAAATATTTGAAGTTTATTTTTAAATCTTTCATATATGTGCGAATTTCAAATGTAGCATTACTTAAATCCTCAATATCGAACATTAATAACACTAATTTTAACAATTTTAGTCTAAATAATGCTACTGTACTGTTTACTGATCTTATAAACAAATATTGTCCAGTAGTTAAGGTTGAGATTACAAGTAACTATATTTCCTCATTTAATCTTAAAAGGCTTAGACGAAGAAAAGAGGTGGCATATAAATTAAGTCAATATACTAAATTAAAGAAGTTAAACAAATTAAACTGGAAAACTTAATAACTATGTTAATTATTTTCTATCAAACAGTGATTTACAATCTATTTGGAAAATATAAATAAATTTTTTTATAAATAAAAAACAATTCAATTTAAGATGGATGCTAAAGACCTAAATGATTATTTTACTTCAAACAACTCAAACATATCAGAATTTAATCAACTAACTAAAAATTATTCAATACCTATTATTAACTTTAATATTCAAAAATTAATTAACGGTTGTAAAACAAGCACTTCACTTGGACCTGATGGAATAAGTTGCAAGTTATTAGAGCTCTGCATGCCAGCAATTGCTCCATCATTATCTACAATTATAAGCAAATCTATTATGAATTGTGAACTATCTGATACTTGGCGTATCTTACGAATTACCTATTCCGAAATTTTCTGTCTCATCAACAAACCCAGAATACTATCGCCCAATTGCTTGCATCTCAGTGTTTTTAAAATTAACCTATATTGAACAATAGTAATGATCATTATTAATTTGCTTATAAAGTAATTGTTCTACTCTAGACTGCGTAGCTAGTCTTGTTCATTATATTACTGAATCCCTTGACAAAGAAAAATGTTCAATAAACTGCATATTTCTTGATTATAAATCTGCTTTTAATAGTATATTAAGAGAAAAATTAATTCAACGTCTTGAACTACTTGAAACACCCGATCATATCTTAAACCGGCTACAAAAGTATTTTTCAAAAAGAAAAGTTTACACAAATTGGTCGTAATAATTCAGAATTAACAGAAAATAATAATGGAGTTCCAAAAGGTGCAATACTGTCTCCGTTTTTTATTTTCACTGTATGTAGATCCATTACAGGTTCCACAGCCATCATATTTGTTTAAATTTGCTGATGATTTGGTCTTGTGCACGAAAATTTCTTCAAATAATGATTTAAAAGAATATGACATTTCTATTAATGAAATTGAACAGTGGTCTATTAACTTTGATCTCAATTTAAATCCATCGAAATGTAATCTGGTTAAATTTGCAACGAAGCGTCTAACAGAAATAATGGAATTTAATAAAACATTTAAATTAAACAAGCATATGCACTTGTAACAAAATTACATCTTACAGCATAATGTAACTGTGCTTTATAATAACTTGAATTATTATTAAACCTGGCAGCATGCAAGGACAATTATGGTAAAGTCCTAGTAAAAGGGTTCTCTCACTTCCTAAACTGGTAGTAACGTAGCAGCATTTAGGACACTGGGCGATTAGAATTGATCAGATTCATTATAAATAATAAATTTACAGGGCCAAGGTCATTCACTCGTTGCTCAGTGTTTTAAGGAGCTGGCCTGACATCAGATAGGGCGTAGATTCAAGTTCATGTGTGTAAAACTTGAAACGTATGGGCTGCTGACGATTCCAAATAAGGATGAAACAGCTATACAGTACTCATGGTTGACTTAAAAATGTAGTGGATTTATTAAAATGAATCTGACAATTCTAAAAAGTGGTTATTAATTCGTCTGTCAGATTTATTTTGTTCGAGTGATCACTTTATTAATTTACAAAAACTAAACTACAGTAAAAACCATTATTTTGCTCATTGGAACAAATTAATTAAAAAAAAACTTGTGAATTATACATCTGGTATTAATTTATTGAATATGATTTCGTTTGGATTCACTAAATGATTCCCGCGAAACATTCAAGAACACACATATATATGTACATGGGGATGCTAATGAATTTGAGTAGTGCTTATAAAGTCTCAATTTACAATGATCGCGATATTTCTGCTTGTTCCTTCTTAATGTGGTGCATCCTGACTTAATAACAGCAGGGACTACGTGCATAACGGTATAACTGGGCTTCGGCACCAGCGAGTGCAAGCATCCATTTAGAGTACTCAAAAATGTATGTCAATATATATATATATATATATATAAAAATAGATCACAAAGATGGCGTCTATTAGCCAAGAAACTTCGTTATTTTTTAAAGTTTTTTTTGCTTATCAAGCCATCTAAGTCGATCATTTGAAATGCCATACGAAAATAAGAAATAATGAGGAAATGACTACGTCTCCAACCATATATTCGCTTTAGTGCTTTAATAAATATATATATATATATATATATATATATATATATATATATATATATATATATATATATATATATATATATATATATATATATATATATATATATATATATATATATATATATAGTTAAGACAAACTATTCGATATCAGTAGCAACACAGAACTCCTGAAGTAGATACAATCCAAGCATCGCAGCCACAAAACAAATGAAAACTTCTACCTAGCAGGTGATAGCAATGTGAATTAACCATTCCTAGATTTAATTGGTTTTGATGGGCAAATCTTAGATTTAATAACCGGTGCATTATTGCGAGTAATATTCACAGAGCAGGCAGTAGCGTCGCGAGTCACATTCTGCCTTGTTTGAGCTCAGAATGGTGTTTTTTGAATTTGGTCATCAGTATCTGCCCTGTTGACCACGGCCTTTAATTGATTTTTGAGATAGTTTCGACTGCGAGTATATAGACCCCCCCCCCCCCCCCCCCCCCCCCCCCCCCCCCCCCCCCCCCCCCCCCCCCCCCCCCCCCCCCCCCCCCCCCCGGAGGGATGACACCGGTTGACGGATCCACAGGAATCATCAGAGAATGACCGTTTACACCTTGGTGACTTTAAGCCGGGTTCATCATTATTAGATAACAAGGATAAAGTTTTATTATCTCTCCCATATAAACTCATCAACTTCGGTTCTTCTCCAGACTAATTTAGGAGATTAGATGCCCTGGGGCTCTCGGCTACTGATTCCATCATATATTTTCTCTTGGATTGAGGTTTCACTGTTGGTTTCACAGAATAAGGACCCAAGGCTTGATTTTCTGTCATGGTGAACTCCCTTAGTCTAGCCGGCTACATATGGTAAATGGATACTTTGAGACACCTTTTAATCATCTAGGGTGTATGCTAGCACCTATTCACTGAACGTGAGGCCAGTGAAAGCCAGTTATGCCGCTGCGCACTCAGTCCATGTTATTAGTCTAGAATACTTATAAGCTTATAGGTACCTAGTCCAGGATGCACTACGTAGAAGAATAACAGTAAGGAGTATCATCATTATTGGAGTTTGAGACTTTATAAGCATTACTCAAATCCTCAGGATTATTTAGCATCAATATTAACCACTCTGGTTTACTAACCGATAGATTTTTACTGAACATTTTTTTTATTTATGATTGGAAAACCTAATAGTATTTCAGTCCTAATAATAAACTTATAAAAGCAGTTTGGTTTTATATAATTTTCCTGTTCGATGAATTATTAACTGATTAGATATTCTAAATATATTTGGAGCGGGTGTAGTTTTCTTGGTTGCAAGTGAAACAGTGAATAAGGATAATAATTAAGATTGGTTGGGAATAGTTCAAACATTGACTAGACGTTTGTTAGATAAAATGGTATTGTTAATATTAATTTATTTAGCTGTACAATCACTGTGTGCAGTTAATAATTTGGATAAATTTTATGATAATTTATTTTAGTTTATTATTGTTTAAAATATTGACTTATTGTAAAGATATATGGATAGTTTGATTATATAAACTTTGAGATGCTTTTATTATTTTTATATATACTGATTTATAATACAAGTATTTTTCGTTTTAATTTGTTGATTGATATAGTCTGTCTAAAACGATTTCTTGTTCCGAATTTAACAAATATTTGCAACGTTTGTTTTCCCGCGATGATTTGTACGTTCCTGTGATTACTGGTTTAAATTCTCAGTCAGATTTGACGCAGCAGCAATTGATTCAATTTTTTATCAAGGTTTGTGTTTTGTTGGTGTGATTGCATTCTGAAATATTCAGTTGCTGTGATTACTAAATAAAAATTAATTAAATCGACAGGATGTCCTAGTTGGATGTTTTGTCTAGGTCAGAGTTGCGTTGAACTAACTATATATATAGCATTACGAATAATCCCTTTCCATTGTTCACGATTTTTGGAGGTGTGTAGGGATAAGTCAGTCCATTGACTTAGCCATTATTTCTAAGATAATGTTCCGGCCAAGATGCTGTGCAGATCGTTCCGAACATCATCCGTCCAAGTACGTTTCTGAACACCTTTCCTCTTCTTCCAGTAGGCACTTGGACAAGTGAAGGTTACGATACGTAAGATTACATCAGGATTTCTACGAAGATCCTTTCCAAACCAGCGCAATCTCCGTTGTCGCAATATCAATGAAGGAAGATCGTGAAATTGGAGGTTATTTCGAATTTGACAGCTGCTGATCATTTTCGTCCAATTCCTTGATACGGAAGATGCGAAATGGGTGTTTTGTCAGATGTATCTGAGACGATTTGCTTCAAATTTGCCCAACTTAATTATCTTTGACTCTGTAAGAGTTCAGGTTTCAGCTACATACAGAAGCACTGTTCGAACCAATGAAGGGAAAATATTTATCTTTGTGTTTGGATTAATTTTTTGGCTTTAAGGTGGATTGCTAAGTCATCCAAACGCAACAGTATTTAAACAAATTCGACGATTGACTTCGATAGATGAACTACCGTTAGAAGTAATCGAAGAACCCAGATGTGTAAATTCCTTTACATTGGGGAGCACCACATCATTTAATACAATCCTTGCATCAGGAGCTTGAGTCAACATGATGACTGATTTTTTTGGGTTGATCTTCAGACCATATTGACCGGAAACTTTCACGAGGAGATCCGATGTATGCTACAGTTGAACTTCATTCTCGGCTAGAAGGACAAGATCGTCAGCGTATTCCAATTTGGTAATTATAGGTGTTATACCAACATACGCACCTTCCATTTGTACGGAGTCCTTGGCAAATATAGCATCAATTGCGTAGTTGAATAAAGTATTACTGTTTAAAATGATTAATATAATTTTTATATAAAGATTATTTAATAATTTTTTATAAAATTTGTTGTTTAATTATATTGTTCTAACCGTAAAATTTCATAGTTGTGCAAGAATGTTTATACACAACAACTTATTTTATTATCCAATATATTAATGGTTTTAGCTATTTTATTACCTAGAATGAAAAGTAATTAATATTAAAAACAATTTTATTTTATTATTGTGCCGGGGTGGTCTAGCGGTACAGTGCTCGAATTCTCACCTCGGTGGGCATGTGTTTGAATCCCATCACCGACACTGAAATGCGGGCCCACGTTTGGCTTTGCTAAAATATCTACTGCCGAAAGATATTTCTCCTAAAACATTCAAAGTAGCATACAAAATAAAAATAAAACACAATTTTGTTGTTTTTATTTTGTAATAAAAAAATAACTAAACTTCCTGTGATAAAGATACATTATATTTCCTGCTTCTAGGTAGTAAATAATTAAATTCGTGTTAATTGTATTTTATAAGTTAAAAAAATAGTGTATTTTATTGTTTTACGTTAGATAATAATTTTAACAAACATTAATGTAATTTTTAAATCGTTTTAACAAGATATGCCACATTTTAAATTTTAATTCATGTGCAAATATTAATTCTTAACTCAAATTTAACAACAAATCAATATTTTAAAGTAAAAACCAGAGCAACGTTTTCAATGTAATATTGTATTAAAGATTGGTTTTTAAATTATTTGAAAATTTTGGTTACTATGGGAACTTTGGAGTATTAACATATTTTAAATATTATTTATTTAATAATTAAATATTAAAAAATAATTAATTAATTTTTAATATATAAAAAAAAAATTTAATTAAACATTTTTATTGTGGTAATAACAACGTAAATTTTGTTGTAGAAACATAAACTTAAGGTATTAAAATGTATTTTTAAATAATGATTTTAAGCACACTAACTAATAATTTATTAATTATTATTTAAAAAGGTGTAAATTTGCTTTTGGTTATTCCATTTATATGGGTGTTTGTTTTTAAAATATGCTTTTTTGACAAACCAGGCAATTTTAAATAAATATTTTAAAGTAAATATAATTGTAATCTTATTGCCCCATGCTTATTTTTTTAAAGCAAAAGGGTTTTGTAAAATAAAATATGAAGCAATTATTAAGTACTTACTTAGTATTAAGAAATAATAAATTAATTTGGATTTTTTAAAAATTTTTTCAAGGGGTATAAAAGAAATTTTTTAAATGTTTATTACTTTGAATGTTCTACTAGAAACATCTTTCAGCAGTGGACATTTTAGCAAAGTCGAACGTGGGTCTGCATTTTAGTGGCGGTGGTCGGATTTGAACCCATGCCTACCGGGGTCCAAATCGGGCGCTGTAACTCGACCGCTCCGGCACAATATAATATCGGGTTGGCGTGGTGGTTTAGGATTGGTAATCCTATTTTGTTTTCTTATTTTGAGTTTTATTAATTACTTTGTGCGCTAATGTACTTAGTTTTACTTGAGTTTAAAAAGCGTTGTTTTAAAACAAGAACTCAAAATGCTGTTTATAAGGTTGGTCTATTCGGTTACTGACTTCTTGATAAATTCAAAATATTGCATTTTATTAAAAAATGTTTGTATTTTAATTGATTTCAAATTTAGGTTTTACGGATGATCGAGACTTCAATTTAGTAGTTCACTTTTTTTCCAATATTTTAAACCGTTGTTTATTTTTTTTATTGTTGGTTTGCCAATGTATGCGTATCTAGTAGTACTTTAAAATCCAATATATTCTTTAATATAATGTTAACTTATTTTTAATTGTTAGGTTACCGAAGTTCTTCGTTCTGGACCACTAGCTCGTTTGGTCAAAGCACGATATTATGTAGTAAAGCATACAGATCATTTGAAACAGTTGATGTCCATCCAGTATTCGCAAACGATAAAACTTTTATCGAAAAGACAGGTATTACAAACAGGTGCCGAAGTCCTTGCAACCCGCCAATCAATGCTTACAATTTCCCAACAAGTGCTCGACAATCGTTTATCGACATTGGCTTATTGTATTACGAGTAAGTTATTTAATTTTATGAGGTTTTGGTTACAACTGGTATGGTTAATTTGTCTATTGCTATTTAATAGTTTATCAACAACTAAAACGTAATTGATTTAGGAAGAATATCTACCACAACTTGAACGAAATGTTGTCAAATGTTTACGGGGTGTTGAAAAAAGTGTTGGTGAGAACCATATTGCACCTAGCCACGAATTTACTTAACCTTCCTCCGTTCTCACATTGCCTACGATGATTTGTCCAAAGGTCAATACAAGGTTGGTTGACATCATCCTTGCAAACTCTGCTATTAAAATCTCCTACAATAACAACGATTTGTGATGAGGTCTTAAGACGTGAATGTAGATCTTCAAGTTGATCATAAAACTCATCAATATCTTTTTCGCAGCGATTATTGGTGGGGGTGTAAGCACTGTTTATCTGGATACTTTAAAACGCGAAAATGCTAATTATGGGTATATAGCTTTCCGGTCAATTAACGCATTGACAGCTAAGGGGGATAAATAATATGCTAGCTTTGGTGCACAAGTTGATGGGAGGAATAAAATTTTGAAAACATGTAACTTTTTAAAATAATTGTGATTGATATAAGAAAATTACATTTTAGCTTAAAAAATGTTACCATATTTTGAACTCAAAAAAAATACTACTGTTTTAATTGGTTAACATAAATTACTATATAATAGTTATTTTATCCGTTTTATAAAAATAATACCATCATCACATAGACAATAGCTTTAAACTATTGTTAACTTTGTACAAAGTTGACTGTTCAGAGTACCTTATTTTGGCATATAAAATCTCCTTAAATCAGTGTTTTATTACCTATAAAACAAAGTGCCTATAACGTTTTCATGTTCAATTTTATTTTTATAAAATTTTCCTCTAATATTTCATTTTTGTATTAATTTTTTTAAAAATATTAGTTTTAACCAAGTTGTGGTTACTAGAGATATTTTAGTTTAATAACTATTTTTTTAATACTATTTTGTTTGCGGAAATTTTTTAAATGGTAGTATATATATATATATATATATATATATATATGTATGTAGAGATCGGAACTGGTCC
>JAKXYG010000984.1:0-430422 GCA_025895645.1 Cardicola forsteri | reverse complement strand
TTTTATATTTGTAATTTTTGCTCGTTTTCTATAATTGTTAACTTCCATTATCTACCTTGATTTTATCTTGATTTCAGATATTTTTTCTGTGACTAATCCCCCTTTACCTCACCATCCATTTCATATTTCCCCCCAAATCTTACTGATATTATCGATAATTCGAACCGGGGATCAAAAGGAGTTTTACTCCTACTCAACTCGTGTATAAACCTGTAACCTGTAACCTGTAATACAGGAAGACACAGGTAACATATGTAAATGGTTGGTTAATAATTATCTTTATTTCAATTTGTCAAAATGAAGGCACATTCCTTTTGGGAGATCAGCAAACAATCTTTTTATTTTGTCACTTATCTATTGCCTTCTCATTAAATCGGTAAATTTAATTAAAGATTTAGATGTCATGTTTAACTTATTACTTATTATTATTTTTCTCCTTGATATTAATAATAAACTACAATCAATATCTAAAAAGAGTTTCTTTTATTCAAATCGTGTACACCTTTAACATTTTTATAAATACGCCTAATAAACGCGCCTTGCCTTGTGGTCGTAAATTATAGTTTTACTTTTTGTTGATAAAATAAAAAAAAATATTTACAATAAAAAAAATTTACAATTAAAAATTGTTCTGAATTTTCTGTTTTTTAATAAATAAAACCAATATAATGTTTAAGAAACAAACTTTAAGCAAATTTTGAAACAATTGTTTATACATCTAAAATTAAACATATTTTAAAATTAGTTTAATTATTTAAAATTCATTTAACTATTTTGTTTTTTTTTGAACCTGGCGAGGTGAGGCACGTCAATTGGAGCAGTGTTTTATATTTTTGCTCGTTTTCTATAATTGTTAATTTCCACTACCTCCCCTAATTTTGTCTTAATTTAAAAAAAAAGTTTTTTTGACTAATCCCCTTTACCTCACCATCCATTTCATGTTTCCCCCGAGACAATTTGAAAACCGAGTACTAAAATGCGTTTGGCTTACTGAACTCGTGTACAATCCTGAATCCTGATCTTCGGTTTGGTTTGACTGTATATATCCAAGAGTTCTCAGGAAATGCCTTGATACCAGCACTAATCTTCACTTATTTATTTAGCTTGTCTCTTATTACAGATCTGAATAACAAAGCGTAAATTTAAAAAATTGAAGATTTTGTGCTGGATATTATAAAACTTCCTTGAATTAAAGATAGTCAAACTATACTAGGTTGTTCTACTTGTCACTATCTTTGCTAGTTTTATTTTTAAATTTATGAAAAACTGACTAGGTTCAACTGACTTATTCAAAAAGTGATTTTACTTGTCTGCAAACATTCTATTTGTTTTCTATTTATTTAGTGTTCTTTCTGTGTGCATTCTTTTTTCTATTAGAATAGACGTTTATATTACCAAAAAAGTACTATTTTTGGGTTATTCTGCGTTTTAGGTCATACGTATCCAAATAATTTTTTGTTTTTCATTCAACCTGTTCAGCTCAAAGAAAAGAATTTTTATATGGAGATGAGCTCGCATTTATAGATTGTTTTAGACTTGGACACAGGTTAATCCGTGTACCTTATTGGGCTTTTTATTAGGAATTGAACTTGTTGATGGGAGTATATAAATTGGCTAGCATTTGAGAGGATTAGACCTAGAACTAATTTGAAATAAGTATTCTTAAGCTTAGAGAACATATTTTAGAGATAGATAATAGATGGCAGAAATCAGATATTTCTCAATAATATTTATTGAGAACCCTTCAGGTATATGTCGTTTAAACCGCAAGACGATAATTAGAATGACCACATGTTTTCAAGAACAGTTGAAAGGTCAATATCAATAGAGGAAAAAATGTAGTGCGCAGGAGTAAGATTTGAATAACAGCAAACTTCTTTTGTGTAAGGTGAGCTTTTTGATAGGGTTAGTGGGGCTAGAATTGTTGTTTTATATGCGGTAAGTTATGATCAAGCACTGACCTGAGGATGATTAGATGAATATATATATATTTTAGGTTTGTTGAAGTTGGTTAATTCATTTTTAAACTATAAGTATGTGTCGGCTATTGGGAGGATAACCGTTTATTAGTTCTATGATCCTGATAAAAGGTTTAGGTTTTCTACAAACGTTCACTTTTGTATGAATACAAAAGGGTCAAATGAGATTTATTTAATACTTCTACACACACACACAAATATATATATATATATATATATATATATATATATATATATATATATATATATATATATATATATATATATATATATATATATATATATATATATATATAATATCGTACATTTTTTAGATTAGGTGGCATAAAGAAACGATATTGTCTTAATAGGATGAATATTGTTCAATATGTCGTAATCAGAAAAGATTTAATTTCACAATTAAACTGGCCTTTAGGGGCCGTTGTCGCTCAAGGCTGTCATGCGGTCACTGCTGCCTTAACTGTTTATAACGGACAGATTGATTCCATAAATTATTTAAATGATTTAAATAGAATGCATAAAGTTGTCTTATCTGTTAACGACGAGGAGCAATTGAGCAAGCTTCATTCCAGTCTTGTTAAAGATGGCATTGATTGTTATTTGTGGAATGAACAACCTGATAACATTCCTACTGCACTGGCTACACGGCCGTACGAAAAAGATAGAATTCGTATTTATTTTAAAGGATTGAATCTACTGAAATAGTAAACAATTTTTTTTTTGATAATTGTACATATAAGTATTAATGTATAATTATGTTTTTATTATTGTTTTAAAAATGCATTTCCAAACAAGAAATAAAAAATTGAATATATTTTTAATTTCTAGAAACGTATGTACCTAGTTTTTATGTGTAATCCCTATACAGTGTTTGCATGTTTTACTTTCGTTGTTCCTGTGATTATCAAAAATAAGTGTATACTTTCCCATTATTTTATCATAAATAAGTATTAGCGTATAAAACAGATCATATTTCATTCTGTTAGATTGATGGTCTGGTTATTAACTGCTTGTATCCGGTTTAGATAATTCAAACTTAAAACGGTATCGATCATGTTAGGTAATAAATGCATTCATTCAATCATTTGCTTAATGTGAATTACATGTAAAGCCACTGGGATTGTATTTACACCTTGATATGTACGAAAATTCACATATTATTGTTAGTAAGAACTACTATTTAGATCAATTCTGTTTTTGATTTGTGTTGTGTTAAGACTTAAAATAAAATCTGAACTGATTTGGCAAAAAGGATGTCACGTGTATTCTGAACGTCTTCTACAAAGAAACAATAGACGAACGAATAACTTCATGGTGTGTTCATGAGCATCTAAAATCCTTCTCAATGTACAGTAATAGAAAATCGACAAACGTAAAAGTTACTAGGAATGTTTATTTTGGTAGGTAACGTGATCACCTCATTATTTTCCATATTTATACGGTATATAAAACGTAGAAGAATAACGAAGTTTCTTAGCTGGTAGACGACATCCTTGTGACGTCGCCTGACTTTTTGTCAGGGCTACCTCCCTTAGTCCAAGGGCTACGTATGATATACGTATACCTTAAGAAACCTTTTAAGTACCCTAGGTGCATGTTCGCACCCACCCTCTGAAGCGGTAGCCCAGTCATACCGCTGTACGCTCGGTCCCTGTTGTTATTAGTCTAGATGCCTTTCGCCACCTAATCCAGGATGCACCACGTGGAGGACGAACAGTCAGGAATATCACCGTCATTGGAATTTGAGACTTTATGAGCATTACTAAAATCCTTGGGATCACTAGCATCCTAGATAAATATTTTCAATTCGTGTAATTTCTGCGATTTCTTATACATGAAAATGTCTTTTGTGAAACATTTTTTTCAATGCTTCTTAAGCGATTATTTTTAACCTTTTACCATCGACGAGGTTTTGAAATCCGTTACAACAGAGTTAACAAAATGATTGGTTCAACTATTTAAAAACATTTTATTTATTGAAATTGATGAAAACATTAAGGCACTCAGTAAAGAGATTTAGTTTTGATACAAAAAGAGTTGGTTCTATTAAAAAAATATTTTTTGAGATAGGGGAAAGTTGTCTGTTTAAACGGTATGTACTTTATATTGAACATAAAAGAAAACTGCAAAATTTATTGAAAATGTACTTCCTTTATACAAAGATTAAAGATCATGATAAAATCCTTTAAGTTTACCAATGATGGTTAATGACATTACTTTTTTAGTAGAAACGATCGTTTCAGTTAACAATCCACAGTATTTAATCGATTTTTGCAAGTTTCAACCACAGGTACATATACTAGTCGCCGTCAGCTGTTTCAGCTTTTCTAGGCCCCTCGGGTGGAGCAAACATTCATTTTGGTTGGTGACGTGGTCACCTCTTCATTATTTCCCATATTTATACGACATGTAGAACGATCGATTTCGATGGCTTAACAAGCGTAGACAAACGTGGAAGAATAACAAAGTTTCTTGGCTGGTAGACGGCATCCTTGTGACGTCGCCACTGTTCGCAAAGATTGACGAGACCGCCTGATTTGTTGTCAGGGTTATCTCCCTTAGCCCAAGGGCTACATATGGTATACGTATACCTCTAGATACCTTTTAAGTATCCTGGGTGTATGTTCGCACCCACCCGCCGTAGCGGAAGCCCAGTTATACCGCTGTGCACTCGGACCCTACTGTTATTAGTCTAGATGCCTAGGGGCACCTAGTCCAGGATGCACCACGTGGAGGACTGACAGTCAGGAATATCACCATTGGAAATTGAGACTTTATAAGCATTACTCAAATCGTCAGGATCATTAGCATCCCGGGTGGAGCAAACAATGCTTGGTGATAATACTCAAGGTGACACCGATAATCTAAGGGGGGAGACCGACCCCCTACTTAGCGCGTCCACAGGTGGCGGATAGTAGAATGACCTTTAGCAATAGAGGTTAGCTGTGAATAAGGCTGTGCCAAATAAACAGCCGTGGACCAAACGGATACTCAGGCGTTAACGCATTGACAAGGCGACAACGATTATCGGTGTCACCCTGAGTATTATCACCAAGCAGCCCTATTTAGGGACAGCACTGCTTGCTACACTCGGAGAGGGGCCTAGAAAAGGTGGTTTAAAAATTGCTCGTCTTCTCACCAGGATGGCTGGCCGCGGCTAACTGGTCTATATACCCGCGGTCGAAACTATCTCAAAATCAATTAAAGGCAGTGGTCAACGGGGCTGATACTGATGACAAAATTAAAAAAAACACACCATTCTCAGAGCTCAAACAAGGCAGAATGTGACTCGCGACGCTACTGCCTGCTCTGTGAATATTACTCGCGATAATGCACCGGTTATTAAATCTAGGATTTGCCCATTAAAACCGGTTATGCACACCGATAATCGTTGTCGCCTGAGTATCCCTTTGGTTCGTAACCACTTATTTGGCGCAGCCTTATTAACAACTAACCCTTGTTGCTAAAGGCCATTTCATTATCTGCCACCTATGGACGCTCCAAGTAGTGGTCGGTTTCCCTTAAGTATCCTGGGTATATGCACGCACCCATCCGTTGTGGCGGAAACTCAGTTATACTGCTGTGAATTCCATCCATACTGTTATAGGTCTAGATGACTATGAGTATTGTTATTCCAATAAAATTATTAAGCTATTGCACAGACAGCGCCTAATGCCAATATTTATTTATATTAATTACATAATTCTTTTAAATTTTCAAGGTCTATTTAATTAAAAAATATATAACAGCTTTTGTTACAAATCACCAATTTCGCTTTCGTTTAAAGAAAAGAACAAATTCATCTATTTTTCGATTAGCACATAACTTTAAGAAAAACTTTTACTCAACGGATTAGTAAGTAATAAAAAATCATGATTAACTTATTTACAAAGTAATCTAAATAAAAAATATTAGGAATGAAAACTGTATCTAAAAATAAAGTCAAATCAACCTGAATCTGAATCGCTAAGCCTAAGATCGTGTTCAATGAGTTTTCGATGTACAGCATTGCTCTGTAAACAATTGGAATCAACGATATTTGCATTTAATCCAGAATTCCTCCCTAATGTATTCTCATCGCTGGATGAACAACCCAAACTTGAATCACTATAACTCCCGTTGAGTTTATTCACATTTGGAGTTTCGATATCCATGTCGACACTGCTGTCACTTGAATCACTACTGCAACTTAGCGTCCTAGACTGTACTTTCTTTGGAATTACAGAAGATGTCTGAGATAATGTATTTGAATGTCCTCCATCAAAACCCTTTCGTTTTGAAGACGATAGACGTGGAACACTGTGGGGTTGTATATTTGCTTCATTGTTAGAATCGTGCAATAATGAAACAGTTTCAGATTTGCGTTCCTCACGTGTCTTCTTCAATTGCACAGTGTGTGAAATTCTTTCTAAAGTTAATTCCTGAGTCTAAAAAATAAATACATATACACCAGTAATATATAAAATTAAAGGGAACATAAATATAAATAGGTTACAATATTTCAATAAATTTACTGCAATAATAGAAGATTCAAATCCAATATGTGTGCTTATAATACATCAATTATACATTTTCAATATAAGGCCATAAAAGAATAAACCCCCAACCTTCTGCATAACCAAAACTGACCATTAATTGCAGGACCATATACGATATGGAACAACAATGATATGTAGAGTAACTTATTCATTAATTCCAAGTTTGCTTAGTACCCTGAACAATCCCTTCCATTGTTCACGGAGATGAGTCAGTCCAATTGCTTAACCATTGTTTCCTTAACATCTATTTTGGTCGATGACGTGGTCACCTTTTCATTATTTCCCATATTTAAACATAAACGATCGACTTTGATAAGTTGGTAAGCTTAACAAGGATTCTTGGCTGTTAGACGGCATCCTTGTGACATCGCCACAGTTCGCAAACATTAATGATGTCGCCTGATGTTTTGTCAGGGTTATTACCCTTGGCCCAACGGCTGCATATGGTATACATATACCTTAAGTATCCTGGGTGTATGCACGCACCCACCCGTCGTAGCGGAAGCTCAGTTATACCAATGCACTCAAAACCGGCTATTATTACTCTAGATGCTTAGGAGCACCTAGACCAAGATGCACCAAATGGAGGACGAACAGTCAGGAATATTATCATTATTAGAAATTGAAACTATATAAACATTACTCAAATCCACAGGATCAATAGCATCCCATTCTTTCCGTAACAAAACCCCATTTAAAACGGAATCCATTCAAATACGTGTCTAACAACCTTTCATTTTCTTCCAATCGGTGTCTGAGTGACTCAAAGTTACAATACGTAAAGTTCATCAAGATTTCCATAAAGAACGTAACCAAAGTAGCGCGATAGCAACGATGGAATATTGAGAGATTGCAGGTCATCTCGAAGTTGACAGTTACCGATCTTTCCATCTAATCCCTTGATACGGAGGATGCGAAATGGGTGTTGTGCCAAATGTATTTGATATACCGCGAAAAGCAGAAGGGTAAATGTTAATCTAAGTGTTTAAATTGATGCTTTTTCGTTTCCAAAGTAGGTTTTCAAATTTTTCAAACGCAGTAATGTTTCATAATAATGATCAATCTCTGAGTGTGTAGCAAAAACGCCATTCGCCAATTTCCTTTTATCACATAGTTGACTAGCCTATTGGTAAGAGTTCCATCTCCGTATTAAAAAAAATATAATCTTTTAAACATCGCTTTCTACATTTCTGCATTGTATTTTAAATATATATTGCAATAGAAATGTTTACATGTAACCTAAATAAAAAACCGTAGTTTTTCTTTTATTGTCATTTTTTTCCTGTGAATTCAAGATTTAGAATATTAAGTATCAACTGCGTTTAACCATTATAAGACCAGTACATAAAATAAACAAATGATTCCAATAAATCACAACCTCTAATACGTCTAAAAATAACTAATACTAATAATTACAAATTCAAAAAAACTTTTTCGTAAAATATTGTTAATACTGACCTTTTTATTATAGATCAAAACGCACTCTTTTTGAACAGGACGAGCAATTCCTCTAAAAACTGTGCTTTCAGGTCCAGAAGTAGCAACATTCAATAAATTTACAACAACTTCTTTGTCATCATTAACCTTAATTGAACCTGGTTTTGATTTATCAACAGACGTAGGCATAAAATCACAACGCATGGTCATATAAGAAATACAATCTTTGTCCAAAAAACTTTTTCCAAGTTTAACATCGTATGTTCCATTTTGTTGCATTTCAAAGCTTTATAAATATTGTGATAATAGTTAATAAATATTTAAAGCATATTAAACAATTAAAAATAAGTATTTATAAAAAACTCCTTTATAATTATAATAATGATAAAAAGTAAGTAAATTAGCCAGAAAGTCTTACTCGCAGTCCAAACCGACCAACGAGCCAGCAGAGTTCAACCGGACAATGTTGGCTTGTCAATCAGTACTTTAAAACGTGCGCGTAAAAACAAAATTATTTTTAAATATTTTAAAAATATTTAATTAAAACTTGTATATTAATAAAATATAATTTAACAAATGTTTTGTTCTGTTATACGACCTTGAAAATTAGAACTTTTTTGACTGTGATATTTTCAACGAATATTAACTAATTTTCTAATTGTGAAAAGTTTTTGCTAATATTTTTTAATGGCTGACAGAAAAGCTGAATTAGAGCATAAAAAGGCTAAATTATTAGCTTTAAGGGAAGAGAAAAAGAAAAGAGAAGAAACAAGGAAGTTTCAAACTTATGAATCTGATGCTACGAATACTCGGCAGGTGACGGAAGATTTATTAAAAAATTTGGGGGTCCCCGATTTACCTCAAATATTAGACCAAGGGTTTATTGAGACTGATCAGTTGTTAACGGATACTCAAAATGTTACTTCGTGAGTTGCTTGATAATAGATATAATTTTACATTTTCTGATAATTATGTTTCAGGTTTCAGGTTTATACACGAGTTAAATATATGTAAATATATGTAACAACAAAAAACATTTTAAATGCTAAACATTACTGTTTAAAAGGGAATTTATAGAATATTTATTAGAGCATTGTTTTTGTTATACGATTAGTTACTTGATTTTTAACTTTGGTTCTGTTTATGAATAAATTTTAAGTGTAAACAATGTTATTTTTTATATTATTGATTGAAATTCTGGTTTGATATGTTACTTTCTTCTGTTGTATGAAACCAGACATTTTTATTTTTACATTGTTGCTTAAAACTAGTTAAAATTTAAAGGCATTTTTTAAATTATTTGTTTTATTTAGTATAATTAAGATTTTGATTGGGTAGTGTATTTTGAGCACATTATCACATTTTTATGAATTCGTTTAAAAAATGTATAATTAATTATCATTGTTGTAGTAGTTTGCACATACATAGGTAGTTTAATTGAATTGTGTTATATTTGATTTTGTTTTATTTTAAAATATTAAAAAATTAATATAAATAAAAGTTTTTTTTATATCATTTGTAAAATATACTTTGTTTTTTAGTATGAACGTTTGCTGACTGTTAATTAATGATGTTAGACGTATTGTAATTATTTTTATTCCGAGTTTGAAGTTTATATAAAATTTGTGAAGGATTTAATTAAATAATAAGGAAGTTTTTATTGAAAGTTTTAATTAAAATTTTGGGGATGTTTTATGAAATATATTATTTATTAAAACAGATTTGGGGTATGTAGGATACGTTTTACGTTTTATAGAAAACCGACTTTTTGAGGTTATTGTTTTTTCTACCTAATTTTTGGTTAAAAATTAGCCACTATTAAGTGGTGATTTGGATACAAAAATGAATTATTAACAGTTTTTTGTCGTAAGCGACAGCAATCAACAACGAAAGTTGGTGACAATACCAATAATACCTTCACTATTTGAAAATGTTTTACTTTTTTAACATTTTATTTATTTCACATTGATTTTTTGTAATATTTTTAAAAGTTTTTGTTAGTAGTTTTATTAGTGTTTTAATTCCTAATATGGCAGTGTCAATATGTTAGTTAGATTAGGTTTTATTGATAATGGTAATGATAATTGTAACGTTATATTATAAATCCAACTTAAAAATAGTGATAAATATTTGAATTTCTATTTTGGTTGGATTTATATCGGACTTTTATGGCAGAGCGCGAACTTGAATTTAATTGACATATTTTATTAATATTTATTTATTATGTGGATTTTTTGTTTAAAACAATTATTTATTTGAAAAAATGTTTTAAAGAATAATATAACATTTTATAACAGCAGTATTAATGCGGTTTTTGAAGAATTATAATGATTAATTTTATTTGTGTTTAAAGAATTGATCGAGTAACAGAAAAAATGAGTGTCAATGATTTGAATTAGTTTTATTTTTTGTTGCATGTTTGTTTGATACACTTTTATTTTAAAATACAAATATAAGAGTTTAGGTTAATTATAAATGTGAACTTTTTTAAAAATTATGATTATGTACTACGAATTGTGTTTATATTTTTAGTCGAAGTGCATATAATACTAGGAAACAGCAGAACTTGAAAATTTGTGAAGTTACTGAAGTATCAATTTTGCCACCCGAAAGAATTGTTTACAGTAAGGATACACAAACTGTAGACGAACAACCAAACGATAAAGAAAGTAAGATTAATAAATTTGTTTTTGAGGAATAGATAAATTTGGCCATATATGATTTAATTTAATAATAGACAGTAATAATGAATTAGAATGTTGTAACTTTATTTGCATCGCTTAGTTTTTAAATATTATTTTACTTATTTGTTTGGTTAGTGCTTGCTAGTAACTTTATTTGTAAATAAATTTGAAAAACGTTTACCGTACTACATAATTAAGTTGTATGATGTGAGGTAAGAGATTTTATTTTGGGTGGACGAGTTACATTTGAGTATTTGTTCCGTTTTGAATTTGGGATTTTAATATTAGTATGGTATTTAGTTTGTTAAATAGAATTTAAATAGATCTAAAGGACGGTTTATATTTAAATTTTATTAATCGGTTTATTGTAGTATGAATTCTGTTACATAGCATTTTACAGTGTGATGAAGTGTTTTATGCGACATTTTTTGTGCTGAACTAATTACCTAACAGCACTAATATTAATGTTATTAGATTGCTTTTTAATATTTTGTAATGTAATATCCACGAGCATATTTAAATCAAGGAATTATCAGTCACTTTATTTTTATTGATAATAAGACTATATTAACAAAATAACTAAGAGCATACCAAACCATCTAAGTTAGCTGGTTACGAAAATTTTTATTCATTCATTTTAGTTGGTGATGTGGTCACTTCTTCATTGTTTTCTATATTTATACGGTATATAAACGATCGACTTTGATGGCTTGATAAGTGTAAAAAACGTGGAAGAATAGCAAAGTTTCTGGTTACGAAAAAAGTTAATAACATTAATTTGATACAAGAAACTATTTAATAACTAAAAATTGTATATGCTTTATATTTTATGTTAATTACTTTACTCAACATTTGATTACAAATCAGTAATTATTTACTGTAGTATTTTTTAATTACTGTTGATACATGTTGAGGAAATTGTAGTTTTATTCTGTCAGTGATATAGTCTTGTAGATTGTACAAAAATGGGTTTTTATCTCACATTATGTAATTACTACATTTTTAAAGATAATTGTGTTTTTAACGTTTGATTTTTGACGAGGATTGCATTATAATAAAAAAATACATAATTATATAGTAGGTGTGATTGTTCAATTATTTTTTCAAACTTGTTTTTGAACAAATAGAGATTTTTTAGGTAAGCAAAGTTGGTGATTTGAATTTTTTAAAGAGGGGAATATATTGATTAAGAATACAAAATATGCTTCTGTGCTTTTTTCTGGTTGAGTAGGATAAAAATGGTGTTTTTACTAGTGATTGAGATTTGTGACAGGTGATAAGTTGTGACAGGGCTGTTTATTGATTTTTTAAAATTGTTAATTAAATTTAGGAATAAGCATGTTTTTGATGTTGGTGATTAAAGCTTTATTGTTTTAATGATTAAGTATGGATTTGCACGTGATTTATTATTATTATTATTATTATTATTATTATCATTATTATTATTATTATTATTATTATTATTATCATTATTATTATTATTGTTATTTTATTATTATTATTGTTATTATTATTATTATTATTATTATTATTATTATTATTATTATTATTATTACTACTATTATTATTAGTATTATTATTATTATTATTATTATTATTATTATTATTATTATTATTATTATTATTATTATTATTATTATTATTATTATTATTATCATTACATTAAGCTTCAATAACTCACTAAAGATACATTCAGCACAAATATACATTTTCATCATTAATAAAAAAAAATTACAACTTAAAGCAAAATGTTCAGACACAGGGAATATTTTGTTGTTCTGTTTTTTTTGAAATATGGGACTTTGTTGTTTATTACTATAATTGTTATCTTATGTTTAAAGCAGAATGGTTTTGTAATGTAATGTAACAACCCAAAAAATGTTTTATAAATGAAATATACAAATTCATTTAGTACACAGTGAATATGAATGTAGTCAATACGATAAACATCTAGTTCGAAAGAAATCAAAATGACAATACTTCGAACGAGTCAATATAAAGTAGAGTTACATTATAATCAAAGTCCTTGACTTATTTAAAAGTAGATCAACAATAGTTAAACTTAAAACTTTGTTTGGGAGGTAAGTTTATTAATTATAATAATGTTGCTATTTACTGTTAATATTGGTTTATCTGATTACTGTAAATTAACTTTTTTCTTCTTTATTTTTAACTAGATCGATCTACGGACTACTATGGTGAGTAATTTGTGTAGTTTCTTGTTATATATATATATATATATATATACTATGAATGCTTTACGGGAAACATCTTTCAGCAGTGGACACTTTAGCGAAACCGAGCATGGGCTCGCATTTTAGTGCCGATAGTGGGATTTTCACCTATACCCACCTAGGTCCAAGTCGAGCGCTGTACCGCTAGATTACCCTGGTATATATATAACGAAATAATGGCATGGTTTGCTGAATACAACTCTAACATCTATCTTATATACTCAATCGAGATTTCCTATTTAAAGAATTATTAATTTTATTTTGATTTGTCAATATAAAAAGAGAGAAATATCATACATACATTAGAATGGGACCTCTTGTATCACAATCATACACTTTTAATTAAATTTAAGTGCATTAATTCTAATTAATTAACAATTTGTTTTAATCTGTCAAATGACAAACAAATGGAATGTATCGCAGTTCTCACGTACGATGAAAACGGTCGGGACGACGTCGATGCCAATGCTGCGTTGGCCGAATTGGAAAAAATGCCGCATGTTGGCGGTTTGATCAAGAGTTCGAGTACGAACATTCAGATGCTGAAAAGTTACGACCGCATCGACTTTGGTTTGGATGAAGAGGCGGCGAAAAAAATTAGTAAGCTATTGGGGGTTGTTTCTTTTCCTTTAATTGTATGGTTAATTAGTGGTTTATGGGCATGAGTTTGTACTTTTTCAGACTATCGTCTCTGGTATGGTATTTATTATTATTTTATTATTATTATTATTATTATTATTATTATTATTAGTATTATTATTATTATTATTATTATGGTTTTTGGCTTAGATACTTCAGAGGAATGTATTAATACCTTTGGACGAACTGGTGGCACTGTTGAGTTCTACGTACAGTTGGTGCACCGCCTGTTGTGAATACTAACACATTATTAATGATCATCTTTTCTAACATTACTTAATTGAGTTAGGCACATGTACATTCTACTGAAATATTCCTTTAGCAGTATAAGTAAATAAATAATACGAGATCTTGTACCACTACGAAAATGTTACTTAGACAGAATGCAGAATATGCACATTTTTGAGAAAATACAAAAATGATTGCATTATTTGCCTAAAAATAAATTATGCTAAGAAATAAACAATACAAAATTCTACATAATTCGATTGTGAAATACGGTTTATGAAGTCATTCATTTGATGTTTTTGATGTTAGTTTTACCATATATTAAAGTAGTTCCATACTTTTGCTCTACGATGATAATTATGGAAGTATGGTTTGCAGGTTGTTATTGTATGAATTTTGTTGAAGCTGTTAACGATTTTAAATAGGATGTTTTGTAATGGTACTATAGTATAGCATAGATTCGAAGAAAAATTTTGGATTAAACTAGATTACCTTGAAAAACGTTTATTGAGTACTAAAATTAATAACGTCCGTTTTCTATATATATATATATATATATATATACAACTCCTAAGCTAATTAGTGTTAAAAACGTAGTTATTAAAGTAAAACATCTGTAGCCATCACATAACTCAAAAAAAGAACTCAGTTTAATCATAATATATACAATATTATATAATTGATAAAATACAATTACAATTTTATTAATATCTATTGTTATTATAAAAAATAATTGTATAAAAGTTAAAGTTGTTCAAAATTACAAATCTGGTAAAATTATTAATATAAAATATAACGTCAAATATGAAAAAAAAAACACAACACATGGAATATTTTTAGTTACCAAATGATTGATTGAATAATAATGAACAAAATGTTTAAGAATTAATGTGATCGCGTTTCTTTTTAACCACTTGATCAAGGCGGTTTGGAATGCTGTCGATGAGATTATTGATACATTCTTGTTTCATCTCATATTGAACAACAAACTGAATACGATCACACAAATCCTCAATTTCAGTATGCTTACTAATGTTGCGATTTAGCATACTGAAGAAATTTTTAATAACATTTATGTCCGGACTGTTAGGTAGTAATTAAATAAAAGAATTTTTTTGATTTTAGCTCTTTTAACGTCTAAATGTAAATATAAAACAAATAAAGTAAACCAAGGTAAATATGACGTTACCTTTTTTGGACGTATGACATGGAGCATTGTCCTGAAACACATTAGTTAGCTCGGTGTGACTGTGTTGCATTTCATTATGAAAAACTTCTTTCATTAATGAAACAAATTTTTCACTTTTAAGGTACCGGATATAATTCTCCATTTGATAGGTTTATTATACTTAATACCAAACCAACACATCACTTGTCGAGGGTGGGCTTTTTTCTAACTACCGGAAGTAAATGTTGAAAATTAGGCCTGCATAGTACTCTATTTTTTGTATCCAAATGATTCATCCCGAATTATTGTTTCATCAGCAAAATATACAGAGCGCCAGTAAGACAATCTTCGTTCAATCCACTTGTTACAAAACATAAATCTACATTCTTTTAGTTTTTTATTAATAAATGGTTTAACTATTGGTGATTCACGTGTTAAACCAAATTCTGTTGCACGGTTTCTCACCATCGAATAACTAAATTTTTGTAAACTATCTTTTACAATATTCGAAATGGGCTTGTAAATTTTTTTTAATTCCATTAAAATTTTTTCGATTATCGGTCTTACTTGTTTTCCTTTTTCTTCCAACATTATCATAGTTCTGTAGAAGTAGCTTTCAACGCACAAAAATGAGTACAATTATAAAATACAATTAGCAGTATGCAAAATCGGTCAAACAAAAAGCAAAAAAATTAAATGTCTAATACACTCAAAAAATTAAAGCATTTTTAAGTCATGTGCATTACGATATGCGTAAAGGGGAATATTATTACTTTGGAAACGTACTATAGGTAATAGCATACAAATATAATAGTGTACATCAAATGTGAATGATTCATGTGTGAGTATGAGTTTTAAAACAATAACCTGGGTGTAGGATAATGAGTGGTCACAAAGTGGAATGGGCAGTTTACGGACAATAGTAATTGGACAGACAAAAAGGATTCATAATT
Organism: Cardicola forsteri; assembly: GCA_025895645.1. NCBI lineage: Eukaryota > Metazoa > Platyhelminthes > Trematoda > Strigeidida > Aporocotylidae > Cardicola > Cardicola forsteri. The sequence continues at coordinate 414,562 of JAKXYG010000984.1, read as the reverse complement.
TGGATTGGCTTATGTAAAGGTCACTTTTGACCTTATTGGGATTAGATGTTACCTTGTTAAATACGGCATACATGAATTTAAGTACATATTTGTTCTGCACTTGGCGTGGATAAGTGATCTCGTTTTTACCGATGCGATTTAATCGATGAAATCACGACAAACTGGATGCTTTGTGATGTTGGAGACACTATTAATAAATTGAAAACATTTCTTGATATATCGATGGATTATTTCATTAACTTCATAAAATTATTTATATATATATATAGAGAGAGAGAGAGAGTTGATAATTCAATGAAATATAGTGGTGAAGTAATGTGCCAATTTAAAGAATTTCTTTCCAAAAAGAACTTTGTAATCAGGGTGTTGACGCATACAACTAATTGTTTTAAGTAGTATATGTTTATGTAAATACATAAATTATTGATTACAAATAGCTATTGATTGTTTGAATTTTACTTTATACTTAAAACGTTTCTTATAGGTGCTACTAGAAATTATATACACACATGCGGATTATATATATATATATATATATATATATATATATATATATATATATATATATATATATATATATATATATATATATATATTGTTTAATCCGCATGTTGTGTACAGCATTTGCACAAATTTGGTTAGAGAAATGGTTGAGTTATGGTTATATTGGATTTGGTAAAGATTTTGGATTAATTTTTTGAATACTACTTTTATAAAACTTTATGTGAACTTTTAGATTATTGATAAAAATGCTAATTGAAGTGAATTATTGTACATTTTTTCTGGTAGTTTACATCGTATTTTTTATGGCGAAGTACATAAATGAACATGTGGTTTGTTGTATCCTGGTGGTTAGATGGTTAAGATTTCATACTCCTACATAGGTATGATACAATTTTGGCACTCAGGTACGGGAATTGCAATGTTACCTTTATTAGAGCTTGGCTTTTTGTATTGTAGTACTAATTAGGCTGTTTATAATAATATTTCTTAAAACGCTCAGTGTCAATTTGCTTTGTGTGTGTGTGTCTGTAGATTATTGTGACTTGATGAAACTAAAACAATTTGTTTGGCGTATAACGGGTTAAATTATTATTTTCAGTACCAATTTAGTTTGTACTCGGGATATTATTATTATTATTATTATTGCTACTACTATTATTTATTACAAAGTTTAGCAACAACATTACTTCACGTGATTTTATTTTGAATTTTATGTATTCAAGATCCTGCATACTAATGATTGGGCTTTTTCGGGCGTTGACGAAGTGCCGTTATCATAATTATACTTTCACTTTTTTGTCGTAGTTTTCTGGAATGGCATCCTTTTGTCGCTTTTTCAGCAATGTTCAATTTTTAAAAAGACCAGGCTGTTAACCTTGTAGTGTAGTCCTCTTCCTTTCCCAACCCGGCTTAGGACCTACTACGGTGGAGTTCACTGATGGTATATCTATAATTTCATTAATTCATTTAGTTGGTTGGTGACGATGTCACTTCTTCATTATTTCTATATTTGTACAGCATATTAAACAATTGATTTTGATGATGTAACAAAAGCAGAAAAATAACGAGGTTGCTTGGCTAACAGATGGTATTTTTGTGACATCACCACTGTTCGTAAAGAATGACGCGGCCGCCTGATTTTTGTCAAGATTATTACCTTTAGCCCAACGGCTACATATGGTATGCACAAACCTTAAAGTACTTTTTAAGTATCGTGGGTGTACGCTTGCACCAATTAGCGGAGGCCCAGTTCTATCGCTGTGCACTCGGTTTCTACTGTTATTAGATTAGATGCTTATGGGCATCTAGTCCAGGATGCACCACATGGAGGAGGAACAGTTAGCAATATCACCATCATTGGAAATTGAGACGTTATAAGCATTACTCAGATTGTCAGGGTCATTAGCATCCCAATTAATTAACAATTTCGAGCAATAACGTTAATAACGTCAAGCGTATGCGTTTTTGAAATATTACATTTGGATAATTAAACATCAAGATATTTTTCTAAAACATTTTTATATCAAGGTTGCGAGTCCTTTGTGCATGTGTTGATGATTTTATTGTCATAGTTTTTTAAAGGAAACTTACTTTAATGGGTCAAAGGTTGCAATTGAGGGATGTTGATAATAATTATTTTCTTTTGATTTTGCTTTTGCTATTGTATAAATTTATCCTTTTGAATTTTAGCCTTTCTTGCTTACGCTAATACTGTAAAATATTTTTGTATATCGGACAAATCTGATTTTGCTTCTATTAAAGTATCTAGACAATAATAATAATAATAATAATAATAATAACTAAATTGATTGTTGCTTTTTTAATGCAAATTTAAAATGGATACACACATTGGCTTCAATGTTTTAATATTTCAGTATTGAGATAACTCTTTTTCCTGATTAGAAACCGATTATATTTTTTCGATATTATTAGTAAATAACTTAAAATAGTAATATATATATATATATATATATATATATATATATATATATATATATATATATATATATAACTATTATTATTACTATTATTACTTGAATACTTCACATGCAACATCATTGAACAAGTGGACATTTTTAGCAGAGTTATATGAGGGACTGTATTTGGGCGCCGGTGGTAGTACTCAAAGCCGTGCCCACCAAAGTTTTAGTTTAACGTACCACTAGACCACCTCGGTAGATAGTAGCATAGTAACTCATGTACAAGATCTCTGTCACCTTACTGCGGAGTGAGTGGGTTCAGTTATTTTGTCAGGGTTTGGACAATCTGCCAGTATTATAGTTTTAAAATAGTCTTTTATATAACCAATTTGTTTTTAGTTTATTCCAATCGAGTTAAGATACCCGATTGAAAGGTCTTATCCAGGAAATCAGCAATTTGGTCTTTTTTTAATTTTCAAATACGGTTTGGTTTAATCCTATTTTTGTTTTTTTGACAATACCAATTATTGAACCTATAATATTTATTTATTTTTTCATTATTAGAATTCCCAATATTGTAAAATTTAAGTAAGCGTAACAAACCACACTATATTTTGCCATTTCGTTTTGTATTCCAGTTGCTTACCGCATTAGTTTTTGCTTTCGAACAACAACGTCAATTAAGCGTTGTGCTTAAATTTTACAATGTGCTTATTTTTAGCGCAATGTTTTATGTGTATGTTTGGTTAATTGTTTTTTTTATTGATGTACGTTGTTATTGTTTGCAACGACTTTTTCTTTTATTGCTATGATTAATCAAACGTGTACAATTGTTTCATTTGGCCAAATTGGAAATAAAAAACAAAAAGTTCCCGTTTTAAGTGAAGATGAAAAATTGCAAATATTGTCGTCCGAAGAGTTTGCCATTTTTTTTGAACGTTCGTCGCGTATAATTGAAAAAGCTCTGACCGAACATGATGCGGACATTACTTTCAATTATGCTTGCGTGGAACCCGACTTAGAGGAGTAAGCAATTTCGGTTTGGTGGCGTTTTTATTATTTTGTACAAAACTTACTATTATTACTATTATAACAGTTCGCTTAAATAGTTGAGTAGAAGTACATTTAGCATCGTAAAATACAGAACACACTTTTGCACCATTGGTATAAGCAAAGAAAGTCGGAGATCTATAAAAATTAATGTTATGTACAATAATTGTAAAATGAAAATGAAAATTGAAAAAAGTGGTTTCAGTAACACAGTTGTAGAAAACATATTTATAGATATTTTGAAGTATAAATGTAAAGGAATTTTCTCCTTGTTTTATTTGATGCGATCAATGTGTTGAGGTCGGTATTTAGTGAGTGACCGTTGTCTTCGATTATTCTTTTGATTAACAAATTGTGAATGAAAATGTACTTTACAAACTGTTTTTTTAATTCACACGGAGTATGTTTTAGTTTTTTTCAGTATTGAGCCAAAAACACCACTGGCACCAAATGCGGGTCCACGTTCGGTTTTAGTAAAATGTCTACTTCTGAAAGACGCGTTTCCTGTAAAACATTTAAAGTAGCGAAAATAGAAAAAAAGGTTTTTGGGCAAACGAGAGGACTGTATTTGGTGCCAAACTCCGATTTATAAAAATGTTGGCATTTTAGTTATTTGTAATTTCAAAACCCTTTTGTTTTGAAAAGCATAGGGCAACAAAAGTTTGTTCCATATAATTGTACAGTAAATTTTTGACTTTGAAGATTGTACATATTTTGCGCTCAAACCGGACTTGCGACATCATTTCAAACTGGTTAAAATATCCGGTTGAGTAATTCCATTTAATAAACTATTGAATGATTAACTTAACGTAATTACTGTAATTAATTGTAAAATTTCGAAATTTACAAAAAAACAATAGTGACTATTTTTGCCTTTGTCCATAGAACGAGCGAGCGACTGACGGTGGTGCATAAGTTTTTCGACGAACGTTGGTCCAAACGCCGTACGGTGACGAGCTTGGACTGGTCTCCCAATTTTCCTGAATTGCTTTTAGGCGCCTATTATTTGAACGAGGACATTTCTCATGAGCCCGAAGGCGCTTGCCTTATTTGGAACATGAAATATCCGAAAAAGTCGAGTCCGGAATTTATTTTTCATTGCCAATCGCCAGTTACATCGGCTGCTCTGTCGCGATTTCATCCGAATATTGTTGTTGGTGGCACTTATTCCGGTCAAGTAGTACTATGGGATAGTCGGTATGCTTATTATTATTATTATTATTTTATTTATTTATTTGTTTATTACTTTGAATGTTTTACGAGAAACATCTTTCAGCAGTGGACATTTTAGCGAAACCGAACGTGGCCCTACATTTTAATGCCGGTGGTGGGATTCGAATCCATATCTACCGAGGTCTAAGTCTAGCGCTATACCGCTATGACAAATTAGATACTTATAATGGACGTCATTCTTATATTCAAATAATATAGAATTTTGATTAACTAAATTATGATAATCATAGTGATATATTTATTACATCCAATTTAGAGTAAATAAACGCACTCCCATTCAACGTACTCCACTTACTTCGTGGGCTCACATTCATCCAGTTTTTGCTATATCGGTAGTTGGTACTCAAAATGCGCACAACATAATTAGTCTCGGTTCGGACGGATCTTTGTGTGCCTGGAATATGGAAATGTTGGCCCAACCGCGAGAAAAAACCAAAATTCGTGAAATTTCGTCAACCGGATCGGTCGATGTCTATCCCACTTGCATGTCATTTCTGGCCAACGATGTAAATAATTATGCTGTTGGAGCCGAAAACGGAAATGCTTATTGCGGTCAAAGACACAGCAGGTGGGTACATAGTCTTTTGTGGACTTTGATTGCGATGCATTTTGTCAAAAAATCTACATTTTTAATGTATGACTTGATATATAGGACAGATTTAAGTATTAGATTAACTCGGCCGTGGCCTGTTCCTAGTGCGGTTGAAAAAAGAGGACGGTAACAGCTCAAGGCTAGCAACCTGGCTTTTATAAAGAGCACAACGACACGACACCATTTGATCTAAGCTACTGTAGAAAATTGAAAATAGTACGATTTAGTTGTCAGGATTAAATGTGAAAATCAAAAGGAAGTTCAACCTTTGATGTGTAACATTTTAACGCCAACAATGTAGAGTACAATTACATCGAATATTTTTGTCTCTCCAAAGTCTTCGCTTACAAAAGAGACCGTTTATGTTTAACATAAATGTTTATGTATGTATGTGCTAAGTGTGCTCTTATTTATAGATCAAAGTTTTGCTTGTTAAGCTATTGTTGGATCTATGATTGATTTTTTAAAAGTCACAAACATGTGTTTTATTATTTTATTTATTTCATTTTTAGTCATGATATATCAAAATTTTAGTCCCAGTTATGGAATCCAATTCTTACCCACGACTGTCTAGTGGCTCAGCTACTTATACTATTATTCAACAAATACATTAGTAGTTGTTGCTCACGTGCAAACTTTTACAATCCTATGATTAAATGTTTGACTACATATATTGTTATTATTACTGTTAGTTTAGGTATTTCGGTAAAAGTGCATTCAGCATTATCGAATGAACGATAAATATTTTTATATTGTTAACGTTAGCAAAAATTGAATGCGAAAACGTTTCAAGTTATACACTAATCACAAAATTAAAAAGAAATTAACATTTAAATGAATTAATATTTTACTGACGTGGTTATACAGTAGTCTAGTGATAATGATCGATTTTAAAAATGAAAGAAATATTTAAAAATAACAGTAATAATGACACCAACGCAATTGTGAAATGTCAACTATAATGGACAGCACTAATCTACCTCTTAAATGACTCATAAAGTTTATTTTCAGTGTTTTTTGTATTGTCTAACGATTCTACTAAATATATTTATTGTATTTTGTTGAGTATTGGATTGTATGTTTAATGAATAAGTTTAATAACATTTGTTTTTATACGTCAGTGTTACAGTATATATTATATTATATATATTATACAAAACCCTATTGCTTTAAAAATAAGCATGGGGCAATAAGACAACAATTACAGCAAAACAACAACAATAATAACAAAGTCTCGTTGGCATTGAAGATTCTGCAAATCGAAGATTGAGTTTCCTTTCGGCTTTCACTCAACTTTGTCATCCAGATACATGAGATCACTTCTTTGCCGTTGTTTTTGCCGGAATGGCATCTTATTGTTTCCGTAGTAGTATAAATTTTTTACAAAAGCCAGGTTGCTAACCTTGCGCTCAAACCCTCCTTTTTTATCCGGGCTTGGGACTGGCTAGATTGAATCAATAGCATTTTTGTAAAACTTTGAGTTAGTTATTGTCATTGTGGCATAAATACTTACTTTGTTTTTTCTAGTTTTCAGTCTTTCTTTATTTACAGTTTTTTTCTTTTTTATAAGGGGTCGCTGTTTTTGTTCAGTATTCTCCATTTGGTTCTGTGTGCAGCATCAATTTTTGTTAGACCCTTTTTCTTCGTATCTGCTTCCAACCATCTTCTCTTTGGTCGACCTCGATTTCTTTTACCTTCCACTTCCAATGCCATTATTCGCCTTGTCATGTAATTCTCTTCTCTGCGTAGAATATGATCTTACCACCTCAACCTTTTCTCTTGAATTTTCTTATAAGCTTCAATGACTTTTAAACTTCTTCTAATAGCGTTATTTTCTATTCTGTCTAATTTGGACACTCTCACTGACCATCGAAGCATCTTCATTTCTACTGAGTTCAGTTCTCTCTCTTGGACTTTTTAAATACGTAAATTATGGCCGGTCTTAGTGCGGTCTTAAATTTCTGCTCTTTATCCCTGCTGTTAACCTTCTGTCACACAGTACACCTGTAAGTTTCCTCCAGTTATGCTATCCTGCCTGTGTTTTCTTCTAGCAATGAGCCTAGGTATTTAAATTTTCTCACTTTCAACAATTCTTGGTTTTCTATTTTGATTTCGCTACCATTTTCTTTCGTCGTACTCATATAAACTGTTTTTCTTGTTAACTCTTAAACCTCAATCTTCTAGTGCTTTTCTACATGGCTCTAAGCGTCTCTCCAAGTCTTTTGTTTTCTGCTGCGTAAGACAATGTCATTTGCAAATAGCATACTTTATGGTGATTCTACCTTAGCACGTCAATAACTAGATCAAACAAATAGAGGTTTAATGCCGAACCCTGATAAAGGTAAATTTTCGGGGGAAACCTGGTTTTTACCAACGTTTTTGCATAATCATACATATATTATACAATTTTCACGTATTTTTCTGGAGCACCTTTTTCTCTCATGCTTCTCCACATTTCCTATCTTGGAACCCGTTTGTATGCTTTTTCCAAATCGATAAGCATTCTATGAAGTCCTTTCTGTTTCTCTCTGTGTTTTTTCATTGTTGTTCTGAGAGAAAAAATAGCACCACTTGTACTACGTCCAGGCATAAGACCAAATGGTTTTTCTCCAATGTCTGTTTCTTTTCGGATTTTTTATCAATAATTTTATGAAGTTTTAAGCTATGTGACATAAGCTTTACGCTCCTATGGTTACCACAATCTTGAACATCACCCTTTTACTTGTAGATTGGCGTGTTCACACATTTTCTTCACTTGTCAGGCATTTTCTCTTTATTCCATATTAAATTTAATAGCTTAGTTAATCCTTCAATTCTATAGTTTCATAAGCATTTCCATGCTTCAATAGGTATTCTGTTTAGTCCTGGTGTTTTTCCATTTTTCATATTTTTCACTCCTTTAATTACTTCTTTCTGGAATATTTCTTTTGTTACAACTAGATTAGGTCTCCCATCTTTAGTCACTGCTCTGGAATTTTCTTCATTTAACAGGGTTTGAAAATATGCTTTCTATCTTTTCTTTATTGACTTTTCTTCTGTTAGTAGAATCAGTAAATGAATTTAATTGAAACTTGTATATTATAAAGATCAGAAATTGGATAAATTTATTTTTATTTTATTTTTAGCATTTTGTGTTTTAACTTGCTATTATTTTATAAAATTTGGTCAATTTAAAAACATTTGAATGAAATTAATTAATTCTATCACTTTACTTTTATTCAACAAAGTCGCACAGGTGGTTCTGAAGAGAGTGTGCATCATGTTCCATACACAGGACATGTGGCTTCAGTTACTGCTATTTCGACTCATCCTAGTCCAGGTGCAGTTAGTTTTTCGTCATTTTTTCTTACTGCTTCGCTTGATTGGACTGTACGCTTGTGGTCAACCCGCGAAAACAAACCTTTACACACATTTGACGACTACAGTGATTATGTTTACGATGTTTGCTGGAGTCCTACTCATCCGGCTGTTTTCGCAGCTGTCGATGAAGCTGGACATTTGGATGTGTGGAATATTAATGAGGATTCGGAAGTATGTTTGTGATTCTATAAAATTACAAATTTATTTTTAACAGTTATGTTATTTAAAAAAAGTATTATTAATATTATTGCACTTGAAAATTTTTGTTTTTTTTTGTAAAATTTTGAATTAACAGTGCCACAGGATTTGAACAATATTTAAGCTAATTGACATGATGTTTTTAAATTACGTTTTTACTCACTGCATAGATTCATAAATAAAATTTTAATTAGTTTAACAAATGACAGTTATATCGTGGTAAAAAAGATTATTATTATATGCGAAAATGTACATATTGAAAATATATTAAATTGATTGAATGCAACTTAACGATTAAACACTAAAAATATTTTTATCTAATTTTTTGGTTTATAAAATATTCTATCTAAATTATGTATTTCACTGTTTTCTAACATTATTTAACCTGACATAAGGAATTGTTATATTTTGAATTATTTAGCATGTTAAATTATATTGTTTTTTTATTTAGGTACCTGTTGCACGTCGTACCATAGGTGGTCCAAGCAGTGTTGAAAATAATGTATCTCGAGCTGCTTTGAACAAATGTTGTTGGAACAATTCGGGAACTCATTTGGCTGTAGGTGATAATATGGGTCACCTAACTGTATGTAGCGTAAGCGACGGTCTTTCCCAACCGAATTCCGATGAATGGACTGCGTTTGCTCACTCTTTAGCAGAATTAAAACATTATTCAATGGATTCTGAAATTAAAGCAGAAGCATGAATAGCGCTCTATGTTTTTTATAAAAATATTTTAATTTCTGGTACAAATATTTGAGCTTAGCCATTTTTAATTATTTATTTTAATCTGGTTTGTTTTTGGTAATTTTTTGATTACTTTGATTTAATAAGGCTGTGTATTTTGGTTTTGTTCATACATTAAATTTTTTGTGCTTTTTAATTTTCATGTGGAATTTTAATTAATTTTGTTTTATATTTGCAAAAAATACACTAATATTAATTTTTACTCACTGTTTTGTTATGAGTATTATTATTGTTCCTTAATTGATGATAGAAACTAAGTCTCTGTTTTTTTACCATTTTTATCTAAATGTTATTTGTTCTTTTTAAAATTACAAAAAATAGTGGTGTTAGGCATTGATTAAAATATTTAATGACTTGAGAAGGTTACAAAAATTAATTCATTTAATATAAATGTAAAGAATCAAGCTTGTTTTTATTAGTTTAATTATTTTAAAATCGCCCATTAAAATAAAATTAAAAAACCCATAAAACTTGGCTATTACAGGGCCTGTACGGTAAAGTCCTGGTAGAGGAGATCGCTCACTTGCTTCTTAGCGTTAGTAACCTAGTGCATTTGAGTTCAATGGGCAATTATGATTAATCAGATTCACTATGAATAGTAAAATTACAGGGTCAATTTTAACCGCCCGTAGCTCAATGGTTAAGACGCTGACCTGACACTAGATAGGGCATAGGTCCGAGTTCGTGTGTAAAACGTGACTACTGATGATTCCAAACAAGGTTAAAATAGCTATACAGTGCTCTTGATTGACTGAAACCGAGTGGATTTATGATTCAAGTGAATCTGACAATTCTAGTGATTCACCCTTGAATACTCATAAATAAAATATCTTTATGTGAATAAAAAAATTATTAAGTTATTTTTTAATTAACTTTGTAGCGGACAAAATTATTAAGAAAAATAGTCCAAATAATTTTTACTATTATAACAATTAATTTTTTTATTGTTATTATTGTTTATATTTTTTATTTTAATGTAACGAGTTCCCTAGAAGCTTCCTTTTGCTTCACTTTTGTTATGTGGACGTGACTGATTGTGACAGTTAATAAACACTTCCAGTTTGTTCGTCTTTTTTCTATCTAGTTAAAGTGGGCGGATCAAACCTTTGAAGTATAGGCTGTATCAGTTTATTTTGTAACCTGGAGTCAGATAATTATTCGTATTGTCAATTGCCTAAATTGGTGAGGACGAAAAGAACATGCAATTCAATAATTCAATTTTTACAACTAACTCAACCATCGTCGTCGTCCACAGAGGTGAATATGGTCAAACACGAACAACCAAACAAGTCAGAGAAAACGTATAAATTTTAATTTATACCAAATGATCCAGAATTATGGTTTGGTCTAATCGGATATTCGTTTCTTCAAAACAATATCAACGATGAGTTAGACAAATTTTTGTCTACTATGTAGGCTCTACCACTGGAGATGTACACTGACGTACGTGAGTTGGTTTTGAGACTAAAGGATAGACCCTATTCTCATTTGAAGGAACTCATTTTGAGCAAGTATTCAAAGAGCAGAGAAGAGAAAATTCATGTATTTATAAACGAAAAACGAGAATTGGGTGACCGAAAGCTTTTTGAATTTATGCGAGATATACAAAGAAAGGCATCAGATTTGGTTTTGGACGATACGTGCTTTTTCACCCAACTGACGCGCAGCCTGCGTTAATAAGTCAAAGAAAATATTCCGTTAGACGAATTGGTAAATATGACGGATGGCAATGCGGATCACGAAAACACAATCCTCTGTCAACGCAATCCAACGATCAAGGAGTCCCAAACATTACCCCCAATCTTCTAGGCCCGTAAATGAGTGCACAAGGTGCCTTATTCATTGCAGAAGCGCAGCACCGTTAAGACCAAGCAGTCCAAAACTCGTTTTTCCTAACGAATATTGTTGGTATCATGCAATCTTTGGACAAAAAGCAACAAAATGTACACCCCTATGTTCATTTTTGTTCGCAGGTCTCCAACAAAGCACATCAACACTACGTTTACAACAGGGCCAAAAAAGAAGAAGGCGGATTGTTTTATATCCGTAACAAGGAGAATAATACGAAGTGGCTGGTCGACCCCGGGGTAGAGATCAGCGTTTACCCTTGGAATAGGGACAAAAAGTCAACAACAGGTTCCGTTTTAACAGCGGCCAATGGAACTTTAATAGTAACGTTTGGCTGTCAAACAAAAACAATCTAATTAGCAGACCGTCATTTTGATTGGAAATTTGTCCTAGCCGATTTACCACATGGTTTGATCGGAATTGACTTTCTCCAATTCTACAAATTATTGGTCGATCCAAAGAAAAAGCGGTTGTTGGATCCAAAGGTAAACAATGTTTTTACGGGTTGTCAAGTTAACCGTAAAAGGATTTATGTCACCGGGTTAAAGGTACAACAAAAGCCAAGTATTTGGAACAAAATATTTTTATTATTCCCCATGCTAACGAAACCATTAGTTGAAGAAAAAAAAACAATTTAAAACTAAACATCACATTGAAACAATAGGGCCCTCGGTAGCTTGTCGACTTCGTCGGCTATCAGAAGATAATTTAGCATTTGCGAAGAAAAAATTCAACGATTTATTGAAAAAAGGTATTATTAGACCTTCTAGTAGCTCATGGGTTGCGGAGACCATGTGGAGATTACCGGGCGTTAAATACTGCTACTCGTTTCGATAGCTATCCAATTTCTCATATTCATGATGTGATTTTAAACCTGGCAGGGTCAACGATTTTTTCAAAAATCGATTTAGTTCGAGCATATTATCAAGTACCTGTAGCTGAGGTAGACATTTGCAAAACAGCCATCACGACTCCGTTCGGGCTATTTGAGTTTCTACGCATGCCATTTGGTCTTTGTAATGAAGCTCAGACATTTCAACGCGTTATGGATGATATCACTAGAGGTCTAGATTTTGCATATGTTTAATTGGACGATGTGCTTATTGCTTCAAAATTCGCCGAAGATCAACGCAGACATTTGTATATGTTTTTGGAAAGATTAGCTAAACATAACATTCTAATTAATCAAGGAAAGTCCGTCTTTGGAGTTAAAAGCTTAGAATTTTCGAGATATGTAATCTCCCGGAAAGTATACATCCCATAAAAGAAAAATTTAGGCGATAAAAAATTTCCAGAGCCAAAATCGGTAAAGGAAATACGTCCTTATTTGGGATTTTTGAATTTTTATCGTCGTTTTATTTCAAAATGTGCTGAACATATTCAACCATTTTCAGATTTGTTGCGAGGTAACCCTTGTTTAATCTAACTAGATGAAAAGAACAGACGGATTTTTTAGGAAAGTATAAACCTACTGGCTGAGACAACCTTACTTGTTTACTCAGACTATACACGTCCCCTGTGTCTGACAACAGACTCGTCCGATTTCGTTATTGGAGCGGTGTTACAACAAAGATAAATGAAGTTTGGACACTACTGGGTTTTTTCTCAAAGCGTTTATCCTCAGCAGAATCTACAGTACGTTTGGGTAAGAATTGTTGGCTACTTATGCAGCTGTTAAACATTTTCGGCATGCTATAGAAGGTCGAGAGTTTGTAATACTGACAGATTATAAACCTTTAACGTACGCAATTTATACAAAAACTGACCGCTACTCCCCTCGAGAGATCCGACATCTAGATTACATTTCGAAATTCTCTACCGATATTTGACATATTCAAGGGGAAGCAAACGTAGTAGCAGATGCCTTGTCAAGAGTGGAGATAAATGCAGTAAAAATAAACAAAATTGATTTTTATGAATTGGCAAAGAAACAACAAGAATATGCTCTATTAATAGACGAACTAAATCAAACGAGTTTGATTTTAGAAGAAATCAAATCCCCATCTGGAGAAACAAAAGCAATATGCGATATTTCTCAGGGATGTCCTCATCCTTTAGTTTCCCCGAGTTTTTGATGTCCTACATGATCTTTTTCACCCCGGGGTAGCAGCGTAGCAAAAATTAATCAGTGAACGTTATGTTTGGCCAAACATGCATAGGGATATCAAAATCTAGGCACGGTATGTCAAAAATCAAAGGTTTATCGGCATATAGCTTCACCAATTGGTGCCTTTGCTAAGCCCGACGCACGTTTTGACCATGTACATATAGACTTGGTAGGACCATTACCCTATTCAAAAGGTAATATTTATATTTTAACGTGTATCGACCGTTTCACATGATGGCCAGTAGCAGTCCCTATAACAGATATTACAACAGAAACAGCATTTGTGGATAGGTGGGTTGCAAATTTTGGTCGTCCTTCGACAATTACTACCGACAAAGGGGTACAATTTGAATCTGCACTTTTTAAACGTCTAATTTCTTTGTTGGGAACGGAACGTGTCCGTACTACAGATTAATATCCTGTCGCAAATGGTTTAGTAGAACGTTTCCACTGTCAATTGAAATCTTTGTTGAAAGCGATTAGTAATTCATCATGGTAGGAAGCATTATTCTTTATTCTTCTGGGAATTTGTAATTCTATTAAAGCAGACAGATTGTACAGCTGCGGAGCTAACCTATGAGACAACACTGCGGTTACCAGGTGAATTTTTCCACGGTAGTGAATCACCAACTGAGAATCTAGAATCATACGCCGTTCGTCTATTATTATTCATAAAAAAACTTCGTCCTACAAACACTTGAACACAAGAAGGAAAAGTTTACCTTCCTCAAGCTTTACAAGCCTGTACGCATGTGTTTGTACGCGTCAAAGGTGTTAAGAAACCGCTGCAACCTGTATATGATGTTCCTTTCAAAATAATCTCGAGACGAGATAAGATTTTCATAATCCTACTTAAACACAAAAGAGAAAACATCAGTGTTGATCGGCCCAAGGTTGCATATATTGACGAAACAGTTTCAAGCCAAGCCAGACCATCAATACCTAACAATGAACAAAGTTACGGCAACACGAATCTCAAAGGTTTAGGTAAGGTTAAACCAACCCCGAATAACAAAATTGGAAGAGCACGAAAAAAACGTTTGGTTTTCTAGTTATGTGCTATATTAACTAATTATTTTTCTTCTTTGTCTATTGGTTTCAGGGTTTCGAAATTGTCTTCGGTGACCTATTTTCTACGAGGGGACTGGTGTAGCGGACAAAATTATTAAGAAAAATAATCTAAATAATTTTTACTAATTTTTACTATTATAACAACTAATTTTATTATTATTATTATTATTATTATTATTATTATTATTATTATTATTATTATTATTATTATTGTTATTATTGTTTATATTTTTATTTTAATGTAACGAGTTCCCTAGAAGCTTCCTTTTGCTTCACTTTTGTTATGTGGACGTGACTGATTGTGACAGTTAATAAACACTTCCAGTTTGTTCGTCTTCTTTCTATCTAGTTAAAGTGAGCGGATCAAACCTTTAAAGTATAGGCTGTATTAGTTTATTTTGTAACCTGGAGTCAGATAATTATTCGTATTGTCAATTGCCTAAAACCTCTTTTCTATGGTTCTATATTGTTACCCAAATATTTTTCTTAGTTCATCAAATAAAGATTTGTACATTTAAACAGGGACATTTTAGATATTGTTTATTATTTTGGAAAATTATAGGACAATCATTACAACTTGGATATTGATCTTGACATAGCAATAATTATAGACAAAACCAAAATAAATTTTATTCACAATTAATGTAGAATAAATGTTTACTATGTGTTAAAATTTGTAACCAATCTAGAGAATATTAAAATTAATTAATTAAAAAAAATTAATTAGTGTTTGTCCAATGTTTGAATAATCGGGGTTGCTTTGCTCTGTGTAAGCTAACTCATACTTTGAACTTAACCAACGGTTTATTTTATTGTTATCACTAATTTTTTAACTTAATAATTAAATGAGTTGGGGGTATTATTGCACTTTTTCAATAACCATCATTTAAATATATTTATAAAGTTAAACATTTTTTTCGTTCTTCAACTCTTGTTTGCGTATGTCAAATATTATTAAATATTCTTGATAAATATAATTCTACTAAATAATAATAATTGTAACAGTCCAATCTTTAAAATTAGTTAATGTAACTTTTTTATATTAATCTCAGTTAATCTGGTGCAACCTTACATTGTACCTGGGTAGTCTAGCAATACAGCACTCGATTTGAATTTCGGTAGCCATGGGTTTAAATCAAATTACCAGCTCTAAAATGTGGGCCTACGTTCGACTTCGCTAAAATGTCCACTGCTGAAAGATGTTTCTCGTAAAACTTTCAAAGTAATAATCATTAAAAAATGTTCAAAATATCTTCTTTTATTAAAAATTAATTTTACTTTTTAAAACAGAAAACTATTTTTTTTGTTTTATTAACTATATTATTAAATTATTTTAAGCAAGCATTTTAGACTGCACATGTTTTTTCATTGTTATCGAAATTCAGTATAATTAAATCAGCTTAACATAATACATATTTGTAACATTTAAAAGTCGATATATATATATATATATATATATATATATACATAAATTCAGTATAATAAAATCTAGTATTTTTGTAATTTTTAATTTAACAGTTTAAATTGTCGATAATAAATTTATTATAAATATTTATTAAAAATATTTGAATAAATTCTAGTATTTTTGTATTTTTAATTTAAGAGTTTAAATTATATTAATAAATTTATTACAAAAATTTTTAAAAATATTTGAACAAATTTTCTTATATATATATATATATATATATATATATATATATATATATATATATATATATATATATATATATAAGCTGCCTTAGTGAATTGACTTCAGTTTGCAGGCTACGTAGCCTCGTTTCACTAAACGCAAGATGGGGGCGGTTTGGATGTAACAAGCGGCGTTGTTTGTCGTCAAAAGTTGTGTTTGTTGTTAACCTAGTCGTAGTCTCCTTCCAATACCTTACGTTTGTACTGATTAAGTTTAGTAATGAATAAGAACGCAAAGACTGGACCGGGAAACGTTTATTGCCAAATTGCAAGATCGGATCGTGGGAAGGACTAAGATGGAAACCAAAATAGAACGGAGTAACAAGAGGAAGCGGAAGTTGTCAATGGCGTGGGAACGGTTGTTGTTATAGCCGTTCCCACTGGTATGTACCATTAATGCATTCAAACAAAATCGTCTATATTCAAAGAATATTAATTGCCAAAAATTAAATGTTAATTTTTGATGAAATAAAATAATATTGTTTATTATTTGGGACTTCGAATTATCTTCGTCGATTTTCATCGCTACACTGTTTGTGCTTACAAAGTTTTTAATTAAGCAATATATATATATATATATATATTAGATAAACGTAAATTAAATAAAAATAAATTATTTAATTAAAAAAATAAATAAAATTTAAATAATAAAGCAATTAATTTTAATACAATATAATAATATTAATTTATTTTGTTTAAATCTATTAAATTAGCAGTTAATTTATTGTATACTAAATTAATTTATGAGTTATGCGTATTCATGTATTTATTTTAATTATGGAAATGTAATGTAATGGGTAGTGATATTTCAAAATTATACAAAGTTGAAATTAATATTGAGAATGAGTTAGGTGTTTTTGAACCTCGAGATGAAGTAGCTGGGCACGTTATGATACAAACTGATGAAGATACAGAAATTGATAGTAAGCTTTTATATAATATAATATCTTACAAAGTTATACAAAAAATATAATTTAATTTATTAAAATGTATTATATTACACTTAAAATGCTTACATTAAAAATTCTAAAAAAATATAATTTTTAGAATATATATATATATATATATATATATATATATATATAATGTTTTATTTATTTTTTACAATTTTGTGAATAACTTGATAAAAATATTATACTACCGCATTTAGTATTGTTTAAAATTAAAATTTTGTGATTATTTTATTATTATTTAATATTTTTTAATTATTTTTAAAATGTGTTTTTGTTTATTAAAAATACATTTTATTTTATGTTTTTAACCAATATTCATGTATATATGTTTATACACTAAATACACCATAGGCAACAAAAATGTACTGTTGTAATTAATTGGCTATAAATGTATCACTTGCTTTTAGCGCTAAATTTTGGTTTTTGTTTAGTATTACCAAATATGTATTAAATAAAATGCTTTTTTTGTTTTAAACATTTAATTAATTAATGTTAAAAATAAACAAAAATAACAAACTACAAATAATTAGTAAAACTTAAACAAAACACTAGAACTAAATTATTAAATTTATTTGTAAGTTATTATTTTATAATAAAAATAAATTATCGTATTTTTAAAATATTAATATTTAATATATTAGTTACATTGAACTATACATTTAAATTAATTATTTAAATATAAATTATGCATCAGGGTGGTCAAGCGATACAGTGCTCGACTCGAACTTGGGTGGTCATGGATTCAAATCCTACCACCGGCACTAAATGCAGGCCTACGTTTAATTTTGCTAAAATGTCTATTGCAAAAAAGTTTTTTGTTAAACAGATTATAATAAATATACTTTTAATTACTGTTTTAAATTATATTATATATTGTAAATAAACCTAAAATATATAAATTAAAGTTTAAACAAAATTGTTTAAAAACTTTATCCTGTTTTATTACAAAAATATTTGTTATTAATAATTATAATAAAAAAATTAAATTTTAATTAAGTATTTACAAATATAATATTTAAATAACGTGAATAATATAATAATATAAAAATACATTTTTAATTTTTTGTAAATGTATATTTAAAGTTATTTGAAGTAAATTAATATAAAAAAAATTATGAAAATAACCAAGTTACACAAAATGTAGACAAAATATAAATGTTTTATTAAAATGTAAAACAACTAATTTTTAACTTAATAAAAAAATATAATATAAATATTAAATTAATTTATTAATGCGTTTCTAACATTAAACTTAAATAAATTTTTTTTAACAATAAAAAAATTCATTACTTAACATAAAGTAGTCAATAAAGATATTAAAATATAGTTTTGTACATTTATTTATAATAAATTTACAATAGTAATTGTTATAAAATAAAAATATTTTTAACAACATGTTTTTACGTTATTAAACAATAAGTTATTTAAAAAGAACCATTATATATACGTACAAATCACAATTTAAACAAATAAAATGTTAGTATTTTTTATTTTATTATTATTATTTTTATTACATCAAGATTTAATATTTTACTAGAGACACATTTAGCGCAAAGATACATGTTTATTATTTTTACTATTTTGTATAAAATAAAAATTTTAAAATAAACAAAAATGTTTTAGTAAACTTAAAAATGCTTTTTCATAATTTTATTATATATATATATATATATATATATATATATATATATATATATATATATATAATTTACTTTATTTTTGGATTTAAGTAATTTATTATACACAAGATTTTATTTCTAAATGTTTTAATGTTTACATTTATTTTAAAAATATATTTTGCTATTTATTGTTGAGTATTAATATGTAAAATTTAATATTAATATTTAATATTTAAATTTAAACTGATTTCAATAATTTAAAAATACGTTTTTTAAATTTGTTATTACATTACAAAATTTAGGTTAAGGTTTTTATAATGTGTAATTGTGTATATAAATAAATAAATAAAACGCCATAAGTATTAAAAATATTTAATTTTTAGTTTAGTTTATGTCAAACGTATTATTAAGTTATTTAATTTAATATAATTTAAATGTACAATTTAAAATTACTATTTATGCATTTTTTTAATAATTATTATTATGTTGTTATTATATATGCATTTCGCATTTACATATAATATGTAAACTGATTGGACATTTATTTGTTTTTTGGTGTGTTTTAAACTTTAAAATATGCCATTTAAAAATTGTTGTTTTTAATTTACATTTTTAACATAATTAAGGTTATGCTTGTTTTTTACATTTTACATGTATCCATATAACTATTATTATTATTACTGATTATATAATCATTTTGTAAAAGTATACAAAAATAAATAACAGCTGTTTTAGCGTTTTTTATAACATTAACCTTGAGCTTTTAACTTAACCTTTCTTTTAAGTTACTAGTTTCATTTCAACTAGTTACTTTAAAATGTTAAAATTCAGTTATAGAGTAAATTGTTAAATGTGTATACAATTTTTGTAATACAAAATTGTGTATAAATATTATTAAGTGCAAAATTTAAATACAAGCAAAGCAAATTTTATTTAATTAGTTTTAACCACATTAAATAAATACTAAAATAAAATATAATTTTATTCTAAAAATAATTAAATAAAATTATTTTTAGTGTTTAACAAATTACATAAAGATTGTTATTTTAAACAAATATTAAAATTTTTAAAAATTAATTCATGCACCTAAATTTTTACTATTGTAAAATATAATACATATTACTGGTCGTAAACTGGTTATACATTATTTATTTTGTTTACATCCAATATGTACCAAATTTTTTAAATTAATTAAATTTTTTAATATAATAATTTTTTATCTTTAATATTAATAGTTAAGTAAAAGCCAAAAGATGACATATTGAATTTTTAATGCCAAAAATCTAACCAGTATAGAAAGGAGTATGTGCACAGTCTTTTAAAATAAAGCATTAAAACACGTTATTTTATTTTTTCACCAAGGGAGTTGGCATGATATTGGATAAAACTATTGCTATATATTTTATTGAATAAAAACCCATAAGCAAACGTAATATTTTAGTAAAATTTAACACTAGATTAACAAATCTATATCTCCTACTAAAGCTACCAATAAAAACCGAAGGGATGTC
This sequence comes from Cardicola forsteri, assembly GCA_025895645.1. Classification (NCBI taxonomy): domain Eukaryota; kingdom Metazoa; phylum Platyhelminthes; class Trematoda; order Strigeidida; family Aporocotylidae; genus Cardicola; species Cardicola forsteri. Next base: position 394,161 of record JAKXYG010000984.1, on the reverse strand, counting down.
TTTCACAATTAATTACAAAATGTATTAAAAAATATACCAAGATAAATTAAAATTATGGTCGGGATTCCAATACCAAATAAAACAACTAATATTCTCATTAAAGAAAAAAATAGTCGTTTTTTAACGGATAATAAGCAATTATCTAAAGCATTGCAAAAAGTGCTTAGTTAGCCTACGCCAAATGCTCTTGTAGATTTTAATAAAAATAAAAATTTTATTATGGTTACAAATTTGGAAATATCTATTAATGACGTTTTGTATAAATAAAATGATTTATGCAATTCAAACGTTAAAAATAATGAATCAAAAGGGTTTGATAAAGTAACGATTAAACATTTGTGTAAATAGTATACAATCTTGTCCATTTATTTAATATTATATGACATGGTGAATAAGTTTCTAATGTTTAAAGGCAAGAGCTAATTGTCACCTTGACCTAAAAAGAACGTTTTAATAGTAGAAAAAATCGTTAAGGAATAATCATTTTACCTGTTCCTATTGAAGTGTTTTACAAGATAATTTTACACGGTTTTAGCAATGCGGTAGACAAACATATTTTAAAAAACCAAGGAAGTTTTTGAAAAGAAAGAAGCTGTATTGAACAAATATGCACTCTCTGTAACATTATTAGTGAATACCAAAAATTCCAAAAATTACTTACAATCAATTTTATTAATTTTACAAAAGACTTTTAGTAAATGTTTTTAGAATATTTGTAGAAAATTGTTAAGCATTACAATATACCGTTAAAGTATTTTAATAATATGCGTTTGTTGCATCAAAATTTTAATTGTTGTCTTTAAATAAAAAACGGCTACACTATCACGTTCAAATTTGTCACAGAAGTACATCACCGTTTTTTTGTTTTTACTAAAAATTGGTTTTATTATGACACAATTTGTGGATTATTCAGTTGGTTATCAAATGGAACAATAATCGATTAACTGATTTGAATTTTGTAAATAACATCGATTTACTTAGTGAGACATCAGAACTAATACAAGATATAACGACACATTTTTCTAACAGATGTTCTCGAGTTTAACTACCTATTGATTGCCAAAAAATAAACGTGTTGTGTGTAAAGTCAAGTAATTACGTGCCTATTAAAATTAGTGGACAATATATTGAATTTGTTAATTCATTCATATATATTTAGAAAGCATTATTGTTAAACACGAAAAAAATAAAATTAATGTAAAAGCTACATGACAGTTTTTTTATAAACTAAAACCAATATAGTTATACTTGTTTCTATATAAAAGTAAAACTTGAAAGCAAATGTATAAGGTGGATGTTTTGTACCATCGACGTTTTCAAAGCATTCTAAAAATTACTTGGGACAATAACATTTTGAAATGAGATGATAAATACCAACTTGTGTTATACTTTATGACAGTATTACAATTAAACAAAGAAATTTATGTGATTAAGTTTTACACGGGTTAGCAAAAACGGTTTTGAAATAAACAGTTAAATTATAAATAAAAGGTTGGTAAACCATAAAAAACTTGGTTAAAAACTATTTGCAAAAATCTAATTAAAACAAATGTTACGTGGGATTAAATAAAACTCTTAACAAAAAGTATAACGACAAGTAGCCATCTTATTGTTTATCACAACAAAAAGGTTTGTAATGTAATGTAACCCTAAAGGTTGTTTTTTACTACTATTTAAATAAACATAAAAAACCGATTTGCATTTCTGTTTATACAAATATCTAAAATTTAGGCAAAACAAGTTTCAACTATAAATTATATATACATATATCACAGTTATTTATTTTTTATTTATTCAAAAAAATATTTTTTATTACTTTAAATGTTTTACGGGAAATATATTTTAGCAGTGGACATTGTAACAAAACTGAATGTAGGCTCGCATTTAGTGCCAGTGGTGGAAATCGAACCCATGTTCACTCATGTTCACCCAGATTTAAGTCAAGCGTTGTACAGCTTGATTACCCTGGTACAATTACGATAAAATTGGAGTTTTATTATTTAAATACGGTGGAAAATTACTTTTAGCAATCTAACATTAAAATACATTTTGTAAAATAAAAGTCTTAGTAATTATTGCTTTACAAAAATGTTAATAATAATAATATACTAAACATATACGTTGTAGAATGCTCATTTTATTAATAATTTAAAAATTACTTGTTAGTTAAATCTATACGCTTCAAATTATTGTTTAACATGATTAAACAACAGTAATTTAAAAAGTTATTTATTAATTTTTTTATCTACAATTAATTTTTAGAAAATTAAAACAGTTTTAATATTGTTTTTATTATAAAATATCTAATTTTAAAAAATGCTTGATTAATTATTATATTGAGAATTCTATTATGTAAACTAGAAATTGCTATGTAAATTAAAACAAAAATTGAAATAATTAAATAATATTTTTGTTTAACATCATTGTTAAATTGTAAAGTAATATTAAAAAAAACATTAACAAATTTTACACAGCATTTTACTGTGTATTGTTAATTAAAAATATATATATATAATGCACCTACTTGAATTAAGCTCTGAATAATTTTGCATTTTTTGCATCTCATTAAAATTAATAAATAAAAAATATATCCAAAAGTATTCGAAACTTCTTATAAATAATTAAGTAACAAATGCATTAGATATGCATTTAACCCATTTGCTTTCTTGCTTGATAGACACGCATTCATTAATATTAGAAACTAACAAAAAATAAAAATTAATAATAATTTTTTTGTAATATGTCGACAATTAAGTAAAGTTTTATGAATTCAAAATCTTTTAGAAAATATAAAACATAAGATAAAAATAGTAAAATAATTTACTAAATAACAACACAATATTATAGAATTTAAAAATTTAAAACTATTTTCTAGTAGGCCATTCATTCTAACTTTTAAAAAGTTTAATAGTAATAAATCAAACAATTGTTTCTAGTTACAAACGTTTACATAAATAATTTACCTTTTATCAGTGTTTTTAATTATTTTTGACTAATAGTCTCTCTGTATATGTATATAAATTATAAAATACAATGACTATTATAGAATATGTATTTTTAAAAAAATATGCATTTTAAAGTAAAAATAGATAATAATTTCTAATATTGACATAAACACAAAAAATATGTTTGGGATACTAATCTTTGAAATTAGTAATTGCATATTTTTGTATTACTTAAAAATATATACGTGTAATAATTAAAAATAAACATTTTCAAAACTTTTATTTAATTTTGTGGTATATTTCAAAAAATAATAAAATTTTACTATTAAAAAATGTTTATTGACCAGATAGTATAATGGTTACATTGATATATATGTGTTGTTGTAAATTGAATAATGTACAATTTTTTAAAATATGCTTCGAATACAACAAACAGTTTATAATTTAATGCAAAACAGTATTTTATGATTAAAAATTAGTAAAAATAATAAAAATTACAATGTATTTGTAAGTATAAATAAATACATAAAACTTTAATTTTTAAATAAAAACCCATTTAATATATAAATAATTAAAATGTATGAAAAATGTAAGAGGTCTCTTTTGCTTTAGAGAGCATAGGGTAATACAATTGGTTTCTGTAATTTTGTACTTTAAATTTTTCAGCTGGTACACTCTGCTCTATCTTTTAAATTATGTTGTTTCTACCTTTATGTTATAATTTGTATAAATGGCATTTTCTTATTGTTTTCTTAGTATTAAAAAAGTGCCAGGTTTAAATCTTTCACTTAAACCCTCCTTACTTCTCAACCGGACTTGAAACTGGCTATAGTGGAGTTTAAATAAATAAATATGTATTTTCAAAATTTTACTGTTGTTACTTTTTGTCATAATTTAATAAAATTGTATTTTCTTGCTATTTTTACAGCATTTAGTTTTTAGAGATGAGGTTACTAATCTTGCGCTCTAACTCTCCTTTTTTCTCAACCGGATTTGGGACCGGCTACTTTACATCTATTGGTTTCTAACGTTTCTAACATTTGTTTAAATAACTATCTTTTTATTTTTAATTATAATTACATTTCACATTATACTTAAGCCAAAATAAAATTTTATAAAAAATATTTAACAATTTTTAGTATTTTATTTAAATATAAAGAAATTTAATAAAACATAAAGTAATTTAAAAACTCTTTTGATTACAAATAAATTAAAAAATTAAAAATGTTTTATGTATCAATAAATTGCAATATATTTTTTAATATTGTTTTTTTAAAATTTTAATTAATAACCAATTTTTTAAATATATTCTAATGTTTACTTTTTGTTATGCATCTATCGTAAACAAAATGAAAATAACTCATGATGATAATTATGATAATAATGTATTAAAAATAATTCAATAATAGTATAATAATAATAATAATAATAATAATAATAATAATAATAACAATAGTAACAACAATAATAATTATTGTTATAGTATTATATATATATATATACATAATTTGAATAAGTTAATTAAGGTTTTTATTAATTTTTCAATAAGTTAATAAACATGCAACAATTTAATAAATTTTACATTGTTAAATACAAAGACAAAAATTGCATTATTAAAATTTTCCACTTGATTAAATATACAATTTTACATTACGTTGTTTGGTTTTACAAATTAACTTTTTATTATTATATAGAATTACTTTAAAATTTGTTTATTGTAAAACTTTATTGTTTGTTAAATAATATTAAAAAAGAAAATTAAAACGAAACAATTTTGTTTTAATTTGAAAAATAAAAAAATAGGAATAATAATAAATTTGTGTTAATAGCAAAACACCTAAAAATATAATATATATATTTTAAAGGAAATTGTGATATTATAAATATAGCGTTTTATAATTTCTTAGTAATATTTTAAATGTTATTTTTTTATTAATTAAAATATTTTCTAAAGCATTGAGTTCCCTTTATAGTTCCAAATAAAAATAATAGAAGACGTAAACTGTGAAATAAATTCATTTTATCAGTTTATCAAAATTAAATAAGTTATTTTATTTGTTTCTAGCAGTGCGATTCAAACATTTATTCACCAGGGTAAAGGTTAATGTGCCAACTTGGCAAATATTAAAAAAAATTAATAAACATATCATATTTAAACAAAGGTGTAACGGTTTATAACATATTTAATAATATTTGGTTTTAATGTAATGCTTCAAAATATACTATACAGACAATGTTCAGTTAATTAAATTATTTGGAGTTTAATAAAAATTTTACAATTGTTTTTTTGTTATTATAACTTCTAATTTAATTAAAATTAAGACTATTTTTTATTTATATAATTTAAAAAAATTATAATTAAATTAAAATTAAAATGATAAATGACTATAATTTGTGTACTTTTAAAGCTGCAATTAAAACTTTTCTAAGTAATGGAATTTTTTGCAAAACATTTTTACATGTATTAATTGATTCTATGTTGTACAAAAAAATACACAATGCATTTTTTGTATTTTTGTTGACATTAGTACATGTTTTATTAAAAATAGTAAAAATAGCAAAATAATAATAAAAGATAAAGTTGTTCAAGTTATAAAGTTAAGTTACGTTTTTGTATTACATCTTAGCTTAATTATACCTCACAATTTAAATACTTATATTATATATATATATATATATATATATATATACAAAGTAAGTTGAAAATAAAAAATTAATAAATACTAAGATGCATTTTTCAATATAAATATTTAACAAAATTTTTATTCAGAAAAAACACAATTATAATGAAGTTGATTAATTTAATTTAGTATTATATATATTATTATATTATTATTATATTATTATAATATTATTATTATATTATACAAAACCCTTTTGATATAAAAATAAGCATGGGGCAATAAGACAATAATTATAGCAACACAACAACAACAACAACAACAACAACAACAAAGTCTCGTTGCCATTGAATATTCTGCAAATCAAAGATTGAGCTTCCTTTCGGCTTTCACTCAACTCTGTCATCTGTATAACTCTATCATCTGTATAACTCTGTCATCTGTATAACTCTGTTATCCAGATACGTACGATCACCTCTTTGCCGTTGTTTGCCGGAATGACCTATTCTTATTGTTTCCGTAGCAATATAATTTTTTTTACAAAAGCCAGGTTGCTAACCTTTCGCTCTAACCCTCCTCTTTTATCCAGGCTTGGGACTGGCTAGATTGAATTAATAACATTTTTGTAAAACTTTGAGTTAGTTATTGTCATTGTTGCATAAACACTTACTTTGTTTTTTTCTAGTTTTCAGTCTTGTTTTATTTATTTGATTATTATTAATAGGATTTGTTTAATGTACGTTTTTACAATTTGTGTTATAGTAGCCTCTTCGTATTTGCCAAATAATTAATATACTGAGTTTAAACCAACCAGGAGTACTGATAATTTCTAACCAGGATAAAATATCTCTTGACTGGCTTAGACCACGTATATTTATTATTTAGTAAAATAAATAATTTTGGTTTTACATTTAAGTAACTTTATTAAAAAAATGCAAATTATTGTAAAATATAGTATATTGATTTAAAACTAACATTACTTGTATGTTATTTTAGTTTTTTACAAGTACTTAATAATCAAAATATAGTGTAGCAGTTTATTTACATTTAATAGTAAAAATAATTTATCATTTAATTGGTTTTTCATACACTACTTCATTTTAAAAATTGCAAATTTTAACCTACTATTTATTTGTCACATTATAAACTTACCAATTTTTTAATGCATATATATATATATATACATATATAATTATAATTAATTTTATTTTCTAAATATAAAAAACACAATCTAAAACATTTAATTGCATTAAAAAGTGTTTATAAGTAATTATTGTTTATGTATTTAAGAAGTGTCGAATATTTATTTATTTATTTATGGTTTTTGGCTTAGATACTTCAGTAGAAGTAGCTTTCAGTACACAAAAAATATGTACAATTATAAAAATACAATACAATTAACAGTATGTAATAACATCAGTCCAAAATAAATAAATAAGTAAAATAAGATTACATTACATAGACTAAAAAAACCTCAAAATTAATGTATATTCAAAAGTCATATTCAAGTAATGTTGAATCAACTAATGAAACATTACTAATCAAAATATTTTTTTATTAGCTAAATTAAGGTGTTGGAAATAATTTATTTATCAAAATAAAAAACAAATTATTTAAAAATTATATATATAGCGATACAGCGCTCGATTTGGACCTGGGTAGGCATAGATTCGAATCCCATCACCGGCACCAAAATGCGGGCTTACGTTCGGCTTCGTTAAAATGTCCACTGCTGAAAGATGTTCTCGTAAAACATTATACATATATATATATATATATATATATATATATATATATATATATATATAGAAAGAAAGAAAGAAAGAGAGAAAAAGCGTTTTAATAACGTCTTTTCTTAAAATTACAATTATTTGTTTTAAACATAAGTTGTATAATTAAATTACTAAATAAGTAGCTAATATAAATTTTGTAATTTTAAAATTAAAATATCGTATTCGCTCAAATAAATTAACAATATTTCAATTAATAATATTATTTAAGTTAATTATTGATAATTCTGGTGTTTATTTTGTGTTAACAAAAAGCAAAATATTTAAAATGTATTTAAAATTATTTATTTTGACTAATTTAAACATAAGTATTATGTCACATAGTTTAGATTGTCTTTTAAATAACTGCTAATTGGCTTAAATTTAAGCGTTTAAAACATTGATTTTATCTCCCGTAGTTTGTTTATCCATAAACGTTTTACAAATGTTAAGTTGTTTTTGTTCAATTGTTGTTTATATTTACAATTATCAACTATCAAAAATTATTTTACATTTTTTGAAAAACTAAATAGTTTTAATGGTTTACTAAACATATGTTTTTTAAAAGTTTTATTAGAGATTTTATTTAACAAATTGTTTTCACATTTTTTTACTATAAATAAATAGTATAAGCACAATTGTTTTTTAGTAATTTGGTAATGCATCGATCAAATTGATTGCAATATAAACAATTAAGAACTGTGTTTAGTGTGTTTTTTATGAAATACAAAATTTGTTACAATATATAGTTTTAAATTGCAAAATTTGCAATATAATTTAATTCCAGGTCGTTCAATAAGCATTAAATTTTTAAATTTTAGTTTTTAAATTATTAAAATTAAAAAAGCGGTAGTAGTGGCAAAAGCAAAGGCGTGGGATGAAATGTATAAAAACCTGGAGACACCTGAAGAAGAAAAGAGGTTGCTTATTGTTGCTAACGCGAAAGCAAAAGCATTGGACGATATGTATAAAAACCTGGAAACATCTGGAGGAGAGAAGAGGTTGTTTTGTGTTGTTAAAGTCAGAAATAAAGTCTCAAAATAGCTGACACACATTAAACAAATGAAAGATAAAAGAGAAATAGTGTTAACAGAAGAAGAGTCGATAAAAAAAGATGGAAAGCATATTTTGAAACGTTGTTAAATAAAAAAATTCCCAGAGCAGTAATTGAAGGTAGAACACCTAATCTAGGCGTAACACAAGAAATGTCTCAAAAAAAGTAATTAAAGGAGTAAGTAAAATGAAGAATGAAAAAGCTCCAAGACAAGAAGGAATACTAATTGAAGCATAGAAATGTTTGAGAAACTATGGAATTAACAGATAAAATAAATTGTTAAATTTAATATGGATTGGAGAGAAAATGCTTGACAAGTAGAGAAAAAGTGTAATCGTGCCAATCTACAAAGAGAAGGGAGACGTTCAAAACTGTGGTAACAATAGGGGTATAAAGATTATACCACATACGTTAAAACTTTGGGAAAAAATTATTGATAGAATAATTAGCAAAAAAACAGACATTGGAGAAGAACAATTTGGATTTATGCCTGATCGTAGTACAAGTAATATTATCTTTTCGTTCAGAACAACAGAAAGTATTTCATATGATGTTTATCGATTTAGAAAAAGCCTACAATCGAATTCCGATACAGGAGGTGTGGAGGAGCATGAGAGAAAAAGGTTTCCCTAAAAAGTACGTAAAGATTGTACAAGATATGTATGATTACCCAAAAATGTTGATGAAAACCAGTGTGGGGCTGACTAATGAGTTTTCACTAAAAGTTGATCTACATGAGAGTTCAGCACTAAGCCCGTATATGTTTGATCTAGTTATTAACGTGCTAACAAGAAATATTAAGATGAAATCTCCATAGTGTATGTTATTTACAGATAACATTGTCTTATGCAATAGAAAACAAGAGGATTTGGAAAGACGGTTAAAGCAATAGTTCTCTATTGCTTTGGAGGATCGAGGTTTAAGAATTAACAAAAAAGATAGTGTATATTTATTTTTATTTATTTATTATTATTTTTTATTTTATGTTTTCTACTTTAAATGTTTTACGAGAAACATCTTTCAACAGTGGACAATTGGCGAAGCCAAACGTGGGCCCGCATTTTAGTGCCGGCGATGGGATTCGAACCCATGTTCACCGAGGTCCGAATTCGAGCGCTGTACCGCTAGACCACCCCGGTATATGAGTAGAACCAAAGAATATGGTACGGAAATTAAAATAGAACACCAAGAATTGTTGAGAGTAAAAAGGTTTAAATACCCAAATTAAAGAGAATATAAAATCAAATTCTTAAAAAAAAACTGAAAGTCATCGAAGCTAATAAGAAAATTTAAGAACAAAGGTTAAGGTGGTACGGCCATATTCTACATAGAGAAAAAACTACGTTACGAGGAGAATAATGGCATTGAAAGTGGAAGGTAAAAGAAACCATGGTCAACTAAAGAGAAGATGGTTGAATTGCGTGGAAGCCGATATAGAGGAAAAGGGACTAATGAAAATTGACGCTACGGAGAGAACCAAATGAAGAATGCTGACCAGAAACAGCGACCCCTCATAAAAGAGGGGAAAGCTGTAAAGAAAAAGAAGAAAAAGAAAAAGAAAATATTATTAAAATTTAGTAAAAATAAACTAAAAATGTTTTTGTAAATCTTTCTTTTTTAAAGATTGCCACTTTTATACTCTAATCTCCTTCCCCATTCAACATCAGAACTGATTAAGTCTAAGTTAAATCTTATATTATTGTTGTAAGATGTTTTTATTTGGTTTATCTTGCTTAAATAGTTATGAAAAAATACATGTTTTAACAAACGGACAATTAGGCAACCTTTGGAAAAGAGTTATGACCCAAATCACATATGTACCCGATTTCTAATCTGTCATCAATATCATTGTATTCAATGTACTTTTGCAACATTTATTCCATTGCCTTATTAGGTTGCATTTTGTGGCTGTACGGTGTGGCTCGAACTCGATGGAATGCAAGCATTATGTCAACGTTGAATCGTGCAAATTCAACGTTGGGCAAGTTCAATTTCATCCAACAGTCGTCTTCCAACTTGTCCAAATTGGGCTATGATGTTGGCGAATTGAATCATCAACATCGACTGCTTCCATCAAACGTCGCTGCCGGCGCCGCCGCCGGCGACATCAATTCTAATTTGTTTCTCAACCAACTGGTAGCCAAGTGGAATCCAAACTCTTGGCTGTGCTGTATTAAACCCCATTTGTTGTCCGACATTCAATTAATTTCGAGACAGTCGAATGCCAATTTGCTTCGACATACTGATTCGATTCAATCGACAATACCCAACAGCACCTGTTTATCTACTCCCAATTCGCTCAATTTGTCTGTTAGTTTGTCGCAAAATTCAATGGCAACGCACCATTTAAAGCAACAACTCAAACTTAGCTCGGAAAGAGACCACATTATCGATTCGTCGTCAACATGGCATCACGTGATTCAATGGTCTAATCAATGTATTGCTATGTCTTGTTGCTGTTGCCATTGTTTAAATCGGTACAAACAAACGCCTGAGGAATCCAAATTGACATCTAACAAGTACGAGGGTGATGTGCAAATTATTTACAAAGTTCAGTTGGATTTGCTTAAACAAATGAATTCGACACACGAATCGGCAAATTATCATTATCATTCAAACGTTGGAAATGGTATAGTTAAACACAACTTGTCGCAAACGTCGTCCAATGCATCTTCATCAACGGCACTTACCGCAAGCGAAAACAATAATTATGGCAAAAGTAAATCGAATAAATTGGAGCGAAAAAATTCCGAATTTCTACTAATTAAGGGCGTGCACATTTTCGACTTTGAATTTCAACTGCCGGCCAATTTACCCAGTTCGTTTGAATTGCCTTCAAGTTGCTTGGCTGGAGGAGCACTGGGCTCGATTAAGTACGCGGTGCGCATTGAAATTTTAAATCGCAAAGCACAAATTAGGCACACTCAACAACGAGAAATTATTGTTTTTCGACCTTTGGAATTAATTCATTTTCCGCGATTGAGGGTATGTGTAATAATTAATAAGGTTTTTTTTATAAAGTAAAATAATTTTGTTGCTGAGTAACTAGAACGATGTAACAAAAAGTAAGATTTGAATATCATTACCATTCCTTTGATCTTGTTAAAAATCTATTTGCTGGCATGTCTTTCTTTTCAACTATTTAAGTATCAAAAACCCCAACAAATGTATAATGTAAATTCCTTAGTATTATTATAATCATTTTACATAAAAAAGTGTCAACCTGGTGAATAAAGGTTTTTTTTTTTAACTTATTTAACTTTTTGTTAAATTAATAATTGTTTAAATAAAATAAAAAAATTAACGTTTTTGTAAAATAAACCAAAATTGTTTGTACTTTTTGAAATGGCATCTACCATTTACATTGACTAATTAATGTATTAATTCACGATAAACTTTATAAACACACACACACAATACCAAGTTTGCTAATGTTATTGGGGTTAGGCAAATAATTATGTTATTTATACTTAAAAAATTAACCCACAACAAAGCAGACACAAGTTAGCCCCATTGTTGTGATTGCAATTATCATCACACAATCATCATATCCACAATTTTATTTTTACGTGTCACTAAGTTTTTTTCCCATGCATTGTTTATTGCTTCATTTTTATCACAATTGCATACATCGTGTTATGGGTGTATGTATGCATAATGCATGTGAATGTATTTTTAAAAAGTGAAATAAATGGCTTTTATTGTTATTCATTTTAGTGCATGGTCCTGTTGACTTATTTCATTTGTACACACACACACACATATATATATATATATATATATGAAAATACGTTAATTTTATGAAAATTATAATTTGAAAGAGGTTGTTGTCATTTGTAAATATTTCTGACAAACCTCTTAAATTTTCAAATATCAGAATGTTATGATGTTACGAATAAGGAAATAGTAGATGCAACATTAAATAGCCAAAAAATTTTTTGTGTGCGTAGGTTGTATAGTCCTTGTTTTTAAATCGATAGATTGTTTAAAAAATGTAACCAATTAATGTTTGTTTAATAGTAAAAGTCATTTTGTATTATTTTGTATATTCTTATTTCTTTTTACATTATATATATGTATATATATATATATATATATATATATATAATCTAGAGGTACTACACTAGACTCAAATTTAACTGGGCATGGGTTTGAATCCATTAATGGAGTGCCGTTAATGTAAGCCTTCGTTTGGATTCGCTAAAATGTGCAGTTTTAAAAACCTTTATTGCAATTCATTAAAGGTCCGCATGCCATCAATTGCTCCATTAACAAATCTAGAATACCATTGCCCAATAGCTTGCACCTCAGTGATTTTCAAATTGAAGAAGATAATACTTAACAAACTCAAGCCTATATTGAACATTACTAATAATCCTTTTCAATCTACATACAAAAAACAATTATTCTACTCTAAACTGTGTACCCAGCTTTGTTTATTATATTACTGAATCCCTTGATAAGGGAAAATGTTTAATATACTGCATGTTTTTGGACTATAAATCTGGTTTTAATAGTATTCCAAGAGAAAAATTAATTAATTTTTTTTACCTACTAAAAACAGCCAATTACATTTTAAACTGGCTAGAAAATTATTTTTCAAAAGGAAAACTGTGTACACAAATTGGCATTAATAAATCAAAGTCAACACAAAATAACAATGGAGTTCTATAATGTGCAATACTATCTCTGTTTTTATTTTCGCTGTATGCAGATCTATTACAAGTTTTGCAGTTGATACGGTTTTTTGCACAAAATTTTCTTTAAATATGATCTAAAAGAATTTGAAAATTTTATTAATAAAATTAAACAATGGTTTACTAACTTCGAATTTAATTTAAATCTATTGAAATGCTAGCTGGTTAAATTGACGACAAGGAATTAAATAAAGTATCTAAATTAAATGAGACAAATATATGTTCTTGTAACAAAATTAATTTTCTTGGGGTACATATAAATAGCAAACTTATTTAGCGTAATTATGTAGAGCATATATTTATAAAAAATAAATTCTTGTGTTACTACATAAGAAGACTAAGAAAACAAAATGTTGATAACAACATTATTAAATTGTTTGTTAAATGTTGTTTTATCCTTTAATATTCTATTGCTCACCCGTAATTTTTCCTGGTTTATTAAAACAAGATTATGTTGTTTTAAAAAGATGCATATCTCTGATCTCAAAATTTACAGAAATTAAATATTCCATTTTATTGAATGATATCGTTAATCAACATTTAAAATCCTGTTTACAATTAGCATTGAGGATTGAAGACAATAATAATCACTTACTACATACAGCTAGGAACAAATCTAAAGCCTCTGAAAAAATCAGGGGAACTTGCCTGTACATGCAAGCCAAGACTAATCAATACAAATACTTGTCTGCCATACTTATGCTGAGTATTAACAAATCCAGAATCAAACAAAATTAAACTTAAAAAAAAATTATTATTCATTCATTGTGGTTACTGACAAAGTCACCTCTTCATAATTTCTATATCTGTACGGTATATTAAAACGATCGATTTTGATGACTTGATAAACGTAACAACCGTAGAAGAATAAAATTTTATTGGCTGGTAAACTGCATCTTTGTGACGGCGCCACTGTTCGCACAGATTGACGAGTCCGTCTGATGTTTTTTCGGATTTATTTATTTTAGCCCAATGTATGGTATACGTATAATTAATGATACCTTTTAAGAACCCTAGATATATGCTTGGGCCCATCCATTATACCGCTATTCAGTCAATACCTGCTGTTATTAGTCCAGATGCGTATCAGTACCTAGTCCAGGAAGCATCGCATGGAGGATAAACAGTAAGGAATATTATTATTATTTGAAATTAAAAGCTTATAAGCATTACTCAAATTCTCAGGATAATTAGCGTCCCAAACCTATTACAGTAGAATTAATTGAATCTTTCCACTGGCTTATTTGTTTGAACTAACTCGTACATACTACAGTATAGTGTAACTGTGCCTTATAATAACTTATTCAAAGTATAGCAAATTTGAATTTTTTTAACCACATGCTTACTGTATTGACTACGTTTATATTGACTTAGTTCCTATTATTTGTACTATTTTTTGTAATTTTATTATTATTATTATTCATAAAAGTGAAAAAGCATTTTTGTACTGAATTTATCTCTAATGAGGCATTAATACAATTGATATAATAATAATAATAATCATAATAATAATTACAGAAATAATAGCAATAATAACAATAATAAAGATTATATATATAATACCAAACAATGTAACTTAAAGAATATAAGCATTTTTATTATGGGGTTTTCCAAAGTGGTATATTATAATTGTCGCGTTTACCAAAATAATAAATTTACTTGGTTTAAGCAAACCAAAAGCACTGTACAATTGTTCTACCCTTGTTTGCAAGTGTTAAATTTTACACGAACTTGATGTTAGGCCGAAGCGTTAGCCACTAATCCACGGTAGATTGAAACTATCCAGTGTCTTCAAAATATTGTGAGTTACTACTGCTAAGGAGCAAGTAACTAATTTATTTTAGTACGGTTTTTACCATATAGATCCTAGCATACTGCGCAGGTTTAATAGTCTATATGGCATTGTTTGGTTATGTTTATTATGAGGTTTTTGAGGGTGATATATTACAATTTTCAAATTTACTCAATAATAAATCTATTTGGTTTGAACTAACCAGGAGCATTATTTTATCCAAATTTTTTTATTCTTGATTGAAATTATTAGCAGTGAATGTGTTTCAAATGCCAGAGTAGTCTAGGCCTACAACGCTAGACTTTGTTAAATGTCTATTTACTAAAAAATGTTTTCCGTGAAACATTCAAAGTAGCAACGAACATGATAATAATAATAATAATAATAAACATTTTTATTTAGAAAAAATAAATGTCTGTATTTTCATGTATAATTAACTACTATATAATTTAAAACAAAATAAAAATTAATTTTTTAAATAAAATTTAAAGTAGTAATTATGTTTTATAACATAGTTATAAAAATTAATGTTTATTAAATATAAACTTTTAAAATATTTTTAATAATTTTTAATAATAATATTTTATTTTAATAATCGATAAATATTAATTTAGTTTTTGTTAAATTATTGTTTAAAAAAATTCTATATTTTTAATGTTTTGCTTGGAAGCTGATTGTGCAATTAAGTGAAGTTAAAATTTTAAATATACTATTAAAAAAAATATTATTGCTTAAAATAACACTTCTAAAAATATAAACGCAGACAAAAAATATATTTAAAGTTTATTTATTGTTTAAACTTGTTAAATTTTTTAATACTAAAATTAGCCAAAAACAGATTAATTATGCAAAATATATATGTAATTTAAACCATAAAATTATAAACACGAAATAAAATTTAAGTTATATTAAAAAATATGTAAACTAATTAAGTATTTTTACTATTATAAAAATTCTAATTATTTTTTCCTTATTTCTAATCAGCTTGTTTGTTTATAAACACTGTTTATTATTCTTATTGTTATTATTATTATTATTATTATTATTATTATTATTATTATTATTATTATTATTATTTATTATTATCATTATTATTATGGCAATTACTCTATTTAGTTAGATTCAAGTGATTAAATCAATAAAATCGTTAAAATTCTAGGTAAAACAATAGCATATGCCCCAATTGCTTATAAATCTACTAATTAAATTAGATTGGAAAACGCGCATTATTGACATTTTGATTAAAATGATCGCCAATTAGATAAATAATCGTTTACTGTTAATTTAATTTAGGGCAATTTAAATTGTTTACTTTTCTAGTTAAATGCTAAATTGTAGTTGTTTTAACTTTTACTTTTAGCATATTTTGAAGAGAATTATAGTGTACAAAAATAAATTTAAACCTTTTAATTAAACCTCTTTAATGTGTCAAATACTTTTAAAATTAACAAAAGTTAATATAATGTTTTAAGTTTATATATATATATATATATATATATATATATATATATATATATATATATAAGTTTATTTTTAAAATAATATAATATTAAAAATATAATTACAATGTATTAAATATAAAAATGTATTGATTTGTAAAAAAACCGTTATTTTAAACTTTGTATATAATATTGTAAAGAAACAAAAGTATTAATTTAATAAAATAATTGATTTCCAAATCTGCTCATTATTACATAAATAAAATTTGTGATAAAGTTACTTCTATTGAAGTATCTAAGCCCATATTTATATCAACAATAACAAATAGTATGTTAGTTGTTTGTCTGCAATAATAATAAAATAAATTATTATTATTGTTATTTATATTAATATTCTTATTTTTCTTCTTCTTCTTATTATTATTATTATTACTTTTATCATTAATAATAATAATAATTATTATTATTATACATTAGTTATTTATTGTCACAAACGTGTTGGTCTATTAATATTTTATTTATTTATTTATTTATTATGTACATTGTACCGCTTGAATGTTTGACGGAAAACCTCTCTTGATAAGTGGACATTTGGCGGAGCCAAACGAGGATTTGCATTTAACGTTTAATTAATCAAAGTTTTAAAACAACTAATAAATTTAGTTAATACATTATTTTTGAAAACTATATAGTAAACTTAACCAAACGGTGCCATATTGACCATTAAACATGCACATTATGGCAGGACCTATATGGTAGAACTTCTAATAAAAAGAATTATTTACTTGTTTGTTATCAGTAGTAACGCACAATATTGATCAAATTTACTTTGAATAATGAATTTGCAGATTTATTTTTAACTATCCGTAGCTCAGTGGCTAAAAATTCGGCCTAACATCAGATAAGAAGTGGGTTAAATTTTATGTGAAACTTGAAAGGTATGCATTGCTAATAATTCAAAATAAAGATAAAACGATTGAACAGCGCTCCTGGCTGTTCCAAATCAAGTAGATTTATTATTCAGTGAACCTAACAATTTTAATATATCACCCTTAAAATCTCCATGATGAATATAATTAAATTATTTTAAAATATTACAGAGATATGTAATTATTTATAGTTATTTTTCTATATTCTACAAAACTGAATTATTTGAACTGTTTAATATAATTGTTTTTATTATTGCCTACTAACTTGCTATTTCCAATTTTAGCACATTAAAGATGGCACACATTGTATTTTAAAATAATATTAACATTTTTACTGCTTATAGTTTTGTTATTATATTTTGTAATTCTTTATTATGTTAATAAGACGCGTTTTATACAATTTAAATAAATTATTGTTTTCTGTATTTTGTTTTAAATATTTTAAAGTATTGGGCTTCCTTTATAATATATATTATATTTTTGTGTTTTAAGTATTTTAACTGTTTTGTATTTTCAATAATTGTTTACGTTAAAAACTGTTTCTACGAAATTAACATCATACGTTTTAATTATTAATATTTACCAAGTTAAAATGCCTGTTATTTGTATTTTAAATATTTTTAAATTCCCATTAACACAAACCTTTTTAAGTAAATAAAAAAACCTATAATAATTAAATTTTTTTATTTATGAAATAATGCTACTTTTGTAAAAGAAAAATTATAATTATTAAAATTAAAATTTTATATCGGTCGTTTTAAGTACATTTATGCAATAAAACAAGATATTTTTCATTGTATACACTTTTTGTTTTTGTAAGATACACAAGCATTTTATTAAAACAAAATTATTACAAATTTTACTTTAATTAAACTTTTGGTATTTCTATTTTTAATACCTAATGTCTTTAAAATCTATTTTACACACGCACTGGGCATACATTTTTATTTTTAGAAAATTTAAATTTTTATATATTTATACAATCAACCAATCGTAGGAGAAATATTGTAATTTAAAATGAATCGAAGCATATAAAAGAAGTGTGCTTCAAAAAATTAAATTTTTACATATTAGTTTATATATATATACAGTAATCACGGAAATTTATTTCAAAACAGTTATTTGATTTATATAAAATACAAGTATTATTAAATCCCTATGATAATCCCTTAATGATTAATAAACATTCTGTTTACTTTAAAAAACTTTTATTAATGTCAACTTTTTAAGTTTTATTTTTATTGTTACAAAAGTATTTTTACTTAATTTTTATCTAATTGTTTACTTAATATAGAGCAGCTAAATAAAAAATTACATTTAGGCGGTTATAGGATTTACAGTCTTGTTTAATGGAGGCTATAAGATTTGACTATATATATATATATATATATATATATAATTTTTTATTATATTTTTACTACTTTGAATGCTTCACCAAAAATATCTTTTAGCAGTAGACATTTTAGCGAAGCCAAACGTGGGCCCATATTCAATGCCGGTTGTGGGATTCAAACCCATGTCCACCAAGTTAATGTTGAGCTCTGTACTGCTAGACTGGCATTATATATATATATATATATATATATATATATATATATTATTTACATGTATATTATATTATTTTACCTTAAAATATGCACTATGCTGTTATAAAATTGAACGTATTAATTTTTTAATCAAAAGGACCGAATAACGTTGCACAAAGAATTTGTTTTATTTGGCTGTTGTTCCAATCCGTCTGGCCTAATTCATTGCGACTTAACTGTCAACAAAACCGGTTACGTACCCGGCGAATCTATAATTCCTCAAATTTTTATTACAAATCAGTCAACAAGAGCAATTCAAACAGTTCATCTTACATTTGCACAAGTTAGTTTAGATTTGACTGTACTCAATATCGATTGATTGTTCATTGCAATTAAAAAATTAATATAAAGATTTTTTGTAGTTTATAGTTTAAAAAATATCTTTAGATTGTCGTATCTTTTAACGTAAATTTACATTTTTTAAATTATTTACAGTACAAAATGTATTAAAACAAATATTTACTCATTTACAAAATTCAGATTTACATTTTAATCTACTGTTTTTTAAGTAAACCGTTTTTTATTTTATAATTAATAAATGTAATTTTAGCATATATATAAAACAATATTGTTGTTTAATGCTTGTCTTCAAAGTAAAAGTAACAAAAAACAATAAAAAATGTAATGAACCACAAATTTTAATGCTTTGTCATGTTTGCTTGTTTTTGCCTATCGTAGACCGTTTTTCTCAAAGGCGCCAACAATACTTCGCACGTCGAAGTACTGCGAATATTTGCCACACGCCTGCGTCCCCAATCGCCCTACCTATCGCGCATTGAACACGAAACGGATGTTTTTAAACAAGGCGGTCAGACATTGCTGCTGCATCATTCGCCATTTAATTCGTTTTCGACACACAGCTCGACAAATTTGCAGCAATTCGACCTAATTGGACCGTCGGCGTTTATATCAAACTACGATCACAATGACCAACCGCCAAATAAGGCAGCCGACTTAAAACAAACAAAACATTTAAGTAAAACAAGTTTGTCAAGGTCAAATTGTGTAGCCGACACCGATGCCATTCACGATATCGAAGCGCAAAAGCCAAGTCAATTTGATTATGTCGAAATGCAGAAAAAGTCGAAAGTAGCTTTATCTGGACATGGGGCCAAAGCCTATTTTACCGATTCAATACACATACCACCTCTACCGGCAAGTGGTTTGTTTGGACGTCAAAATTTGATACATATTGAATACACCTTAATAGTAAGAAGTTTTTAAATTAATGTTTTATAATTTTATAATTATTAATTTAAAGTATTAATATTATTAATAATAATTATATTATTATTATAAAACCCTTTTGCTTTAAAAATAAGTATTTTACCATTTTCAATTGTTTATTCTAAAACCATTTTTGCTGGTCTTTTAAGCGGTAAACGTTGAATTTAACTAAGTAATTTTCTTTTTCTAATTGTAATAATGTCATATAGTGAACGAGAGTCAGTTCTTCTCATAATCTCATTATTTGAAATGCAATCGGGCCAGATAATCTTTAAAATACTTCTAAGACATTAGCGATAAAAAAGTATTAGGATACTAGTAATTACAACATAATTCTATAGATTAAAAACATACAGTATTTGTTGCAATTAGGTAATTAACCTTAATTACATTTATTATAAATAGTACATTACAACGTTTGTGTTAGTTACTTATAGGTCAGTAAATAAAACTCGGTTTAAACCCGGCAAGAGAGTTTATATGAAACTTGAGAAACACATACTAATAGTAATTCCCAACAAGGATAAAACAGGTGTAAAGTATTCCTAGTATATTTGTTAGTTGGTAAATATGGTAGATTTAATATTACACAAATTATAAAAATATTGTTCATTAGTTCAAATAATACTTTTAAAATTTGTTTAATTATTTGCATTTTTCGCTTTATATTATCATATTGTTGTATTTTATAATAATAATATTTATTTGATTAAGTACTTTTAAGTACTGATTCTAATCTATAATTTAAAATGTAAATTTCGGTATAAATTCCACTAACACAAGCTTTTAAAAAATGTTTACAGTATTAAAAGAACAACTTATATTATTATTATTATAGAACTATTTCTGTTTTGATATAATATTTTTTAATAGTCAACTACTTTCTTAAATAAGAAGGTACGTTATTTAATTTAAAATAATTAATTAAAAAGTAAAGTAATAATTGAAAATATTTGTAAATTAAAAAAGTTACATTTAATTAAAAAATTTTAAAAGCAATGTTTTTGTACACTCCTTAAAAAATTAATGTTAAATTTTCTTTTAAATGATCCAAATTAATTTGTTATCCCTTATTGTTTTTCTGTAAAAATAATTATTAAGAATTTAAAATAATGTAAAGTACGTAATAGTTTATTTATATTTACTTAGAAATATTTATTCAAAAAAGTCGATTTGGTCAAAAAAGCATATATTAAAAACAATACCCATATTAACGGGATTACTAAACGGAATTTACATTTTTTTAATAATAATTATTAAATAATTAATTAATGTGCTTAAAATAATTATTTAAAAATCCATTCTAATACCTTAAGTTTATGTTTCTACAACAAAAGTTAACGTTGTCATTACCTAATAATAAAAAATTTAATTTAAATAAAAAAATATTTATATTAAAAATAATTAATTATTTTTTTAAAATATTTAATTCTAAATAAATAATTTTTAAAATATGTTTATACTCAGAAGTTGTCATAATAATAAAAAATTTGAACTAATTTAAAAACCGATTTTTTGGTAATATTAGTTTGATAACGTTGTTCTGGTTCTTACTTTAAAATATTGATTTGTTGTTAAATTTGAGTGAAAAATTAATATTTGCATATAAATTAAAAGTAGAAATGTAGCATATCTTGTTAAAACGATTTAAAAATTACGTACATGTTTTTAGTAATATTTTAGGTATTTAAAAAAAATATAAATAACTTATTTTTCTTTTGTTAAAAAATTACTGTCTAACGTAAAATCAATAAAATACACTATTTTTTAAACTAGAAAATATAATTAACACGAATTTAGTTATTTGCTACGTAGGAGCAGAAAATATTATGTTTTCTCTTCTTTATAACAGGAAGTTTAGTTAATTTTTTATAACAATATAAAAACACTAAAATTATGTTTTGTATTAGTAAAATAAATTGTTTTAATACTAATTACTTTTAATTGTAGTCATTAAAACAGTAACTTAAAAAGATTAATATATTGCATAATAAAATAAGTTGTTGTGTATAAACATTTTTGTACAAAATTTTACGGTTAGAAAAATATATTTAAGCAATAAATATTACATTGGTTTTATAAACAGCATTAAATAAACCTTATATAAAAAGTCATATTAATTAATTTAAACAGTGGTATTCTTTAAACATATATCCAATTTTTTTAAGCTAAAATGTAATTTAATTATGCCAGGGTCACAAATGTTTATAAAAACAATAATTTGTGTTATAATCTTACAAAATTAATTGTAATTATATTTAAATATTTTTGTTTATTTAAAAAACTTAGTTTAAACATAACACGGGCTAATATAAAAACAATAATATTTTTGAAAATCGCTATTTAATAATTCTAATATTAGTAATATTTTTTGTATAATAAAACTTAACATATATAAGCATAATTAAATCAGAAAATTATTTGACCAATTTTTTTGTTAAAATTTAGATTATAAAAAACTGTATCAGCATTTTAACCAAAAACTTACCAAAAGCATCTAAGCAAAATGGTTAAAAACATAAGCCATCTGATTTATTGTTTAATATTTTGGAGTAAATTATATAAAAAAACCAATTTATTAACCTTAAAAATTAGATAAGTTTAGCAATTCTTAGAATATTTAACGTTATATTTTATGTTGATAATTTTACTAAATTTTAGATTATAAGTCAGTTAATATTTTAGGTAAATATTTTATTAGTTACAATATATATCTGTAAAATTGCTCTTGTATTTTAATTATCAGATAATATTGTACGTTTTTTGTAAGTTATGTGATTGCTACAAATGTTTTAGTTTAATAACTACGTTTATAACAGTAAATAGTTTAGGAGTTGTATTTGCTTTGTATAGAGTATAAAATACAGTACAAATTCTGTACTTAACATAAATATTAGTATTTTCTTATTTATTTTAATGAATTTATACTAGTGTTTGATAAAATGGTTAAATATTTTGGTAGGTGGTTATTTAATAAAGTTAATATAAGACTTGTAGTAATATTAAAATTTCTGTTTACTTCAGTACAAATTTGGGATTTGTATCACTAGGATACTGTAACATTATTGTTATTATTATTATTATTATTATTATTATTATTACTATTATTATTATTATTATTATTATTATTATTATTATTATTATTATTATTATTATTATTATTATTATTATTATTATTATTATTATTATTTTGTAAACATAGTGATGCTAGTTAGTTATTGCAATTTAAATTGCTAATTTATTCTATTTTTTAATTAAACCTTTTATATACTAAATTTATACAATTACAAATACTTTAAACATATAATTTAAAGATGTCTGTTTATGTGTTTTTAAATTTTAACTTTGTAGCTTCGGTTGCGAATGCAAGGTGATAAAGATGGTAAGCATGACAACTGCATGCAAATACCGATTACAATTGGATCAGATCCTACTAGAGAAACGTCTTTTACTTGTAGCAACGAAGGTATATTTTATTTTTATTTATATTTACTATTTTGAATGTTTTTACGGAAAACATCTTTCAGTATTGGACATTTTAGCGAAACCGAACGTGTGCTCGCATTTAATGCCGGTAGTGGGATTTGAACCCATGCCTATCTAGGTCTAAATCTGGAGTTGTATCGCTAGACCATCCCACCACTTATATTATATTTCAATCTAAATTTTACTATAATTATATTTTACATTTGTTTTTATAATTATAATGCATATATTTAATAACAAACCAGTTAAATTTAATTGTTTTTTTGAGATAAAAAACAAAACTGATTACTAAGTTAATGTAAGAAACAAATTTTATAATATTATTTGGTCTGTAAGTACCAATGTTTATTTTTTGAATAATTTTATTTTTATGGTTACAATAAATTATTGTATTAATAAAATAAATTTTAAATAAACACATTATATGTAATTGCAGCACAAGTATATATAAAACATCAAAATGTGTATAAAAACGTTTAATTTTGAATAAAAAATTACACTTAAAAATAATATTCTGTATTTATTAAATAATTTGTAAAAAGTTCTTGTATAAACAAATTAAAGAAATAGCATAATGGTAAAAAAGTAAAGAATAAAATTATTTATAAAATGTACGGTTTATTAGTTTTAAAAATGTTAATTTTTATAGCATAAAAAATAATGAACAAAACAATAACAATATTTAACATAACAATATTTAAATAATTGCTTAAATTTATATATAAAAATTGTTTTTATAAACATACTTTTAAACTATTTATTAATTTAAAACATTTTCTTAAGTATTACAAAAATAAGTAAGTTTAATTAAGTAAAAAACGAAAAAAATTATTGTTTTTTGTTCTAAATTTTAGTATATAACATCCTTGTTTTATATAATTGTTGATTTATAATATATTAGAACTAAGGCAAAAATGTTTAAAATCTATATAGTTAACTATTTGAATACAATTATGCGATATAATTTTATCTTGTTATAACTTAAGTGAACACTAGTCGGGGTGATATAATTGACTTAACCTCTAAATTTATATGAGTGTAAAATTGTTTTGAGTTCTACTCTCCGTTGTTTAACTCTGCATAATGTCCTTGTTGTTTAGTAAAATGTTTCTACTAAAATATTTTTACAACAATCATTTAATTGTAATAAAAAACAACTAAATTTAGTGCAAAATGTACAAAAGGTTACTGTAATTTAAAAATTGGTTATTTTGTTTTTTTTTAATATGTTTTTATTATTAAAAAACTTTAAACAAAAAGTTTTTATAATTTGCACTGTTTTTTTGTGCTCTTTAGTAGTTTTTTTAAATAGACATATTATTACAAGGAAATAATTGTGAGTTCTTTGTTCCAAAAACAACTATTATTTTGAATGTTTTATGGAAAACACCTTTTAGCAGTGAACATTTTAGCAAAAACGGAAAGTGTACTTGCATTTAGTGCCTATGAAAAGTTGAGTCGAGTGCTGTATTGCTAATCTACTCAAGTAACACTCATACTTATACTTAACCCAGTTTGTGTTTGTGTTTAATTATAATTTTATTTGTTATGCAAAATTAAACACTACAAATATTATAACAAATAATACATTTAAAACAGTTTAAATTTATTTCTACATTAAAAGTAAATAAATATAATTTGATTAAACAAAAAAAGTAATATTATTTAATAGTTAATTAAATGTGACAAAGTCAAGTTTAATTTTATTGAAACGAAATTAGTTAATTAATTTTAGATTTATATAATAGTGTTCAGTTTTAACTTTATTATGTCTATTTTAACTTATTTTTTAAATGTAAATCAATTGTTTACTTTAAACATTTAGTTTTTAAAAAATATTTTAATTATCAAATAATTATTTAAACGAGCAATGCACATTATTATTTGTAAATTACGTTTTTAATACTTTAAAATAATTGTCTTATTAAAAATAAAACAAAATGTTGATTAAAAAGCAACATTTTATATGTAATAAACAGTATACAAATATATATTTACTAAAATACTGATTTTCAAGTTAATCCAATTTTATTGTTAACAATTAAATCTGTGAAATACATGTGAATTATAAGTAAATAATCCTTATTGAACGCTTTTTACAACGTTTTGTCTAATCCTAAAATACGCAGTTAACCAAACGTGCACACATATAGAATTACATAAAACTACATAAAAATGTGTACTTATTTTCAGTATTGTTCAAAATCTTATATATAGCTGCATTTTTTGTGGTTTATAAGTAATTTTATAAAAAAAATTGACAGTTTATTAACAGTTGTTTGTGGCAAGATTTTAAATTAATACAAAATAATAGTATAACCATAGTAAGATGTCGTAAAATAAAAAAAATTAAATAAAATTTTTGTTTTCAATTTGCAATGTATATTTTGTTAAATTTATTAAAGTTTATAAAATTTTTGTTGTGTTAGAAGTAAGTGTATTTTGGTTTAACTAATATGTGAATTATCTGAAAGAAAATCAATATTTATTTAATATTGAAATAGACTAAAATAAAATGTAAGTTAATATATTAAACTTGATTTTTAAATTTAAATAAGTTTATAAATATAATTGTATAAAATTTAAGCATATTTTTTCCAGTTTTATTTAGTTAATGCAACAGAAAGTAATTGCAACAATTTTTGTAGTAATTAGTTAATTTTAAAAATTTGTTATTGCAAATTTTAATTTAATGTAATTTTTCATAAAACAAGACTTTGTTTACATTGCATGCAAAGTATTATAGATATTACTTAAGTTTTAAAACAAAAATGTTATATTATATATATATATATATATATATATATATATATATATATATATATATATATATATAAAATATTTATTTTGTTTAGTTTTTAAATATATTATATATATATATATATATATATATATATTGATGCAGCAATAATTTAAACTTGTAGTTTATAAAAATATTACCATTCTTATCTGTTATTTTTTAAATTAAGAAATAATTTAAATTTTTAAAACTTGTATTACAACATGTTTTTAAAAACACTTTATTATTGAGATTTGGTTATCATCTTTACCAATTAAAATTTAATATAATTTACTATTGACAATATTTACAACTTTTGTTTATAATAGTAAAATTATTATTTATCATGATTTTCTAATTTATATAAAGGGTATTGTTATTTATTTTGTTTTACTACTTTCAATACTTTACGGAAAACAACTTTTAACAGTGAATAACAATAAGTTTTTATTTTATTTTTGACTAAACCATTTTTATTATTATGCAGTAAAGTTACATTTGTATTATAAAACATTTACTAATTAAGCATTGTTTTCTTTTTGATCTTGTGGTTACCATGTTAGTTAAAGCTTTTTTACATTTTATACACCAACCGTATAAAATACTAAATATACGTTGCTAAAGTTAATAATAACAATAATAACAAAAAGGAATAAACTCTGTTTATATATATATATATATATATATATATATATATATATATATATATATATATATATATATATATATATATTGTTTATAAAGATATAAAGCTATTACAATTTATACTATAATTATACAATTCCAATTATTTTTTATAAAAATATCAAATTAAAAAAAAACTATTTCTATATAGTTTAAACCCATGTAAACATTTATTATTTCTTAGTTGTTCCATGTTACGCTTCGTTCAATTTCGCATCTGGTGACATTGTCGAATACAATCCCAACGGTACATCAAAACAGTCCAGTAGCAATTTGGTGCCTGTTTATCGTTACTTCAAGCCCCGACCGCCACCCGACAATGTTTCAATAAATCATGCAGGCACAGGTACCCTATCTTTATCCAATCCTTCATTGCAAAATGAAAATTCCAATTTGTCCAGTTGCAAAGATTTGCCTACTATGTTTTTGTCCCAACCCCAAATCAAAAAACATTCAAAGTCTGTTAATGAAAAAACGACCAAACCCCCCAATGCATCTATCTTGTCCAACATAAATGACAAAAGACACTATTTTTACTTGTTCAATTCGTCATGTTCGACTGATTCGGAAAGTCCATCGAGACATTTGACTTATGGCGACAAACATGTAAAAAATTACAAATTTAAAATTCCCGCGCCTTTTGAAGACAGGTGTTACAAAGCAAGAACGTATTCGAATTGTGCCAAGTCTAGACCAAGCACCAGTCGATCGTTTTTCAAAATGGCAACTGGTTTTCAAAATGTCGGTCAACTGTCGTCAAGCGTCAACGTGGCTGACGGCGTTCAATTGTCGGATCAACAATTTTTTGACGACGGTTTGACACAATTTGTTAAAAGTCAACCGCCGACAATAACCAAACACAATTTAAAATTTGCAAACAACGTTGACAACAATGTGCTGATGACACTTATTGCAAACAGACGCAACGATGCCAGTTTGGAATCGATACAATATTCGTCTAATGCAATGGGTTTTATACATCAAAGTCAGTCAATTGGATGGCATACTCCGTCCCATGATCAATCCGATTTGCTTCCGCGACAATATTCGTTGGATTTAGAGACCAATGATGATGATGATGATGATAATGATGATGATGATGATGATGATGATGATGATAATGATGATGATAATGATAATGATGCTAATAACAACAATAATAATCATAATAATAGTGATAATAATAATCATAATAGTAATGATAGTAATACCAATTCTATAGAAAAACTTGTTTGGACTGATCAATATGGAAATAAATCAAAATATTCACTTTATACTAATAAAAATGCCAACAATTTAACTGTTGAATTTTTCGATTCCGATTGCAATCACGATGACAATACAGTTAAAAATTATCAAGAAATACAAGTAGATAATCATGAAGAATTAAACGTTGATTATTATTTAAAATCAAATAAATTATATTATTCGCCAAAATCTAATGTGCATTCAAACAGTCGTATTCTTGGTGGAGAAAAATATAGCACAATTGAATTTAATGATAATCATAGTGTGGTTGACTCGGGGGAAGATAATGACAAAACAAATACTGATGTAGAACATTCTTTGCACATATTTCACTATCCAACAAACACTATAAAACCATTAAATGTTTACACATCGAACAAATTACACGGTATTGTACAATATGAATGTGGTGATAATGATTTTATTAAGAATAATAATACCGATAATAATAGTAATAATAGTAATAATAGTAATAATAATAATAATAATAATAATAATAATAATGATAATAATAATAATAATAATAATAGTATTAATAATAATGACAATAATCAGAATCAGAATCAAGATAATAAACTCAAAATGTCAAATCAAAATTTAGCTATAAACAATTTGTATTCAAAAGTTAAATTAATTTCAAACTATGAACCAAATCACATTGACGACACTTGTCCCAAGTCGGTGAGAAATGTTTACGACGCGTACTGGACCAAAACAAAAGTTGCTCCAGTTCAAGGTCGACTTAAAAGCGAACAACTCAATGAACAATGGACTGTGGGATATGGCAATTGAACATTTGTACAAATGGTTGTTGTTTTTTATAATTAATTTTACACAATACAAAAAAGTGAACTACTTTATTTTTTGCATATTCGGTTGGAAACAAAGTGATTTTGAATTAATAGAACTTGATTTATTTTTAAAAAAATGTATTTTTTTTAAACAAACATTAGTTGTATGATTTCTTTAATTCGTTGTTAAAATATTTACAAATTTTGTTTATTTTAAAGTCTTTCATTATTAAACTTCTGTTTAAAATTAAAGTTTTTTTCAATATGATTAAATGTGACATGTATTAATCGAAATAACATTATAGATTGTATCGAAGACTTGAAGTGTCATTTATTAACAAAACATGTTTTTACTTAATCAAATTTAATCTTTAATTAAATATTAGTATTTTGTTATAAATTACATGTTGTTAAGGTTAGATAACAAGTTTCAAAAATCACAATGCGTTTATAAATAATAATTTTGTAACAATTTTTTATAAACAATTTTTAAAATTGTGCACTGCTATGTGTTTTCCTTAATTTAAATTTAGATTACAAGTTTTTATTATGTTTTATACAATAAAATTATTATAAAAATGTATTATTTTAAAAAAACATACTGGAAAATTTATAGATAAGAATTAGAATTTTTAAAAATATAAATAATAAATCAACGTACATGTATGTAAATAAATTTGTACGTATACTTCCAATTAGTTAGATTTACACAATCTCCGATTTTGTCTTTTATATCCAAATCCTTTTTTTAAAATTACTTTTCTTGTTGTGTTTTTAGTACAAATATAATTTTTTACAATGAACTCAATTGCTAGTTATTTGTTTTAATTTTTTACTTTCTAAACATAGAAGTCGAATTGGTTGGAGTAACGATGCACGTTGAAGAAGAAACTATAGTCAACCAAAGAGAACATAGTTAGATTGTGTTAAGGCAGATATGGAGAAAAAGGGGCTAACAAAGAGTAATGCTATTAACTAAACCAAATAGAAATGCAAAAAATGGAGTTTTTGAAAAACAAACAATGAGATTAGTTTAAATACATTTAGCAAACATTAAAACATATATAATGTTAACATTTGAATTTTAATCGAAATAGAATGCTATTAACTGATTTTACAGAAATGCTCAAATTTCATTATAAAAAGATTTATTACAAATAGTGAATTTACAGGGTCTGTTGTAACTACCTGCAGCTTAGTAAGTAAGGTTTTATTCTGAAACCGGATAGGATGTGGTTTAAGTTAGTGTGAAATTTAAATGGTATGCTTAGCCTGTAATTCCAAATAATTATGAAACAGCTGTACTGGGCTCCAGGTTGACTCAAACCAAGTAGATTTATTATTTAGTGATCCTGGAAATTCTAATATATTACTATTTAAAAAACCGATAATAAATAAAAGTAATAGGTTAAACATATCATGAATATATGTTTAACCTCCCTCTACCTAAAACCTCCCATAATACAAGGACTACTAAAGTGGGGTCATTTTTGACCCCAACCGTTTTTTGTTTAAAACACATTATTAAGGTTTATAAATCGAAGGAAATTGATAAAAGTTATGCTCAGAGACTTTAAAGATTTATTTTCAGATAAAAATTTGGTAAAAATATATATATTCAAGGAATAGTAGTATAGGATTATTGCAAAATTTCATACTCTGGGGTCATTTTTGACCCCATTTTAGGTCCAGGAAGGTTAAACATATTATTATTATAGTCAGCTTCAATACTTTAGTAGAAGTACATTCAGTATTATAAAATACAAAACAGTTTTACTCTATTAGCATAAGCGAAGAAAGTCAGAAACCAATAAAAAATAAGATTATACAGTAATTCCAAAATTGAAATAAAAAAGGTGGTCTAGCGGTACAGCGCTCGATTTGGACTTGATTGGACATGGATTCAAATCCTACCACTGGCACTAAAATGCGTACCCACATTCGGTTTTGCTAAAACGTCCGCTGCTGAAAGATGTTTTCTATAAAACATTCAAAGTAGTAAACATAAATAATAAAAATAAATATAGTTATTAAAAATGTTTCCTAGATTCCTCAAACCATATAGCCTTGTATTAAAATTATTAGAAAATAGTCATAACAATAATTATGCTATAATCATTCTATAAACAATATTGTAAAAATAATTAAATTACGTAGAGCTAGACAATCTCTATGGTAAAAACACCAAAATATCAAAGAACTAAGTAGTATTTGGAGGATACAAAACAGTTTATTTCTTATATTTTCTGAGTTGGTTAGAAATCTTGCCAAATATGGAATGCATGAGTTCTGATAAATAGTTGATTTGAATTAAACGTAAATACATTTTCTTCTTGTTTTACCTCACGCAATATGTTATACCTGGGTGTTGGACACATTAGCGTACAAGTGAGCTACTTATTATCTGAATACTTTGGCTTGCTAACCCACTAGTCACATAGGTCAAAACAAGAACACAACACAAGGTTTAGACCGGAATGAAATATTGCCAATGACACATAACATATATAAGAATGGACTTGTTATCCAGTCCAACGGCTGTCTGTCACACAATCCGACTTAACTATGATTCGTCGGCTGAGTCACTTATCAATCGTAAATCAGTGTCGTCCTAACACAATCGATTTGGTGAGGTTGGTATGCCGTAAGTGATCGTTGTTCTACACTATTCTTTTGATTAATATACGACAGTTGATAATTTCTAGGTATGTAATATCTACTGACTTAGTTATTATTGTGAAGCATTTTAAAATAATAACAAATAGTCTAAAAATGTAACTGGGGGACAATATAAAGCCACTGGAAAGAAAGTTGATTTAATAAATATGCTAATTATTTTATATTTTGTATTTCTTTAATATCTTGCAATAAAGAGAGTAAAAATATTTAACTTTATGCACTTGTGTGTAATAAATAATCACTTATATTTTTATATTTAATTATTTAATTATTTGTTCTATTTCCTTTTATACACTAACCCCACAGTTTTTTCAAATTAATTTAACTAGTTTATAACATATGTTTGTAAATAAATCTAATGTTAAAAATACTGTTTTTTATACTATATGTATTGGAGCGTTATTTTAAAACTTTACATCAAACCAAATTTTCAGAAAATCTAAATCAACATTATTTTAAAAACGTATTGTTTATTGTATGGCAATATCTGTCAATATGTTTATTTTTAATGTCAATTTTTAAAAGACAACAAATTAGAACTATTTTAACATATATTTTTTTAACAATGGGGTTTTAAGGGATTATGTTTTTTTCCAAATAAGGATGAAACAGCTTTACAGTGCTCCTGGTTGACTGGAAAACCTAGTAAATTTATTATTTCAAATGATTCTGACAATACTAATATATTTTTTTATTTAAAAACATATTTTTTAAGTATATTTTTATTTATCGTTAAATTAACATTAAATTTATTTGTGTTTATACAAACAACCATTTTTTTAAATTCTTACAAATGTTTTCTCACATGCTAAAAGTAATTTTATAATAAAATTAAAAATGTTTGCTTTAATTTTAAAATGTATCTAATTTAACTTTTTTCTGAAATTATTGATTGAAGATGTTATAAAATATTTTATTAGTATTTAAACATTTGAAAAAGTCAAACTAGAGGTCGCACTTGGTGCCGATAGCAAAACCCAAACTTATGCCTATCGGATCTAAAGCCTTACCTGTAATTTTTACTCTGGTACAATTACATATGTGTTTGATTTTAACAATTTATCTAAGACATATTGCAAGATTAATTGTTTATATATATATATATATATATATATATATATATAATTTTTATTGTCAAGGTTTTGTATGTTTTAAAAAAAACATTGTTCATTGAGGGGCTTGCATAATGTAGTTTATTTATGAGAATTACACTAATTTTATATAATTATTTTTAGATTTTTAATTAAAAAATAACCAAAGTTAAGTTTTTGTTTAATTTTTACGTTTAAACATTTAAACTTTTATACACAGTAAAATAAGTTGTTTAATTTACAATTTTGTTTGTGTTTAAAATTTAATTAGATAAACGCTTAACTTACATTTAAAAAATAATTAGTAAATTGTTGTTTTAAAAGTGTTTAAAAGCAATTTTTACTGACTTTTTTTAGATTAAATCACCATAACATTTAAAATGTTTTTCTTGCAAAAAGTATTAAAACTTTTTCCACTTTAAAAAAAATAAAACAAATAATTTAAACTTATAAATAAATTTAAATAAATAATGTATAACTATACCAATTGTTAATAAAAAATAATAGCGTATAAACAAAATATAACTAGATAATAACATTTTAAATAAAATTATTTAACTTTTTATTTATAAAAACTGCAATTTTTTAATCAGCTGACAATCAACCAGGACATAATAATTTAATTATTGAAAAATATATAAAATAATCTGAAATTACAAATGTAATTTTCAAAAATAAGCAGCAAAAAAATCCTTTTTTTTAATTAAAAAAAATTTTAATAATTCCATTACATGTATTAACGTTTTAAATAGATTCTACTTTTTATGCAATAAATTTTAGATATTTAAAAATTATTAGCTAATAAATTTAATAATTAAATTTAGTTTTAACTTTTTAATTATTTTTAACCAATTCATACTGGACGGTTTTGAGCAAAAATTGGAAAATTTAATTTAATTTTATATATTTCTTTTAATTAAAAGCCTTAAGCCATATCATTTTAAACTTCATTTATCTTAAAAAATAAACACGTAAATAAGTAGTATTCATTTCTTGTGAAAAAGAAAATTACTATTTGTGATCTTGGTATAAAAAATATTATTTTAAATTTAAACATGAATTGGTTTTTTACATGTTTTAGTGTAAAATTAAGAAACTATTTTGTTATTTAAATTAGATTTATTACTGTTTATTTAACTATTTTTTGAAGTTGCGTACTTTTCATCATTATTTAATATAATATAACTCAACCTTAACTTGTCTTAAGTCAGTTTGAGAAAAAGGAAGAGTTAAAGAGTTAGATTAGCGGTCTGACTACGTTAAAAAACATTTTAGAAAAGCACCAGGACACTATTTCAACAAAATATGACAAAAATAGAAAGTACAACATTCTTGATTCTCAGTAAAAAAACGATTTCTAATATGTAAAAACTGTAATGCTGAAATGTTTAAGTACATTTACGCAAAGCAGTTATATTTTATACTTTTCAAAGCCAAATGGTTTTACAATAATAATAATAATAATAATGTTATTATTACAAAACCTTTTGCTTTAAAAATAAGCATGGGGCAATAAAATAACAATTACAGTAACAAATAATAATAATAACATCACACAATTGAAAAAAAACATAAAACAACAAAATATTTTTATGTATTTGAACATTTTGCCAAACGGTTTGCTTGATTCCATGAAACATTCATTTTAATTAGATCTTCTCGAATAGTTTTTAGCCAAATTCTCTGTGGTCAATCGTCTAAATACCAACCTTTTTTTACCATTTACAATTATTTATTCCAAAACCGTTCTTGCTGGTCTATCTGGCGGTAAATGTAAAATTTAACCAGGCAATTTTCTTTGTTTAATTGTAATAATGTCGTGTAGCGGACGAGAGTTAGGTCTTGTCACAATCTCATTATTTAAAATGTAATCGCGCCAGGTTATCTTTAAAATACTTCTTAGGTACCGGCGATGAAAAGCATTCACCATTTTATTAATTTTGTCTGTTTGCTTCCACGTGTCACCTCTATATATTGCTGTAGAAATAATTATTAACGCGTACAAACGAAGATGTTTTTAGGCGGATAAAAGAACATGATTATATTAATTTGAGTTTATGAAAAACTGACATTGCCTTTCCAGGTCTGGCTTTAAAATCAATTTTAGTTTATCCGTTTTTCCCAATAATGCTTCGAAGATATGTACAGGAATCAACAGTATCAATATTTTTTTCATTAATTTTGATGGGCAAATAATTGTTTAACTTAGTGCGCAACACTTTTGTTTTTGAACAACTAATTCGTAAGCCAATACGAGAACTGATATCACTCAGATGTGTTGTCATATTTTGCATTATTTCTGGAGTTTCACTGAGTAGATCAATATTATTTTCAAAACCCAAATCTGTTAATCTGTCATTATTCCATTTGATACCATAAGATAAATCATTCATAGACCAACTCATAATGAAATAAATTATTAGACGAAATAAAAACGGTGACAAAATACATCCTTCACATACCCCTATGACAATTTCGAACATAACAGTATGTCTATTTTTTGTTTGAATATAACAACTTGAATTTTGGTATAACGAATGCGTAATATTACCATATTTTAAAGGTATTCCTTAAAACTGAACGATTTTCTACAAATATTCTTGATGAACACTATCAGAAGCTTTTATAGAATTAATATATTGCCGTAGAAATGATTATTGATGCCTACAAACAAACTATTGTCTTCAGGTGGATAGAAGAACATGACTATATTAATTTGAGTCTATAAAAGACTGACACTACCTTTCCAAGTCTGACTTTAACATTAATTTGTTAGAGCACAACAACTTGAATGTAGGTATAACGAACGCATAATATTCACACACTTTAACGGTATTCCAAAAAAACTTAACAATTTTCTACAAAGTTTCTCGAGGAACACTGTGAAAAGTTTCATAAAATCAATAAATTAATTGTGAGTGATTGCTGAAATTCTTGGATTTGTTCACTAATGTTACGGAAAGTTGGTATTTGTTCAACACAATTTCTTTCTTTCCGAAAACCCGCTTGTTGTTCTTGAAGATGTTTATCTACCGCATTACTTAAACGGTTTAAAATTACTTTACAAAACACCTTACCTGGAACAGACAATAAGGTTATTCCGCGCTAATGATTGCAATCGTTCAGGCTTTCTTTTTTGGAAAGAATAACAATTACTCTTTATCGCCAATTATTTGGAACTTGTTCATTATACCAAATAACATTAAATGAATAAGCAAACTCGCGTGTTACAACGTCACTTCCATGTTTAAACATCTTTGTAGTTATCTCGCCAAGTCCTCCTGTTTTATTGTTTTTGTACCTTTGAATTGCATAAATCACTTCGGTTACAGAAATGCCATCAGTACATATTTTTGGATTTTGAATCATATTCATCATGGGGGTATTTAGCATGGGCTAGTTAAGTGCTTCATTAATAATAATAATAATAATAATAATAATAATAATAATAATAATAATAATAATAATAATAATAATAATAATAAATAATATATAAATAAATATTAGTATTATATTGATAAATTTAAGATTAAATATAGTACTAACAAAAAACAGTTATGAAATACAAACAAAAAGCAGCACAAGGAAAATTTAATTTTTATTTAATTATTAAAAATTTTATTTTAACAAGTTTTTAAATGGTACCGTTTTGCAAAAATAAAAGAAGCTTTTATGTTAAAAAGTTTTTATTTAATAAAAAACTATTTAAGTTACGATTAATCGTAATTATTTTTTTATTTTAAGATATATTCCACAATTGTAAAAGTAAATTATAGCATACTTAAAACATTTGGTATTTACATTTAATAATAAAAAATAAAAAATAAAACTTTAAAAATTTACAAACGCTTTTTCAAGTTAAAAATAATACAAAAAATTACTTTGTTATCTTTTTCAATTAAAAATTACTTATTACATGTATACTTTTTATTAATAAAACTCTAACAATTTTTGTAACAATTTGTTCATCAGTTTTTAAATTATTTTTATCTATTTTCAGTACAAAATTGTTTTAAATATTTGTAAAACTATAGTTTTATTTGTATTAATATATGAAATGTATCGCATTGTTAGATTTTATTGCAATAAACTTTATCAATAAATTCTCCGCCTAATTTGGATCACAAATGACTCAATCTAGCCAGTCCCAAGCCTGGATAAAGGAGGAGGGTTTGAGCGCTAGGTTAGCAACCTGGCCTCTGCAAAAAGTTTATAGTGCTACGGAAACAATCAAGAGGACACCATTCCGGCATACAACGGCAAAAAAGTGATCGCACGTATCTGGATGACAGTTACACAGATAACAGAGTTGAGTGAAAGCCGAAAGAAAGTTCAATCTTCGATTTGCAGAATTTTCAATGCTAACGAGATTTTGTTGTTGTTTTGCTGTAATTGTTGTCTTATTGCTCTATGGTTATTTTTAAAGCAAAAGGGTTTTGTATAATATAATAATATTATCAATAAATTAAAAATTGTGTATTTTATAATTTTGAATATCTCTATTTACACCATACAGCAAGAATGTTGTAAAAATTTTTAAATTATTTTAGTTAGCAGCAGTTTTTTAACTGAAACTATTTGTTTACTTAACTATTCCAATTATTTAATTATAGTTTATACACAAATTGTTTATTTAGAATAATAATACCTTTAAAAGTTTTTATATTTTTGGTAATCTTTAAATCAGGTCACATTACTCAACGGCTTAATTACTATCTTGTTTATGTTATTAAATTAACAAAGTACAAACATTTGTGTAATGTATATTAAGGTAAAAATTTATACAATTAAATGAAAAATCAATAATTGCAAAGTAACTTTTTTAGCATTAAAAAATTAAATTAAATTAAGATTTTTTTATTAAATGCTCGAACAAATGTTTTAATAATTGTATTTTAACTAATTTAAACAGTACGTAATGCAATTTAAAACTAAATATTTATTTAAAATATTAGTTTAATCTATAGATAATTTCTTTTTCATTTTTAAATAGTAAATTTAGGCTTATTGCTTACAAATATTTTTTAATACTTATTCTTTCTAATTATACAATATTCTTTTAGTTATTTTTTTATTCTTTAGCGTGCATTCACAATAAGTGAAGAGTTATCAAGCTCTAAATATTACGTGCCAACAATTGAATTTTGTTCAAGTTGCATTCGAAGCGAAGTAATTCAAGTTAATTAATAAATAAAATATTTATAAAAATATTTTAATCAATAAAAAAACTTTTTTTTTAATATTTTTTTTGTTTTCTATTTAGTGTAAATGTTAGAATATTTAATTTTTAATTTTTACACTAAATTGTTACTTTTTTTATTATTTAATTTAATTTAACACACTTTAATATGTACAGTAAATTAAAAACAATATTTTTATCCTAATTTACTTACATAAACAACAACGTTTTCAAAATAATTATTAAATATTTTTTTATTAGTCTTGTATGACTAAAATCTTTTTAATATTAAACCACTTAAGTTTATTTCTGAAATTAAAAAATATATTTAACTGCATGCATACAAAATATTAAATAATCTACTTATAAAACGTAAAATATAATGCAAATAATAATAATTTTAAATTTTAATTAATGTTAATGTTACTTTTTAAGCATTTGGTATTTTTTTTAAATACACTATCTACAAATAATAAATATTTTTGTAACAATCAATTAGAAAACTGACCAAAAGTAGCAATTGTTTATTAAAAAGAAAAAGAATAAATAAAATTTTTGTGAAAATTTGTCGCCTATGCTGAAAAACGTTTATTAAAAAAACAATTAAATAAAAAATTCAATTTTTGTTTACATTTGGCTTTATCTCTTGTTAATTAATTATTTTCCGTAAAACATTCAAGTAATAAATTTTTATATATATGTATATATATATATATATATATATGTAATTTTTATTTATTTTAAAATTCTTTTCTTTTTGAACAGTATGGGGCAATATGATTTATTTTTTATTCATTTTAGTATATATATGATATATAAACGATCGACATCGAGTAACAAACGTAGAATAATAACAACGTTTTTTGATTGATAGACGGCATCATTGTGACGTTGCCACTGTTTGCAAAAATTATCAACAGTGGCCGCTTGATATTTTGTTAGGGTTATCTTCCTTAGCCGAATGGCTACATATGGCATACGTAGACCTTAAGATACCTTTTAAGTATACTGGGTATATGCTTGCAACCAGTTATACCGCTGTGCAGTCGGACCATGCTGTTATTAATCTAGATGCCTAGGGGTACCTAGTTCAGGATGCATCACGTGGAGGATGAACAATCATTAATATCATTACTATTTATCGGGGGGCCTCGAATAGTTGCGCCACGTTCCCATAACACCGGAATTAAATACTTTCTCACCGTTAATTTTTTAATATTTTTTTAATGTTTTAATTTTGTTTCTACATTTTTATTTAATGAAATCAACCAAAATAAAATTCAACGGAAATACACTTTCATCTCTAAAATCCCACTTTTAACCATGCCCAAATTTAATTTTAGATAATTTTTCCAATACACGGAAGCATACAAGTGTTTAAAATAAACGTAAATTTTATCGCAGTGGTTTTCAAAAAGTTTTAAAATTAAAATTATCTAGTAAAATGTCCCTACCGCTACTACTATCCTTAAACTGTAGGTCAATACATGATTAAATTTTTAATTTACAATTTTTCATGACGGATAAATTACATATGAATAGCTGTGTGATATTAATTTAAGAATTATGGTTGAATAAATATATGTTAATAATGATTTTATAGCACTGAAAGGATTTTTCATCTTTCGATTTGACCGAAAAACATTATACTAAAAAACGTGGGGGAGGCCTTATTACATATATTAATAAAGAATACTGCACTAATCCTAGATCTAAATTTGAATATTCGCAAAATTAGATGGAGTGCTTAATTGTCAATTGCAGAAATAAATATATCTCACTATAAAAATTTTGACATTATAAATGTTGACATAAAACCTTCTGCTGACACTGTGGAATTAATTGTTTCTACAATCAGCTAATTAATTATCTTATCAATATTGATGGAAAGTACTCTAATAATACTAGCTGGTGATTTCAATTATACGAATATCAACTTATTTAAATTAATAAGCCCCACTAATCTAGTTAATTTTTTTTACAAAATTTAAAACGCAACCAGATTATATTTTTATAAATGTTCCAGATTATTTTTTAGTAAAACAACACACACCTCTTTCAACATCAAATCACTCCATTATTGGCCTATTTCCAAAAACATATTCGAAGCACTGTCATTCAAAATATTTGAAGCCTATATTTAAATCATTTATACATATGTGCGATACATTAACATCAAATGTAACAGAACTTAAATCCGTACTATTGTACATTAATAACATTAATTTTAACAATCTTAACCTGAATGATGCTACTGTACTGTTTACTGATCTTATTAACACTTATATTAACAAATATTGTCCAGTAGTTAAGGTTGAAATTACAAACAACAATATTTCCTCATTTAATCTTAAAAGGCTTAGACGAGAAAAAGAAGTGGCATATATATCAAGTCAGTATACTAAATTAAAAAGCTTAAGTAAACAAATTAAACTTGAAATTAACAAACTTAATAACAATGCTAATAAATATTTTCTATTAAACCATGATTCACAATCTATTTGGAAAAATATTAATAAAATTTTTAATAAATTAAAAACAAATCAATTTAAAATGGATGCTAAAGAACTAAATAATTACTTTATTTCAAACAACTCAAACATATCAGAATTTAATTAATTAACTAAAAGTTATTTAACACTTATTGTCAACATTAATATTCAAAAATTAATCAACAGTTGTAAATCAAGCACTTTACTCTACATGCCAGCAATTGCTCCATCATTATCTACAATAATAAGCAAATCTATTATCAATTGTGAAGTAACTGATACTTGACCGTATCTCATGAATTACACCTATTCCAAACGTTTCTGTCCCATTAACAAATCCAGAACATTATCGCTCAATTGCTTGGATCTCAGTGATTTTAAAATTAACTGTAAAGATAATACTTAATGACCTTAAGCCTATATTGAACAATAGTAATGATTATTATCAATTTGCATATAAAAATAATTATTCTACTCTAGACTGTGTAGCCAGTCTTGTTCATTACATTACTGAATCCCTTGAAAAAGAAGATATTCAATATACTGCATGTTTCTAGATTATAATTCTACTTTCAATAGTATACCAAGAAAAAAATTAATTCAATGTGTTGAGCTACTTGAAACACCTAACTACATCTTAAACTGGATACAAAATTATTTTTCAAAACAAAAACAGTTTACACAAATTGATCTTATTAAATCAGAATTAATCGAAAATAAGAATGGAGTTCCACAAGGTGCAGTACTATCTCCGTTTTTATTTTCACTGTACGTAAATCCATTACGAATTTTACAGGTATTACTTTTATTCAAATTTGTCGATAATATGGTCTTGTGCACAAATAAATTTTTTAAATAATAATCTAAAAGAATTTGAAAATTTAATTAATAAAACAGTGGTTCACTAATTTTTATCTCAATTAAAATCCAACAAACTGCAAGTTGGTTAAATTTACAACAAGGTGTCTAACAGAAACAATGGAGTTAAACAAAGCATTCAAACTAAATCATACAAACATATGAACCTGTAAAAAATTAAGTATATTGGGGTAAACATAAATAGTACAAATCACCTGGTGTGACCATTTACATTTATAAAAACTAAATCCTTATATCACTACATAAACAAATTAAGAAAACTAAATATTGATACTACATCAAAAAAATTAACGCAAAGAATTATAAGAGTATCAAATCTAAATTAATTTGTTATGTCCAATTGATTTTTTGTAAAAATAAATATTGAGAATTAAAAATAATGTAAAGTACTTAGTAGTTCCATTAAATATGCTTAGAAATATTTATTAAAAAAAGCTAAGTCGGCCAAAATAGCATATATTAAAAGCTCCTTTTACATAAATGTGGATAATAAGTTAAAGTTACATAATTTTTTATAATAATTAGTCTATTATTATCATTTTGTGTACTCAGTTTTATTAAAAATGAACAATGACTAATCGTTAAAATTGATCTTAAATGCACATTCAACTTTGACCTAATTGTCATGGCACAAAGTTTATCAAAATAAACATGTGAATATTTTAATTCATATAAATAAAAATGATAAAAAGAACTTTTAAAACATTTTGAATAAAAATATTAAAACAAATCGAATTATTTATTATTTACGTTTAACCTTGAGATTCCGCTGATCCGCTCATTTTGCTTTCTGTTTGCGTTGTTTGTGAAATGAACAATAGTGATAAAAAATGTTTTCATTTTACCGAAAATGAATATCATGTAATTAAAGAATTTAAAAATGAAGAATTTTAACCAAAAAAATTGGCGAACTTATATAGAGTTAACCGTTCAACAATTTATCGGATTCTTAGTGGTCAGAAATCGCTAAATTATGATAATGTTGGAAGAAAACGTGTAACAACTACATCAGAAAATTGTTATATAGTTAAAAATTATAATAAACGTAGTTCAGAAACTAAAAGAAATAGTTTTAATGATTTCACGTATTGAACAATCAGAAATAGTGCAACTGAATTCGGTTTAACATTTTAATCACCAAAAGTTAAACCATTTATTACTAAATAACAAAAGGATGATAGATTAACCTTTTGTAAACAGTGGAGTGAACGACACTTTTTTTGTTGGCGTTCCGTAAGTTCGCTGATAAAACAATGATTCCGGTCGAACTAGTTGACTTCAAAAACAAAAGGTTGTGCGGGTCGAATTTTAAAAAATATTTACTTCCGGTTGTTAGAAAGAAAGCGTACTCTCGACAAATGATGTTTTGGTTTGGTATTAAATATAATCAACCTATCAAATGGAGTATTATATCTGGTACCTTAAATAGTAAAAAAGTTTTTTTCAGTTTTAAAGGATGTTTTTTATTATAAAATGGAGCACACTCACAGTGAGGGTTACTATTGTTTATTAGGACAATGTTCTGTTTTATAAATCCAAAACTGTAATATCATATTTATGTAGGCTCACTTTATTTGTTTTATTTTTACATTTACACAGTGGATGGCCTAAAATCAAAAAAGCTTTTTTTTACTCAATTACTCTCTAACAGCCCGGACATCATTGTTATTGAAAATGTTTTAGTTTGCTAAAGCGTAACATCAGTAAGCATACTGAAATTGAGGATTTATGTAAACGCATTCGGTTTATTGTTCAATATGAGATGAAATCAGAATACATTAACACTCTCATCGACACCATTCGAAAACGACTGAATCAGGTTGTTTAAAAGAGAGGTGATCACATAGATTATTGATTTTTTTCAACTATGCAATGTTTTTAATCATTTGGTAACTTAAAAAATTACATGTGATCTGTTTTTTTATTAATATTTGACGTTATAAATCATGTTAATTATTTTACTTTACTATAGATTTTGCACCAGTTGATATTTTTACAGTGTTTTTATTACTTACAATATACATGTATATATATTTATATATATTTATAGGTT
Organism: Cardicola forsteri; assembly: GCA_025895645.1. Taxonomy (NCBI): domain Eukaryota; kingdom Metazoa; phylum Platyhelminthes; class Trematoda; order Strigeidida; family Aporocotylidae; genus Cardicola; species Cardicola forsteri. The sequence goes on along the minus strand of JAKXYG010000984.1, from coordinate 350,741 downwards.
TTTAAAAAAATTATTATATAGTATTGTATATTTTATAATTAAAATAATGTTTCTCTTGTGCGTTATGAAATTGCAGAGATGTTTCAGTTAAATAATCACTTTTTGCGGTAATTGTTGTGATGGCTGTATATATATATATATATATATATATATATATAATAATTTTTTATTACTTACAATATATATGTATGTATAATTACAAAGTTTTTCAAATATTATATAGTGTTGTATATTTTATAACCGAGGTGACGTTTCTCTTGTACGTTATGTAGTTGCAGAGATGTTTCTGTCAAATAATCACTTTTTGTGGTAATTGCTGTGACAGTTGCTGATTATATTGCTAAATTGTTCGTTACATCTTATTTTTATCCTTTAATATTATATTGTTGACCTGTAATTTTTCCTGGTTTATTAAAACAAGATTATGTTGTTTTAAAAAGATGCATATCTCTGATGTCAAAATCAGCGAGAATCAAATATTCCATCTTATTGAGTGATATTGTTAATCAATATTTTAAATCCTGTTTATAATTAACATTGAGGATTGAAGACAATAATCATCACATATTACATACAGCTTTAAACGAATATTTACTTTCTGGAAAAATCAAGGGAACTTGCCTACACACGAAAGCCCAAACTAATCAACAAAAAAACACATATCTGCCATACTTATCCAGAATATTAGCCAATCCAGAATCAAACAAAATTGAACTTCTAACAAACTTATCAAAGTAGGAACCATTCCACCCACGCATTTATTTAAACTAATTTGGACATCCTACAGCGTAATGTAACTGTGCTTTATAATGACTCATTCAAAGTATGATGATTTTGAATTTTTTTTAATCATATGTTTACCGTTTTGATTATATTTATTTTCATTATCATATGGCATTCTATTTCATTTTGTTCCCATTATTTGTACTGATACTTTTTTTGAATTCTGTTATTTATTTCTTTATTTTTAATGATGATAAAAATGTACTTTACGCTGAATGTATCTCTAGTGAAATGTTGAAGCTTAATGTAATAATAATAATAATAGGCATTATTCAAATCTTCAGAATTATTAGTATTATTTATTAAATTTTTGACAATAAATATTCTGCATATTAATGATTGAGTATTTATTTGAATTTTGCTAAACCCTGTTATTAGAATTTTTTAACAATTATTTGCGGTAGTTTTATAGAATAGTGCATTTTGTTGTTTTCTAGCAATATTTTTTTAAAAGGTTGCAAATCTAACGCATATCCTTGTTCACCTCAACAGAAGACCGGTTACTGCGGTACAGCACTCGACTTGGACCTGGGTGGGCATGAATTCAAATTTCACCACCGACACTAAATGCTGGCCCATGTTCGGCTTCGCTAAAACGTCCACTGCTGAAAGATGTTTCCCGTAAAACATTTAAAGCAGTAAACATAAATAATAATAATAATAATAATAATAATAATAATAATAATAATAACTAATAATACACAATTTTACTTAACTTGGAAAATAATTTGCTTAATGCAATATTTACAAAAAATAACATGTTTGTGCAACAAATTATAAATCATTGTTTAAAAACATTTTTGTCTACTGTTTTCATTAATTGAATGACAATTACAAACTAAATATGCTAAATTAAGAATTTTACGTATTTATTGACAATTTTTGTTGTATTTTTGTTTTAAATAAAATACAAAACTTGACATTCAGTTTTACTCAAATTAATAGGATTGATGCAAAAATATTTGGTTTTAATACGTATTTCTTAAATGTACAGTAAATGTAATGTACTTTATTTTTAAATGTTTTTGTACAGTAATTTATAATCCAAATAATGCCATTTAAAATAGGTTTTTAAAATGCATTTATACTCTTAATACGTTTGTACATATGATAAAAATAAGTTAATTTTGGTTAATATTCACGAAGTAAAAAATAATTCATGTTTTCGTTGTTTAAATTGTTTTGAAGCAAAATGTTTAACTTACATTAGAAATCAATTATAAAAATGTGTCTATTTGTTTAATACCACTAAAGATTAAATTTGTTTTTTAATTTAGACGGTTTTTACTTTTTGATATTTTGTTTTACCACTGTGAAGTTATCAATTATAATATTTACTGTTTCTACAAGCAGTTAAATATATCCGCCAAAATTGACATTAAAAAAAAATTAATTGAATGTTATTTAACTGTAGTTTGCGTTTGTAAAAAATATAAAATTATAAATTTATTACTACATGTATTATTTTATTTTAAATGCAAAATATTGTTTGTTAAACAAATAATCTAATTGAAAACGGAGGAGTAATAGAGTGCAAGGTTAGTAGTTTGACCTTTGTATAGAAATTAATTAATGCCGTAGAAAATAATGGCAAGGAAATAAAAATATGATGCTGACAACAGAATTAAATAAAAGCTAAAAAAATTACTTTTTGAAATTTAGAATATTTAATTTAATAAATTTGAAGTACAATTACATGGAACAATTTTGTTGTTTTATCTTTATTGCTATTATTGCTTTAATTTAATAATAATAATTTTAGTACAGAATAACTTTTAGTTACAACAACTAAAAGCTTTATTTTTTAATTTTTTTAAACTAATTATTTTAAAGTATATTTTATTAAATTACTTATTTATTTATTTTTGCATTTAACGTCATGTTATATTGCAACAAAATTAAACTTTAAAAATCTTGAATTAACAAATATTAATCATTTGCATAATAGTTCAATGTCGCACATTAATTACATTAACAGCTTTTATTATTCGAAACTTATTTTTGTTTTAGAGAAATTATCCGGTTACTATAATAAACACCATTTTAATATTATTGAATTGTTTTAAACTACTTATAAGTATTAAGTGCATATAGCTTAAAAATATATTAACGTTCACACTGAATAGTTGTTTCAACTTAACAAAAAATAATAAATATCTCTTTACTTTTAAAAATGACATTTTTATTGTTGGTAGTTTATATAGTTTAATTGCGTTTAAAATACAATAAAATTATTAAAATAAACACTACTTTTATCTATATATAACAAATGCAATATGTTGTCAATCTTAAATAAGATTCAAAACAGTACTATAATTTAGTAGCCACACAGATGTTTTGTTATTAAATAAACAAAAACGTTTAAATTAAATTTTATTGGTTTATGTAAAATGTTAATTAACTTAGTTATTTTACTTTATTAAACATTCATTTTATTTAGGCAAAAAAATTATAAAATTTAATTACTAGTTAATTTTTATAAATTAAAAATGTATTTATCAGATTTTGTACATTATTAACTTTATTATTTTCTTAAAATGCATTTGTAAAAATTATTTAATTACCAGTAATATTTATTAAAAAATGCATTATATATATATATATATATATATGTATAGCAAAAGGCCCCTTGTACATTATATTTTTTAAACACTGCAATTAATAATCACAAACCATTTTCAATTGTTTTTTGCTTTTTTACAATTACATTAAAAAAACACTAATATCAAATTTATTTCGGTTTTTTTTTAACCTATTACAATATCACGTACAACTAAATTTCTTATCATTTCTTATCTTTTTATCTAAATATCTGTCAAATGGATGGACGTGAATAATTTAAGCATTAAAGCTAAAATCACAACTGAAAATTTTTTGTCAAATGTCAAGATAATAACTAAACAAAACTGATTAAATGATTGATTGCTTTGATATGCATCTGGCCATAACTTTGGCCGAACATACACATAAATAAACAAAGTGTAGACACTTAAGCAAACTAAAATGGATTAAACAACGCCACGTATGTATGTGTCTATGTGTGTGCGCGCCTTACTACGTCTATATAGCCTTTTGATAAAGTGACTATTTTAATCAGATAGTGTTGACTCACAAAGTTGACAACTATGACGAATAACACCAAAAGTACATAGCAAACTAGAATTCAATTAAATAAATTGATTGATAACTCTATTGTAACCGGTCCCAAGTCTAGTTGAGAAAGGAGAAGAGTTAGATATCATGGTTATCAACCTGACCTCTGTTAAAAAATATTGCTAAAGAAATAACAAGAGAACACCGTTTTATTAAATTCCGGTAAAAAAGTGAAAACAGCATAATTCCAATGACAGGATTCGGTAAAATCCTAATAGAATTTCTATTTTTTATATGCAAAATCTTTAAATGTATGTTATCAGTCAAAAGTTTTGTCTGTTTAATCTTTTTTTATAGTTGTTCCATTTCATTATTTTTTTAATTATTATTATTATTATTATTATTATTATTATCATTATTATTATTATTATTGCTTAAAAACTCTAAAAAAAACATTTTTTAGCAAGTAGACATTTAGCAAAGCTAAATGAGGACTAGCAGTTAGTGCCGATGGTGGCACTTAAACCCATACCTACCCAACTTCAAGTCTAGTGCTGTACCACTAGATCATACCGGAATGTACCGTTGTAAATATTATCTAAGCATTAATAATCCAACTGTTATATCTAATATCTTATTTTTAAATTTGTATAAATAGTTTTAAATTTAGTTAGTGTTTGAGCCTTAACAATATCTGCAGGCTATAAGATGTATTTATTGGAAACATTATTGTTGGTAGTAATTAAATTTGAGATAATTGACAAATAAATTTTTTATATTATTTAGCTACGAGCAAATATTTTAATTAAATATTGTTAGTTATATTTTTTTAAACTTTTATGAATAAAATTGTAAGTAAAATTTAACAGGCATGTGACATAGTTACAGATCTATCAGTATTACTATTAACGGCTATTTTTAAATATTAGGTAAAAATGCTAAGTGGTTCGAAAAGGCGTTGCTAAATATTAATCCCTTAATTTAAAAACAAGAGTATCTATAATTGATTTATATTTTATTTATAATACATGAATACTTTTTATTCAACTTCAAAAATAACATTAACATGGGTACATTCTTAAAAATGTATTTGTAATTTATATTTTTAGTATATACAATATATATATATTAATATAAATACCTTTTATTTTTACACATTTTAACACCAATTACAAATTGTAACATTATAACAATATTTTTTTTAACGTAAAAAATTTGTGAGTACAGGTTGCGACTAGTTGTAAAATCTTTCCATTTATTTTTGTTTAAATTTTACTGTTGCAACCAAGTTTATCTGTTTGGTTTTTGCACAAATAAGTTCTAAGGTTTAAGAAAACCATTTATCTGACCTAATAATAACACAAAATCGGATTATGTTGTTTTAATAATCCGTTTCTTAAGCAGCTAAAAAAACTCAGTTTAGAGAAAATAAGAAATGAACCAATTTAGCTAGTCCAAAGCCTAGATAAAGGAGAAGGGGCTGCGGCAGGAAGGGCATTTGGCAGTAAATCACTCACGCAAAAAAACTATCTAATGATCATAATGCTTGAAATTGGTTTGATACAGAATGAAATCGACAAATCTTACCAAAACAGTGACTCCTTATACAAAACAAACTGTAAAAAAGAAGAAAAAAACATTAAGCAAATAAGATTGTTAATTTAAAAAGGCTACTTATTTAAGAAATAAAACATTCTGACGTTAATTGTATTTATATATAAAAAAGATTGTAAAAGTCAATACAGATAAAATTAAGAACTGAAATCTTTAAAGCATTTTACTACTGCACACATTTGGGAAACTACTGCTGCAATAATAATGTCAAAGTTTTTTAATTAAATTATTTCTTTAAATCTGTTATTAGTTGGGGAACGGTGATACAAACTAATACTCTGAATTGAGCTCTTTATGACTTATTTACTATATTTTATTCTAAATAATAGAATATACGTAATATGCTGATTCAAGCAACAATACATCTAAAAAATGCATTAAAATTATCCAAATAATAATATAACCACTTATTTTTAATTTTTAAAGTCAAATTAATAAGATTTATTGAATAAGTTATTCATAAACGGCAAATTAACAGCATTTATTGTTGTACATCAAACAACTCGTCAACTTTGTATATATATAATTATCACAATAAATGTCTTTTTTTAAAATGTATATATATATATATATATATATATATATATATATATATAAACTAATAGTTATACAACTATTATGTACTGAAAACATTTAATATAAAACAAATTTTATTAAGTACAAATCATATATGTAGCTCATTTAACTGTTCGATAACAATTATGTATTTAAATGTCGAATTTTGTTTTCTTCTAATTCATGTATTTGGGAATTAATTTAAAATTTGTGATGTAATTAAGCATGACACGATACAACGAAATTGATTTATGCTTATGTGTTTTCTTGTATTAACAAAACAAACGTATCGTAACTGTTTAAATTGTTAACTGCCCAAATTGAATATTAAATTTGTGACAAATCTTTAAAAAAGACAGTTTTAATATTTTTTTAAATAGATAAGGTTAATGCTCTTATTTAAAATCTTTTCTTTTATTTTCTAAATAAAAAATTAACAGGTATAATAATTATCATTTAAAACTATATATATATATATGTCCTAAATTTTATATTTTTAAAATAAACAATAAAATTAAGTGCTAATGCATTAACCCACAAAACAAAATAAAATAATCCTGTTATTTAGGATATATTTACTTATTAGTAGTACATTATTAGGCTCACACTGGAATGGCTATGAGTTTTATCTTCGCTACCGGCACTAAATGTGGGCATTTGTTTGATTTTGCTAAAATGTCCACTTGCTAAAAAATGTTTCTCATAAATCATTCAATTTTAAAATTATTAAATTTACTAAATTTATCAAATAATGATTATACTTGATTTAAGTCAAAAAGACTGATAGTTCATCCTTGTTGAAAATCATCAAGAAAGGTCGTCACGGACTTACATCCACTATAGTGAATTAACTTATTCCACGTAAACCATATTAAGTTGTGAGATGTATGTCACAACCAATATAGAGGATATAATAAAAGCAATTACTCACTTACTTGTCACAAGTAATAATTAATAAATGGTAGTGATGAGCTAAGTTAACCAGTTTGGATTTAAACTAATTTTTTATGATTAGGATTAGCTGGATTATGTTTACTTGATTATAAAAATTGTTAAATTCACTTTTTATTTGATTGAAATTGATTTTGTTGGTTTTAATTTTGAAATGTATGCCAAATGATAAAGCTTCCGATTGTTTGCTTAAAACTAGGTCTGATAAATTAATAATTTTGCTAGAATTAATCTATCTATTGTCAAAGTCGGCCTGTAATAACTTGCTTAATAATTATTTTTCGATGTTACAACGAGTTTTCTTTATTATATAATTTAAAAATTGAATAAATTTAGTTTGACACACGATTAATAATTGATTGGTAATGTGGAGCATTTTGTTGTACTGTTTAATCGAAGTTGAGAAAGATTCAATAAGGGGTAAAATTAATCTTTTGAGATTACCAATTTATCAGACCTAGTTTTAAGCAAAAAATGACCAAAAGCTTTATCATGTGGAATACATTTCAAAATTAAACCCAAAAAAACCAATCTCAATCGAATTAAAGTTAAATTATTTTTTTAAATAATTAAGTGAAACAAAATAGTTTAACCAGTCCCGATCAGGACAATTGGCTTAAATCTAAGCTGGTTGACGTAGCTCATCGCCACCATATTTTAAAATAATGGATAACATTGCGACCAACTGGGCTATTAGAATTAGTTTAAATTTCTAAAAGGTAATACGGGAGTAGAGTGACTATTCCACTCGAAACTGAGTAACCAGGGATTTTAATTTTGTTACCCTACTAAGTGCCTTTTCTTAGCTTCTTTAAATATCCAATTGCTAAAAATTGTATTTTCCATGCAACATGCAAGCGAGTAGATAAGACGTTTATTCAAAACATGTGTAAAACCTAAAAATATGCAATGCCAATGATTTCAAAATAAGAATAAAGTAGCTCTACACGGTAATCATATTAGCTTATTAATATATATATATATACAGCCATTTAAAAAAGTAACGCAAAGAATTATAAGAGTATCAAATCTAAATTAATTTGTTATGTCCAATTGATTTTTTGTAAAAATAAATATTGAGAATTAAAAATAATGTAAAGTACTTAGTAGTTCCATTAAATATGCTTAGAAATATTTATTAAAAAAAGCTAAGTCGGCCAAAATAGCATATATTAAAAGCTCCTTTTACATAAATGTGGATAATAAGTTAAAGTTACATAATTTTTTATAATAATTAGTCTATTATTATCATTTTGTGTACTCAGTTTTATTAAAAATGAACAATGACTAATCGTTAAAATTGATCTTAAATGCACATTCAACTTTGACCTAATTGTCATGGCACAAAGTTTATCAAAATAAACATGTGAATATTTTAATTCATATAAATAAAAATGATAAAAAGAACTTTTAAAACATTTTGAATAAAAATATTAAAACAAATCGAATTATTTATTATTTACGTTTAACCTTGAGATTCCGCTGATCCGCTCATTTTGCTTTCTGTTTGCGTTGTTTGTGAAATGAACAATAGTGATAAAAAATGTTTTCATTTTACCGAAAATGAATATCATGTAATTAAAGAATTTAAAAATGAAGAATTTTAACCAAAAAAATTGGCGAACTTATATAGAGTTAACCGTTCAACAATTTATCGGATTCTTAGTGGTCAGAAATCGCTAAATTATGATAATGTTGGAAGAAAACGTGTAACAACTACATCAGAAAATTGTTATATAGTTAAAAATTATAATAAACGTAGTTCAGAAACTAAAAGAAATAGTTTTAATGATTTCACGTATTGAACAATCAGAAATAGTGCAACTGAATTCGGTTTAACATTTTAATCACCAAAAGTTAAACCATTTATTACTAAATAACAAAAGGATGATAGATTAACCTTTTGTAAACAGTGGAGTGAACGACACTTTTTTTGTTGGCGTTCCGTAAGTTCGCTGATAAAACAATGATTCCGGTCGAACTAGTTGACTTCAAAAACAAAAGGTTGTGCGGGTCGAATTTTTAAAAATATTTACTTCCGGTTGTTAGAAAGAAAGCGTACTCTCGACAAATGATGTTTTGGTTTGGTATTAAATATAATCAACCTATCAAATGGAGTATTATATCTGGTACCTTAAATAGTAAAAAAGTTTTTTTCAGTTTTAAAGGATGTTTTTTATTATAAAATGGAGCACACTCACAGTGAGGGTTACTATTGTTTATTAGGACAATGTTCTGTTTTATAAATCCAAAACTGTAATATCATATTTATGTAGGCTCACTTTATTTGTTTTATTTTTACATTTACACAGTGGATGGCCTAAAATCAAAAAAGCTTTTTTTTACTCAATTACTCTCTAACAGCCCGGACATCATTGTTATTGAAAATGTTTTAGTTTGCTAAAGCGTAACATCAGTAAGCATACTGAAATTGAGGATTTATGTAAACGCATTCGGTTTATTGTTCAATATGAGATGAAATCAGAATACATTAACACTCTCATCGACACCATTCGAAAACGACTGAATCAGGTTGTTTAAAAGAGAGGTGATCACATAGATTATTGATTTTTTTCAACTATGCAATGTTTTTAATCATTTGGTAACTTAAAAAATTACATGTGATCTGTTTTTTTATTAATATTTGACGTTATAAATCATGTTAATTATTTTACTTTACTATAGATTTTGCACCAGTTGATATTTTTACAGTGTTTTTATTACTTACAATATACATGTATATATATTTATATATATTTATAGGTTTTTAAAAAAATTATTATATAGTATTGTATATTTTATAATTAAAATAATGTTTCTCTTGTGCGTTATAAAATTGCAGAGATGTTTCAGTTAAATAATCACTTTTTGCGGTAATTGTTGTGATGGCTGTATATATAAATATATATGTATATATATATATATATATATATGTATATATAATTTTAATAAATTTTACAATTTTAACGTTTATAGAATTTGTAATAATATATAACCTCAAAATTATCGATGAAATTGTCCAAACATTTGACTTAATACTATTTAACCTATGACAGCGGTACCTGTTTTTTCTAAAATTGCGTTTAACAAGTTTCACTTGCTGCCAGTTAACGTATCAACCGGTAAGGAAAATTTGCGTTGTAAACTTCAGTGCATTCATAAATTTTTACCCTATATTCAAGTCACATTTCAAGATTGAACAATCCACTTTTTATAGACAAATGCACTACATTTGCAATTATTATGATTGACCAATAGGACTTTTTTCTTATTTCGCTGTAACACATAATTAAACTCATATTATGCATCTATATTTAAATTTAAATCTATTTATATATAATATTTATTAATATTTATTATTTAATTATTAAATATAATTAATTAATTAATTATTTTTGAGTATTGTATTTTTTGCGTATTATGTAAAAGTATAAAATTGTAATTTTAACTCATAAATAAATAATTTTATTTACAAAGCTTAAAATACTTTTGTATCTTAAACTATTAATATTATTAGTCGCAAATAAAGCATCTTAACTTATTATGCATGTGTACTAATAATCCAAATCAAATTAATAAACTAATACAAACTAAAGTTTTTGTTATTGGTTAATTAAACGGTATATATTTGACATTATAAAATAAATCAAAACAATTGGATTTAAAAAAAATTAAACTATAAGCAAATGAATTTAATTTATTTACAACAATAGGCGGGATTATTTTAAAAAATGGTCTACATTACAATAAACGATTTATGCACACCAAACATGTGTTGTATAAATTACTGACATTTTGCAATTAGATAAATAAATCATGGTTCAACATTTTTTTTATGAGAAAAGTTTTTGGAATTTAGGTTGTTTATTGTTAAATTCAATTTATTTGGGTTGAGTAACACACACACATAATTTACAACCTAAACTTACAATACTTTTTAATATATAATTGCAAAGTCGAACATTATATTACAAATAAAACTTACAATATAAAATTTTGATTTATATTATTACAGGGTTAAACTGGGCTCTGTTAAAAGTAAAGATTGAAACTAATTGACTTTTCTCACATTACTTAAACATATTAGAAACATCAACATTTTACTAAATAACTCTTAAACATCACTTTAGCAATACTAATAATTAAAGTAATAAAATATTATTTTTTACAAACAGCATTACCAAATTCTTACTTAAACAAAAAACTCAGAATTTACTACTACATTATTTGCTTAAAAATAAATTATATGAAATATGTACATATATATATATATATATATAGGTAATGGACATTATCAATTTTACAAATTTAATAGTTTTAAAGATAATTGTGATTTTTTATAACTTTTTTAAACGCTTTGGATAGGAATCAACCAAATTATTAATATAATTTTGTGGAATTTGATTTTTCAACACACAATCAATTTTTTCTTTAAGCGTCCCTTGATTTTCCATTCGATTCACCACTTATTTAAGATAACTAAAAAGATTTTCAATTACATCGAGGTTTGAGGCTGTATGGAAGCAATTGAATGAACCTCAGTTTTTTGCTATTTAAAGAATCTTTAGTTTAAACAATGAAAAATATGCTAAATTTTAAATTATGATAAAAAGTACGTTACCTTTTTGATGTATGCACTGGAGCATTATCTTGAACAACTACTAAATGCTCTAAGGCATTTTGTTGCAGTCCAGTCTTAAAATTTTTTTTGAAAATGGTTATAAATTTTGAACTGTTTAAGTAGCTACTTATTTGACTCTGTTTCGGCAGTTGTTTGAACTTAATTGCATAATATTCATAAAGGCATGTTAGATGCGCAACTTTTTTAACAATGCAATCGTACTTTAAATCACACTCATCAGTAATAAAAATTGATCTCCAGAAACAAACTAAGCGGTTTTTATACATTTTTACAAATTTCACGCATCTTTTCTATGTTATGCTGTTAAAGGAACTTTTTAACGTTTTTTAACAGCAATTTGGCTGATTTCATTCGATTGCGGATAAGTGAATATAAAAAATTAATTAATTTCTCTTTTTGTATTTGCTTAATGGGCTTTATTCTGTTTTTTTTTAATTTGGTAATTATAAACAAATTATCTCGTTTACTAGTTAATGGTGCAGGTCCAGTTTCTGCTGTACTTAAACGTGTATAATCCTTGTAATCATCTCAAATAAATCTGCAATTTGTTCAGTAGTTAAACCAAAATTATAACAATTTTATTTGTTCGTGATTTTTAGCAGTTGAGAAAAAGCATCTACTGCTAAGACTTACTGTAATCAATCACCGTAATGGTGCCAATGTTAAGGGATCAAATTAAAATGTTTGATAAGTTGATAAAACAAAAATGGGAGGGGTCAAGTATTTAAAATTTTTCTTTGATCATTTTGCATCATAATTAATGTTAAATTTTATATACATACAGAATTGTAAAACTAATTAATTTGCTACAAATTAAATGTATGCAGTAACGTGTGCCAGGTTATGTAAGCACTTGTAAAATTTTGTAAATAAGTTATATTTTTTTGAAGTTATTGTTGCGTAATTGTTTTATATAATTAACTTTATATGTACTATTATCATTTACCCATTTGAAAAAACTTTAAAAAATTAAGGAACAATTAACTTCAAAAATTGATAACCCATATTATTTTAGCATAATTATTTTGTTAAAATAAAAATATCTCTCAAAACAAAAAAATAATAAAAATAAGCGTTTATTGACAAGTCCCATTTTAGACCATATACTATTTTTTATAATTTGTGTAGCATTAGAATTGTTTGATTTATTGAATAAGAAATATACTTGTTTGAAACCAATAAGGAGCATTGTGTAACTATTGCATTTTATGTTAGTAATTATTAGTAAAGCACACCATTTAAGTCTTTCTCGTGTGCATACTTACGTAGCTCTAAATTTTGGACTACAGCATTGTCTACTGAGTTGTGGGTAATTAACAGAGACCTTGCAAATGTATAACTTTTAGTAAATTTGACTAGTGCTAATAGTCTAGTATTCTAGTATTTTCAAATGCTAATAATAACTCCTGAAAAAGATGAAACAGCTGTAAAGAGCTCCTTATTACCCTAAACCAAGTGGATTTCTTATAGTTCTTATAATACACAAATTGCACAAAACATGTCTTTAAATATTTTTATCATAATGGTTAAATTGGCCTTATTCCTATTAGTATTTAGGTAATAACAGAAATGCTCTACTGTAATCTACCTTGTATAAGTTTATCAATAAACCTCCAAGTGTACCATTTTTACACTATTTTTACCAGGTTTACTTTAATTGTTACTCTTACAAAAGAGTTGTGTAGAGGATTTTTTTAAAGTACATTTTTAAAACGTTTTTTAAGGCATAAAATGTAAAGTATTGTTATACGTAAACATGCTTATTTATACAGGAGACTTAATAACATTCAACGTTTATAAATTTATCTATTTATTTATTTATTATTAACTCCGCCTAGTTCGGACCAGAAATGATTCAATCTAGCCAGTCCTAAGCCTAGATAAAGGAGGAGAGTTTGAACGCAAGGTTAACATCTATAAAGTGAAAGCCGAAAGTAGGCTCAATCTTCAATTTGCAGAATCTTCAATGCCAAAACCCTAACCAGTGTTGGGACATGGAATGTGCGCACACTTTTTCGTTCTGGACAGTTAGAACAAGTTCTTTGAGAAATGAAAATGTACGACTTAAATATTTTAGGTATTAGCGAAATGCGATTCAAAGGTCAAGGCTATTTCAGAAGTGAAGATATATTAATTTTGTATTCTGGATATGGAGACCATTATATTCATGAAGTTTGTATTATGTTGAGTAAAAATGTTGTTAAAGCTATGATTGGATGGAAGCCCGTGATCGACCGTATTATTTCAGTCAGATTCAACACCAGATTTACAAAAGTAACAATTGTACAAGTCTATGCCTGTACTGAAACTACCGAAGAAAACAAGAAAAATGATAACAATGAACATAGAAATGTGATTCAACTAAAGAAATATGTATTAATGACATTTGTCTAACTGAAGAAATTTATGCAATTCAAAGGTTCAAAAACAATAAAGCAGGAGGAATTGACGAAATAACTGCAGAAATACTCAAATATGAAGGTAAAGCTGCAACATGTGAGTTTGCTTAATTATTTAATATTATATGGTATAATGAACAAGTTCAAAATGATTGGCGACAAGGAGTAATTGTTATTCTGCTCAAAAAAGAAAGCCTGAACGATTGCAATAATTGGCGCGGAATAACCTTATTGCCTGTACTTGGTAAGGTGTTTTTTAAATTAATTTTAAACCGATTATGTAATGCGTACATAAGCATCTTTGATAACAACAAACAGATTTTTGGAAAGACAGAAGTTGTATTGAGCAAATACTCACTGCCCTTAACATTATTGAACAAAGTCAAGATGTTCAGCAATCACTTACAATTAATTTAATTAATTTTATAAAACTTTTGGCAGTGTTCATCGAGAATCTGTGTGAAAAATTGTTACGTTTTACGGAATACCGTTAAAGTGTGTAAAAATTATGTGTTCGTTATATCTAAATTCAAGTTGTGCTTGAATAAATTAATGTTAAAGCCAGGCTGGGAAAAGCAGTGTCAGTCTTTCATAGACTCAAATCAATATGGTCATGTTCTTCCATCCACCTAAAGACAAAAGTTTGTTTGTACGCATTAATAATCATTCCTACGGCAATATATGAGAGTAAAACGTGGAAGCAAACATACAAGATTGATAAGATGGTAATCGTTTTTTATCGCCGGTGTCTTGAAAGTATTTTAAAAAGTGCCTGACGCGATTACATTTCAAATAATAAAATTATGACAAGAACTGACTCTTGTTTATTACATGACATTATTAAAATTGGTTAAAAAAATTACTTGGTTAAATTCTACGTTTACCGCCTAAAAAAACAGCAAAAACGGTTTTAGAATAAACAATTGAAGATGGTAAAATAAAGGTTGGTAAACCACAGAAAACTTAACTAAGAACTATTGGGGAAGATTTAATTGAAATGAATGTTTTACGGGATCAAACAAAACGTTTGACAAAATGTTAAAATACATGGAAAACTTTTATCTTACCTTCTTTTTGAGTTATGGGACTTTGTTGTTATTTGTTACTGTAATTGTTATCTTATTGCCCCATGCTTATTTTTAAAACAAAAAGGTTTTTGTAATAACAATAATAATAAATTTATTATTATAAACTTTAATACTTTAATAGAGATATATTTATCACATACATAAATGTTTAATTTACTGTTTGTTTTGTGGAATTTCTATACATTGCTTGTGTTTCTTATATAATTTCTAACTTTATTCTAATTATTTTATAATACCAATTCTAACCTTTCCATTAATATATTATTATATTAATATATTTTTTGTTGCTTTTTTAGTTTATTATCAGACGGAATCTTTTACAAATGTACAAAACAAAATATTTTTTTTAATGTGTTTACGAAATAGCTGAGTCAAATTATTATAAAATTTTTGCTTATTTTCTAAGTTAAATAAAGGGGTTTTAAAAATGTCGTGGTTGACATTATCTGCAGTTTTTCTCGTTGCACATAAGGTTGGAAAAATAGGATGCTTTATGCAAACTTGTACCTACCAATTGAAACCTTGAATTTCACTTTGTTTTGTTAAACACTTCAAAAATTAATTCAATAAAAATTTATTAGTAAAATTATTTTTCCAGATATTTAAAAACCAAACAACAAAATAAAAAAGGAAATCTATAAAAAATTAATAATTTTTTTTTGCAAGCACATAATAGCAATTTTAACTTAAATTTATTAAAATTTATTTTGCATTATTTATGAAAACAACGCTTATTTTTTATTATTTTAATAAAAAGTTAAAAATTATTATTACCGACAAGTACTTTTTAAATAAGACAAACGAGTAACCAAAAAAATTTAATGCTGTAATTAAAAAAAATTGACACATATATAAACATATTAAACACTTTAAATATGCATTTATTTTCATGTCAGTCATGCTATAAATTATCGGACCGTTTCTAATGTGGTCTTTTATAATTTCGAATAAACGCCGATGACAAGCGTATGTATTAGCATGTATACAAATGTAAATGTTTATATTTTTTACCAAATAAATATAATAAAATTTTGTATTGCATAATAGATAGGTCAACGTTTTAAGTTGATTGGCATTGAAATATTCTTGTTAACTGATTTTCACTATTTTGTTTTTATTAATTTTATTTTTAACTTTTGTTTCTTATTACATATATATATATATTCTACCTTCAATCACTCATTCTACCTGTTTCTTTTATTGAAATAAAATTATGAATTCTAATTAATGTAAAATTTTCTTCTGTCACTCTTGGAAACTTATTTAAAAATGATATATATATATATATATATATATATATATATATATGGTTATAGTTTGTATTTTTATAAAATAATAGTAATACTATTTATGAATAAAAATAGTTTTTATACATATAAAAGGAGTGGTTTACCAGCATAGATAATTGACAGATGGATAAGTAATCATTCAAGTTAGAAAAACAAAACATACAGTGAAATAAATAAGATTGATTGGTAAATTTATTTTAGAAATTATTTAATATTTTATATAGATATAACAAGGTGTAATGCATTTATTTAGAAAAAGATTTATTTTATTTATATTATAAATGGGTGGTCGGCAAATGTTATGTAAATATAAAAGGAAACAATAATTTAAGGGTAAATAATAAGCTACTGTACTATATATATAGTATTATATATACATAGTAGCAGATATATATATATATATATATATATATATATATATATATATATATATATATATATATATCATATAATTGCAGAATAAATTAATACCAACTTTCACAAATTAATTTTATCCAAATATCAATTTTAATGCAAACCTTTAATTATTGTAATCTATATAAATAAAAATAATAAAAAAACTTTTAAAAGATTTTAATTAAAATTATAAAGCAAATCGAATAATTTATTATTTACATTTAACCTTGGGATTCCGTTCATTCGCTCATTTTGCTTTCTGATTGCATTGTTTGTGCAATAGACAATAATGATTAAAAAATGTTTTTATCTTACCAAAAATAAATATCATGTTGTTAAAGAATTAAAAAATAAAGGATTTTCATCAAAAAAATAATCGAATTTAAATAGAGTTAACTTTTCAACAATTTATCGGAATATTAATGAGCAAAAACCGCAAAATTACAATAATGTGGCAAGAAAACGTGTAACAACTACTACAGATCATCAGAAAATTGTTATATAATTAAAAGATTATAGTAAACGTATTTCAGAATCTAAAAAAATAGTTTAAACGGTTTTAACTATTCCGCAATCAGAAACAGAGCAACATAATTTAGTTTAACACTTTAATCACCAAAAGTTAAATCATTTATTACTAAATAACAAAAGAATGATAGATTAACCTTTTGTAAACAGTGGAGTGAATGTCACCTTTGTCAATAGCGTTCTGTATACTTTACTAATGAAACAATAATTCCGATCAAACCAGTTAACTTTAAAAACAAAGTGTTGTGCGAATCGAATTTTTAAAAACATTTACTTACGGTCGTTAGAAAGAAAGCTCACTCTCGACAAATGATGTTTTGGTTTGGTATTTAGTATAATCAACTTATCAAATAGATAATTATATCTGGTACTTTAAACAGTAAAAAATTAGTTTAAGTAATAAAAGATGTTTTTTATTATGAAATGGAGCACACTTACAGTAAGGGTTACTACTATTTTTTAGGACAAGCTCCATGTCATAAGTCCAAAACTGTAATGTCATATTTATTTAGGTTTACTTTATTCGTTTTACATTTACATTTAAACAGTAGATGAGCTAAAATCAAAAAAGCTTTCTTTCACTCAACACCACTTAACAACCCGGACATCAATGTTATTAAAAAAAGTTTAGCATGCTGAAGTGCAACATCAATAAACATACTGAGATTGAGGATTTATGTAAACGCATTCGGTTTGTTGTTCAGTATGAGATGAAACAAAAATATATTATCACTCTCATCGACAGCAATCCAAAACGCCTAGATCAGGTTGTTTGAAGAAAAGGCGATTACATAGATTATTAAATTTTTTGAACTTTGTAATGCTTTTAATCATTGGGTAACTGAAAACATTAAGATCTGTTATTTTTTTAATACTTGACGTTATAAATCATGTTAATTTTTTTATTTTTCTTTAGATTTTGTACCAGTTGATATTTTATACATTTTTTATTATTTACAATATATATGTATATATAATTACAGTTTTTTGTCAATTATTATATAGTATTATATATTTTATAACCGAAATAACGTTTCTCTTGTACCCTATGTAGTTGCTAAAAATGTTTTAGTTAAATAATAACTTTTTTGTGGTAATTGTTGTAGCAGTTATAAGTTTAATTCTTGACATTTGTTTGGTTTACTCCATGTTTACCGTCTAAAATTATTCAACCATTAAAAATAAATGAAACAAAACTACTAGTGATGAGTGATTAGTAGGTAACAGGCATTTGATTATTTATACATTTAAATGCTTTTTTGCATAAATTTTAATTTTTATTATAAGAAGGTAGATGTTTTATGTAATACTATTAATTAAACATTTATAAAATATTATAAACAAGTTTTTAAACACTAATTAAGATTATTTTATAAATAAGCTAAAAACATGTTACGTGATAATTGTTAAAAGCGAATACTAAAATTTAGTGTTTAATTTGGCAATTTTGTCTCATGATAACAAAAACAATTACAACTTCAAATAGTTGAAATTGTGCTATTAGCACTAAATGCATACTGTTTTTAATTGTTACCACTTTAAATGTTTTACGAGAAACATTTTTTACTAAGTGGACAATTTAGCAAAGCTAAACGAATTCCGCATTTATTACCAGCGTGAGAATCGAACTTATATCTACCCAGATTCAAGTCAAGCACTGTATCGCTAGACCACTTAGGTATGTTGCATTAGTAAATATTCACATAGTAAAATGGTTTATATTAAACATTCTAGCAATAAACCAAAAAAAATTAATAAACAAAACAGAATATATATATATATATATAATTTTGGAAAAACAGTTACATAAACTGATTAAAAAATGTCAATCTAAGTAGTGATTGTAGTATGTTTAGTTTAAATTTTATATTTATTTGATGAATGACCCCAAAAACAAAACAAACAACTATAATTGACTTGATTATATATATATATATATATATATATATATATATATATATATATATATATATATATATACATATATATATATATAAAGGTTTTTCTATTTGCTTAAATTTTATATAAACATAATTTATTTTCCTATTTTTGTAAAAATAAAATTTGATTGATTTGACCCTACAAAGTTTGTTTGTATTAATCATTTAATTAAGTTAAATTTAATATTAACCTATACATTACTATATATAACTATTGATTAGTAAAAATATTAAAAAATTATATTTCAACTTTTAAATTACATTATTTTGTATTTTTAAAGTAATAAAATAATTTAACTTGCGATATTTAAACTTTAAATATTTTGAACTGAAAATATTTAATTACTTGAATTTTTAATATATTTATAAAATTAATTATTAAAAAATATTCTTGTTTTAAAAATAAGTGCTTACATGTAAACAAATAAGTTTAGAATATACTTTTAATTGGTTAATAATTACTCAATTTTAAAAACAATTATAAATAATTTTAGGATATTCCGTTATATGATAAATTATAGAAAAACATTAAGTAATTTAATCACAAAGTCAGTGCGGGGGAACTGTCTGGTATTTTAATACATTGAGGTGTAATGCCGTTTAACTTTTACTATTAATTCATAAAATTTTACGTTTATTTTTGAAAAGCTAATTAATGCAAAGAATGTTAAATTTTATATAACAATGGCGTAAATGTTAGTATAATTTTGAGAATTTATAAAATAAATGTATCAAGTGTGTAGAAAATGTTTACAAATAAAACATTTTCCCGAATATTCACAAGTGGACTTAATAGATTTATAAGTAAAAAGTATATTTAATTTTGTTATTTTAAAGAAACTTTAAAAAATAAACTTGGAAAATGCAAAAAAAAATCTAGTAGTGGAATTTTAGAAAATTCACAAAATTGTCAAATTTGGTTTCAAAATCTACCATAATATATGTTCTCAACACCGGCACTAAAACGCGAGGCTAAAATGTCCACTGCTGAAAGATGTTTTCCATAAAATATTCAAAGTAGTAAGCATAAATAAAAATAAAGCAATTTTAGATATATCTAAGAAAAATAATAAATGCTCAATACCCTAAAATATTATAATGGGTCAAGTTAGGATTCAGTTTCATACATGGCTGTAGATATGTTTAAGATAGGCAACAAGATCTGAATACTGTAGAGTATTATTTTCCCATGTCAATCGCTAAATATTTTGTATGTCATTTACTGCAAACCGAAATGTTTTAAAGATTTGATTACTTTTCAAGCTTTTATTATGTTAAAAATCATTTAATCGGTTTGTATTTGCACATTGAAACCCAATTTGTGTACACAAAAACAGATCGTGACTACATTAAACTTCGCAATATATATATATATATATATATATATATATTAGTAAATTGTATTAACTTGAATTGTAGTGTCAACTGTAACCTCCTTTTTGTATAAACACTTTGTACTTTGTAATCTTTTGTAAAATAAAACTAGTAAACAAATGACGGTTTTTAAACAGATAACTAATTATTTTAGTGCTTTTGTTTCTGCAAAATGTTTAACTGTACGTTACTAATTTACTAACTATTATAATTATTTTTATTCAATTGTGACAACATTCTAAGCTGCTAAAATTTAACCCAAATGCCAATTTGTTAATAAAGTTAATGAATTCTACCGAGGTTGTCTGATGGTATAGCTCTGGACTCGAAAATAGATGGGCATAGGTTCGAGTGCCACTATTAGCACAAAATGTGGACTCTTGTTTAGCTCCGCTAAACTATCCACTTGATAAAGCGTTTCTCGTTAAAATATTCAAGCAATAACAAAAATAAATAAATAAAAGTACCTATTGCAAACCCTCTTTTAACTAAGTCAAATGTCCACTTGTAAAATAATATTTCCATTTCAACTTTTAAATAGGGAAGCCGAAAAGTAACTTTTATTTATTAATAATTATTTAATAAATTTAAAAAAAATTAAATAAGCAAGTGATTGAGTTAAAAATAAAATTTGTTTTTAATTTTCTAAATATTTATTAATTTTTGTTTATACAACAATTAATGGTACATTTTTATATAAAACATACTTTTGACAGAATATAAATATTTATTATAAATTAAAGTCTATTGAAAAAAATATTTAAAAATTTTAAATATTACTAGTTGATAATACGTGTATTTAATTAATTTTTTAAATTAAAACATTTTTAATAATAGATTATTAAAATTATTTAGTTACATTAACGTCCGCTTAATAGGGATTTCTCTACAATAATACAACTAAAATATTTAGTTTTTCTTATTAAAAAGTGAGTTTTTTATTTAACAAATAATTAAGAATTGCAAAACAACTCAAAAACATAATTTAAACAATTTTTATATTTTTAAGTTAAAAAGGAAAAATTGAAAAATTTAGTCAAAAATGGAAAACATATAAATTAATGTCTTTATTAAAAAATACTTGAAACAGTTATTAACAAATACACTTGTTAATATTCCCATTCAAATGCAGTATATTTAATTTACTTTTAAAAGTGACAATATTACAGATAGAAAACAGTCTAATCAGCATTTACAATAAAAATTATCAACTTTTGTAAATCTATAATCAAACAGCAGTTAAAATGTATTAATGATATTTTATCACAAACTGTCAAAACTGTCAGTGCATAAGAGAAAACAAACCATTATTAGTGTTGTACACATTTAAGCATACATACATACATATATATATATATATATAAAGAGAGTAAGAAATAGTAGTTACAGTGTAACTATCGTATTTTTTAATGTCAGACAATAGTATGAAATATGTATCAAATGTTTGTAAATTATACTTTTTAATTTACTACCAATTTCAACCTGCACATACAATACAAATTAATATTAATGACAGGTTTATTAATAATTATATTGTTAATGTGCATAATGTTTTTTAATACTTGAGAACTTGACAGGTATAATGTAATTCAAATATGTACATGATATATATATATATATATATATATATATATATATATATATATATATAAGAGACCCATGTGTTTAAATGGACAAATTTAAAATAAATTGTAATTAGTTTTAATGATTTTAAACAAAACATTTTATTTGGGTCATTTGTTTAATGCCTAATTCAAGATTTAACGGTTTATGTTATTAACTAACTTTAACGTTTAGTTTTTTTTTACTTTTTTAAAACACTAAGGAAAAAATATTTAAAAAAATTGTTATTGTTTTAAAAAATGTTAACACGTTTAATTACTTTCAATTTATTTATACAGTATAAATATTACGTTTAATTAAAACTGACAATGTTCTTTTGTTAATCTTAATATGAAAAATTGTTTACTCAAATAATTTAAATTGTTCTAAGTTAACTAAACTAAAGTTGTGAAAATAAAATTATAGTATGTTTTTATCCATCAAATTTGCTAACATATTTTATATAATAAAAAACATTTATAATTGGTTGTCTTGCGGTCATCGCTTGAATCGAACCAGGGTAGGCAGGTAAAAAATTAATTAAGTTTTGTATAAAACATTTTATAACTAGTATTAAATTGTTATTATTTAAATAATTAAAAATTATTTAGATACACATGTTAAAATAATAAAATTAATTTTTTATTTTCTATTAATTAAAGTAAGTTACATTAAATTATATTTACTTTAAAAAATAATAAATAAAACAACTTTTATGGACGGGTGTAAAAAACACAACTGTGAGATAAAAATTGAACACGACTAATTATTTTACATGCTAACAATGTTTAACATATAATTAATTATTACATACGTTTAAATCAATATATTTAAATAATCATTACTAACATTTGTACACATTCTTTACAATTTTGTTTATAATCGTTAAACAAAATAGTTGTACTTTTAAAACAGCTGTTTGTGTGTCAACAGTCAAATTAATGTCTAAATATGCAACAATGCAAATGATTAAAGCAATTGATGCTCAATATATGTATACCGTATTTTGCCAAAGGCTATTTTTGTCATTTTTGTTTAATTCTTTTTAAAATGACAAAACATATTTTTATTTATTGTAAGTTTAAAGATTAGTCACATCAACTGTTGTCACGGTCACTTTACGTTTCTCTTTTTATCAATTAACAAAAATGTCAGAAGCTGATTAGGTTAATGCACGAAACCCAGATGTTGGTATATTTTTGTTTTAAATACGTTCTTGATATATATATATATATATATATATATATATATATATATATGCGCGTTTAGTAACACAAAATTTAACAGGTGTTTCTTATTTGTACTTAATTTTTGATTAAAAAGAACATTTAGCTTAAAAATGCATGCCTAAATCATGTTGCAAAGAATCCAAATTTGATTTCTTTTTAAATCACAAATTTAACAGTTTAAAATAAAAGCTGTATTAAATTTAAACAATATTAGCACTAAATATTAAAATTATTTATTTTGACATTATATATATATATATATATATATATATATATATATATATTCTTTCTTTACAGCATTTCCCTCTTTTATGAGGGGTCGCTGTTTTTGGTCAGCATTCTCCATTTAGTTCTGTTTGTAGTGTAAATTTTTGTTAGTCCCTTTTCATTCATATCGATTTCCTCACAATTCAATCAACTTCTTTTTGGTCGACTACGGTTTTTTTACCTTCCACTTCCAATGCCATTATTTACCCTATAACGTAATTTTTTTCTACGTAGAATATGGTTGTACCACCTTAACCTTTTTTCTTCAATTTTCTTATAAGCTTCGATGGCTTTCAGTTTACTTCTAACAATTTCATTTTATATTTTTTAAAATTTGGTTACTCCCAACGACCATCGAGTTATCTTTGTTTCTACTGAGTTCAGTTTCTTCTCTTGGGCTTTCTTAATACTCCACGTTACCAATCCGTAAATTAAGGCCGGTATCACTGTGGTTTTAAAAAGTTTACCTTTTGTCCTTGCTGTTATCCTTCTGTCGCAAAGAACTTTTATAAGTTTTTTTCAGTTATACTATTCTGTTTGTATTTTTGCTTTATCTCTGCATTCAAATCTTCATTCTTTTTTAGCAATAAGCCAAGGTATTTAAACATTCTTACTCTCAACAATTTTTGGTGTTCCATTTTGAATTCCGTACTATATTCTCCAGTACCTTTCACTATTGCTCTAACCGTCTTTCCAAATCCACTTGTTTTCTACTGCATAAGACAATGTTATCTGTAAATAACATACACTATGGAGATTTCATCTTAATATTTCTTGTTAGCACGTTAATAACTAGATCAAACATATACGGGCTTAGTGCTGAACTCTCATGTAGATCAACTTTTAGTGAAAACTCATTAGTCAGCCCCACACTGGTTTTCATCAACATTTTTGGGTAATCATACATATCTTGTACAATCTTTACGTACTTTTTAGGGAAACCTTTTTCTCTCATGCTCCTCCACACCTCCTGTATCGGAATTCGATTGTAGGCTTTTTCTAAATCGATAAACATCATATGAAATACTTTCTGTTGTTCTGAACGAAAAGATAATATTACTTGTACTACGATCAGGCATAAATCCAAATTGTTCTTCTCCAATGTCTGTTTTTTTGCTAATTATTCTATCAATAATTTTCTCCCAAAGTTTTAACGTATGTGGTATAATCTTTATACCCCTATTGTTACCACAGTTTTGAACGTCTCCCTTCTCTTTGTAGATTGGCACGATTACACTTTTTCTCTACTTGTCAAGCATTTTCTTTCTAATCCATATTAAATTTAACAATTTATTTTATCTGTTAATTCCATAGTTTCTCAAACATTTCTATGCTTCAATTAGTATTCCTTCTTATCTTGGAGCTTTTTCATTTTTCATTTTACTTACTCCTTTAATTACTTTTTTTTGAGACATTTCTTGTGTTACGCCTAGATTAGGTGTTCTACCTTCAATTACTGCTCTGGAATTTTTTTCATTTAACAACGTTTCAAAATATGTTTTTTATTTTTTTTATTGACTCTTCTTCTGTTAATACTATTCCTCTTTTATCTTTCATTTATTTAATATGTGTCAGCTATTTTGAGACTTTATTTCTGACTTAACAACACAAAACAACCTCTTCTCTCCTCCAGATGTTTTCAGGTTTTTATACATATTGTCCCACACTTTTGCTTTTGCCACTGCTACCGCTTTTTCAACTACCCTTTGGCTTGTTGATATTCCAATTTGTCGGTTTTTAATCTATTTAAATCCTAGTTCACCTTTTTAATCTTGTTATTTTTAACAGCTTGCTGAACATCCACATTTCACCACCAAGATTTTTTGTCCGCAAGTGCTTTTTTCCCAGATGTTAACTCTAGTACCTTTTCAGCTGCTTTGGTAATCATTCTACTGTTTAATGTTTACTATTTCTGCACTGCTTCTGAGGAATTGTTTAGTCAGGTTGGTTTCCTTTAATTTTTATTATTTTATTAGCATAAATCTGTGTTGCGTGGCAAATATTTCTCCATTTATTAATCTGCAGTCATTTATCCGCCTTATATCTGTTCTCCTCGTTACTAGAAACTCTATCTGACTTTGTTTTCCACCGTTCTGATATGTTACCAGTTGCTTTTTCTCTTTTTTAAAGAATGTCTTAATCAGGGCCATGTCTTGTGAGATCATACACTCTAAAAACGTTTTGCCATCCTTATTTGTATCTCCAATTCCCTATTCGACGTGGCATCTCTTAACACTTTCTCTAGCTGTCCTACATCTCCTTTCTACACATCTTTAAATTAATTTCTTTAGTCTGGTTTGTCTGTTACCAGGTTACCTTTGCTAATTTAGCACATGATCCAGGTAATGCTCATTGGAGCTGCTTACGGGGGACTCCACATCGTTAATCAAACTATTGTGAAACAATTCTTTATATATATATATATAATGCTTGTATTTTTTGTATTTATAATAAGTAATTTTATTAATGTGCAAGGTATTTTCAAAAATTAAATCTGTTTTTATTAATTGTTTAGTTTCGAGTCAAACAAACATTGTTTAATATATTTGTTATTTTATTGTCAAAGGTTATTTATGTGTTTTTTATGTAAATAATAAATATTGTTTAAAAAAAGATTTTAATTTGGGTTATTAAAATTATTTATTAATTATGCCTAATAATTTTAGTGACTTAAATAAATATTTAAAGTAAAATATAAAAATACTGGAATGAGTATGAATTTTGTTTATATTAATATTTTATATTAACTGTAGTTTTATCAATTTGTAATGTATAATAAATCGTTATTATTATCATGTAATTATTTATAAAAATTTTAAAAATAAAATATTTTGAAAGATAATTTTATATATATATATATATATATATATATATATATATATATAATACAGTGAAAGTACAACGCCGAAGCAAAATTCCTATATTACGATTAAGGCAGCATTGTATTTAAATTAATCTCTATTTTAAAATAATTTTATAAAAGTTGATAGTAAAGTTAAAAATGTATTAAAAATAACACAACTAATTTTTTACTGAATTATGTATTTATTTAAAAAATATTTACTTTTAAATATACAAATAGTAGAACAGTTACATTTTATAGTGAACATTTATATAAATATTATTATTTAATGCAATTTACACTACATTTATAATAATTAATTTATTATTAATTCATGTACTTAATTTCAGTTTGTTCACATATTAGCTAAAGTTTCTAATTAAACACAACATTGATCTTTTATTTACTCTAAATATTAATCAAAACCAAATATCAAAAATTAATTAATTATATTTATAATGTTCAAAACATTTTTAATTAGTAAACTTAATGTTGTTTTTCTATAGTTACAATAAGCTTTTCTTAAAAGAGCTTTCAAAAAATTGGCACAAATAAAAATTAACTATCTTTTGCTAAAAGTGAACTTTCCTATTTTTGAATAAATTAAAAATTAATATTCCAGTGAACAGCTAGAAAGATTATTAATAATTAATTTCTATAACAAATGTAAAAAATTAAATAGTAAGAGGTTTTTGTTAAATATTTAAAACAAGGTTTACTTTGTTTACGAGAAAAGTTATTTAAACACTTTAAAAAAAATTTTTTTAATTTTTTAAAATTGTAATATTTTAGTTTAAATTTTGTGAAAAAATGTTTTATTATTAATAATATATACTGATAACGCTATAATTGTATTTTATGCATAATATAATATTGTACATTGTATACTCATAGTGAATTTTTGTTTTAATTTATGTGGCTATTAAATGGTGTTAAGTTAGATAACTGCATTCATTCTAGTGACTATAGAATATTTATAAAGCATTTTATTTTAACGTAGCAATAAAACATTAACCTTAGAAACGTATCTGATATTTTTAGCACCATGCATTTTATTTTACTTTTATAGCGTGTGTGTGTACATTTTGTTTCTAATAAAAAAATATAATTTATTGCCATTATTTATGTTAGAATTTATTGTTTGAATAATTATGTTCAATAAAACACTTTGTTTTTACAAAAATACACATTGATTTATGAAACAAAAGTGTATTTATTACTCTAATTTATTTTATAAATTTGTGTTACTTTAAAATTAAATATTACTGATAAGAATTTACAAAGAATGCAAATGATACAAAGTTATTATTTTTTTGTTTTATAAAAATCCAGTTTACAAAACAAATTTAACATTAAGAATAAAATTTTAATTAGCTTAAAAAACAAAATAATAATAACAATAATAATAATAATTATTATTATTATTATTAAATTTATAAACAAGAATTTAACTTGAATAATTTTACAATGATTGGTTTAAATGTGTAAAATGTTTTTTTTGAATTGTGTATTTAAAACAGTGGGATGCATGGGTAATAAAATGTCTCTAAATGTAAAAAATTTTATTTAAAATTTTAATTCTCGTTAATCTTAATGTTAAAATAAAACTGTTTTCTATAACAATATTTTAATAAATAAAGTACAACTATTAATATTAGTTAAACTACAGTTAAACATTAAAAAGTGTAGTTCATCTTTTAAAATTTTAACATTTATAAACAGCACCGTACAAGCACGATATTGTTTGTGTTTACAATACTTTCAGGTAGTTTTGCAAATATTATAGAAAAATTATTATCAATATTTACATTATATATTTACATCATTATTTACAACATTTACATTATAGTATTTGAATAAAAAGGATGTTATTCATTTGTACTAAAATCAAAAAAATCTTATTATGATTAAATGAAAGAACAAAGTGTTGTGTTTCGCTAAATCACAATTTAGCAAAATGTGTCTAGATTAATTTTTTAAAAGGCATAAACTGTCTAGCATCGTGTTAATAAGGTGGAACATGCAATTAACTGATAATTATTTTATCACACCATCTAGCAACGTAGTAGTGTTAACAAACAAAAAATTAAATAAACTAATTAGTTTTTGTCAACTAGTCGGAATCAAACTTAAAAAAAGAATTATGTTTATGTGTCATCCTGTCAACATCTCACTAAGTGTATAAAATATGCACTGATGTGCAAAAATGTTGGTGACACTCAACATGAGCATAATAATAATAACAACAACAATAATAATAATAATAATAATAACAATAATAACAATAATAACACTAATAATAATAATAATAATAATAATAATAATAATTTTTATTATTATTATTATTATTATTGTTTCTGTTATTGCTGTTTTTATTGTCATGACTATTATAATATGCTTAAAATATTAAAAGAGTTTGTTTTATAAAGAATAATGTGCATATACTAAAGTAGCAAATAAACATATTGTAAAAAATATTATATAATAAAGCATAAATAAAAATACAATACAAGCTAACCAAACTATTTGTCTTATTTATCTATAATAATATTAACACAAAACCATCTAAGCAATAGACTATTATTGAACTGACATATATTAGTTAAGAAGCTGCTATCAACACAACATTTATTATCCAAACAAAAAGGAAAATAACATTGTAAACGGCAAAAACTAAAATATTTAATTTAGATTGCATAGTCTATTTTAAATAAATACAAAAAATAAATAATATGTTGATTTATTAAATAGAAAAATAATCTACTTGAAATAAGTTGGTTAAGTTTTATTCTTAATGTGTAATGCAGTTACAAATTTCTTGCTACATAAACAAAATTTATTTAGAGACAACTATATTTTAAATTAAAGTATATTTTTTAAAAATTATTATGTTTTTCTTTTTTATAAATTGTTTAAATATTTTACAAAAATTCTTTTTAGCATATAACCATTTTAGGCAGAGCCATTCCGTGACTTACATTAAGTACCGATTGCGAGACTACAATCCACGTTTACCCATCACTGTCGGGATAGTCAAAATAATCAGAAGTTTGGAAAACACTTACTGAACGACACTTGAGATATGTTAACTTAAAATGTTAATTACATACCAAATTGAACCCCTCCAATAAACTCTATTAATTGCAAATAGCAAGCAATCGGACGCTCAATTAAGTAATTTATTTGAACTTATCATAAATAAAAGAACTGTATTGACGTGCTATTACGTCTGTCTAAATTATATGTTAACTACCCGATTTTTTTTTCCATCCGGGTATTAGTAAGTTTAGTGTTTTAGTCTCTTGTCAATAACTGATAAAACTTTAATAAATAAATAGTTAATAAAATAATTAAATGATGTTAGCATAGTAAATATTAAGACGTTTTTAAACTAACATTATACAGCAATAAGTAATTAACATTAAATTTGTAGTTGTTTTTGTAGCTAAAATTTTTAACTGCAGACATGTTGCCTCATCAACAGTACAATGTAAAAAGGTATTACAAAAAATGGATAAAAATTTAATTTCGCTGTAATAAAGTTTTGTAAAACAATACTAAAATGTACGAAAACTAATAACATAAAACATTCAGTATTAAACCACACGTCACTAATTAAACTAAAAAACAGTAAATTATGTTTTAATTAAACGTTTTTTAATGCACGTATTTTAATTAAATTTGGCAGTATATAAAAAGGTGAAGTCATGTACACCACGATGATATATACAACTGACATGTAAACCAGACACATTTTTGTATAAATTGAACTTGATCACATTTATTTACATAAATTTAGAATAATTTTGTTTATATAATTAATATTACTTTACAGAATAAAAGCGTTTTATAAAACGAGTTTGTTTTTATTTTATATAAATAATTAAATAAATAACATGTAAACTCGTAAGAAAAGTATTGTGTACACTTTTAATAATATGAATATATAAATAAACTATTAAAATTATAATTTGAAACATTTTGTGCTGTTAGACAAATTATTAAAATTAAAAAATACCATAATTAATTCGTTAACTAGAATGACGTACTTTTAGTAAATTATTTTAATAATGTTTTTGTTGACATTGTCTAAAGATTGCAATATTAATGCACCCAATTTATTTGAAACAAAAAAGCTATTTTCTATAAAATGATTTAAGACATTTACAACTATTTGGATATGTTAAAATATAATTTACAAAAAGTATTTAAAAATAAGCTTTGTTTACGATTATTATTATTGTTATTATTATTATCAAATTTACGTTAGTAAATTTCATTATTTTAAATTTTATTTATGTATTTAATAGATTTTAGATAAACTTTTATAACTATTATTTAAATTGCTAATTTTAATACAAATAGTAAATAATAATAAATTATTTGTAAGGACACAATAATAACGCAGTTAATTAATTGCGTTATATTTTATTACATATTTTAATATCTGTAATGTTAAAATATTAATGAAATAATAAATAATTAATCAATTTATAATGCCACGATTATTTAATTTAAAGGTTGATTTATTATGTTTAGTGTTTTTTTCTTCAAAATATGGTGTGCACATCTACGGAGCGCACACTTTGAATATATATAATTTATTATCTTTTTGTATAATTTATCAGTTCAACAACAAAATTTTTATAAAACTAAAAATAATAAAATTTTATTACTTTGATTAATACTAACTTTTTGTGCAAATAAATTTAACTGAATTAAAACGCAGACAACGCATAAATAAATTTCTAAATAAAACAATAAATTATAATATATTAAAATATTTTGTTTTTAAAATATTTAAATTATTTAAAATTTTTAATTGAAAAATAATTAGCTTTTATAAATTAAGTTTAGCAATTTTTCAATCTGCGGGAACTATCAAACAACTAGAGCGCTAGACTCCAAAACATGTTGGACATTGGTTTGAATTCTATTGTAAACTACTTTCCAATAAAAATATTTATTGAAATTAGTAATATATAATATATAACAAAAACATTTATAATGTAATATTTTGTTATTTTTATAGAGTAATATAATGCTTAATATGCTTTTTTTAAATTAATATTTTTTTAAAGTGTTTAATAATTGTGTTAAAATTAATTAATTTAACGTTAAATTGTTCATTAATTTAAAAACATGTAGTGAAACATTTTTATTATAAACTTTATATCTAAATTAATTATTTTTAATTTAAACTTTTGAATAAAATTAAGTACAATTAATTTTTTTGAGTAATCATTGTAATAATAAACTGTTTACTTATTTTCTTTTAAAACAAATATTATTGTAATTAATTGTTTTTTTAAATACAACAAATACAACAACAAAAATTAACAATATTCTTCTTAAAACAACATTATTATTATTTTAAACGTTTAACTTTTATTTGTAACTAAATAAAAACTAAAATTGCATTTTTAAATGCAATATTATAATTATAATATAAAATTCTTTAAAGGTTTGTTTTTATTGCAATTGTTTACTGTTTTTTTCATTTTAGATTTAAAGCTAAAGCAAATAAAAGTATTATTTTTACCGATATTAAACTAAATTATCAATTTATTAAAATTAAAACATTTTTGTTTATTTAAAAAAGTATATAATCAGGCTTAATTTATTAAACCCAATTCTTATTAAATAATTAATTAAATGTTGACTGTTATTTGTGTAGTGCATAATAAGAAAATAACAAATTTAAATTATATCAACAACTTGGTAGTTAGTAATTAATTGTAACTTTTTCAAACACGTTAAATAAATTATATTCTTGGTTAATGTATAAATTAACTGTATACTATTAATATTAATTCTAATATAATTGTCGGTTTCTTTGATATTTCATAAACTGTATTAAAGTTATTGACTGGTTTATACGTTTATCTATGTTTTTACATCGCTATATATATAAATATATATATATATATATATATATATATATATATATATATATATATACAACAATATTTTTAATTTACAAACATTTTTTAATTACAAGAGAAAATAATAAACGCCATTGTTTAGATAGTTTTTGTAAATTACATTTTTAAGCTTGTAATTTGCTGCTATTTAACCCAATTTAATTGCCCAAATGTTTTTAAAATTATACTTTTTAATTAAACAAAATCTTTATATAAATGCTGTACTATTTTACATTTTTATAATTTGCTTTACATATATTTAAATATTGCTTAAAATTTATAAGTAAAATATTTGATTTTTGTTCTTAGTTGAATAATTAACATTTTACTTAAAAAACAATTTTTAGTTTTTACATTTAAATGTTAATTAATAATTAAATAATATTTATCTCAATTAACAGCTTTGTTAATTAAATATTTTAGTCAACTGTTATTATATCTAGTTATTCAAGCAGCTTCTAATATATAACATTTAAATGTTTTAATGTTTAATTTGTATAATTATTTTAATTTAAATAATTATTTAATTATAAACTATTTTTTAATTACACCAAGAGAATAAATAATTGCCTAAATATTCTAACAAATTTTATGACCTATAATTTTTCTAAAAACTGTATATACTGTAAAGCAAAAATTTATAATATTATGTGTAAATCTATTTTAAATACCAAAGTACAACTTTATATAAAACAGATTAGTATTTTTAAAATAAAGTACGAATAAAAAATATTACTAAGTATTGCTTGTTAATTCATCAATATTTTTAAATACTATATATATATATATATATATATTAGGGCATTCAGAATGCCCGCTGCTGAAAGATATTTATCGTAAAACATTAAAAATAATAAACATTAAAAAACAACTTTATAATGTCAACAATTGAAGCAACATTTACTGTTTTTTCTTACTTTTGTTAGCCACTTTAAAGTTGAATCTACCAATATAATCATTTAATATTTAATTCTTTATAACATAAATAAAATTTTTATAAGTAATTTTACAAGTTGTTAACTTATTATTAAAAAAACAAAAACATAATTAATAATAATTAAATCCGGGCTGTATAAAATAAAATATACAAAAATCCGTTTTTTGATTAACAAGTGTTTTTCAGTCAAAATAAATCAAATTTATTGTAAATGGTTAGTTATAATGAAAAATACATTACCAATTCTAAATGCATTGTTTTAAACACTGTTTAATACTTTAAAACATTTTTTAAAGTAACAACAGAAA
Organism: Cardicola forsteri; assembly: GCA_025895645.1. Classification (NCBI taxonomy): domain Eukaryota; kingdom Metazoa; phylum Platyhelminthes; class Trematoda; order Strigeidida; family Aporocotylidae; genus Cardicola; species Cardicola forsteri. The sequence goes on along the minus strand of JAKXYG010000984.1, from coordinate 316,980 downwards.
TAATTTGTTAATTTAAAAAAAAATTAAATTGTGCTTAGTATAAATCTATATTTGTAACTTTTATATAATTTACAAAACGCCATTAATCTTAATCATCATTTTCACCTAAATGGAGCATGTATTACAACAAACTTTAAACATAAATTTAGCAAATTTGCATTGTTCGAAAATTACTTATTATTATTGTTTATTTTAACAAAAACTGTTTGTTATTATTATTATTATTATTATATTTATGCGATTAGTGCTGGGGTAATTTAACGATACAGCGTTGGATTAAAACTTGAATAGGTATAGGTTCAAGTGTAACCACCGATAATAAATATCAGCCCTTGTTAGGCTTTGCAAAATGTTCACCAGTTAAAAACTATTTCCTGTAAAACATTTAAGCAATAACAATTAAATAAATAAAAATAAATAATAAAAGTAATTTTTAACACACGAAATATGTACAAATACCTTGTTACCAGTAAATAAATTTAACAACAAAATATAAATTGGTTTACTTTATATGATTCCATTTAATACTATAAGCTGATTTATCCATAAATAAAGTTAATATATAATTAACTATTAGTATAAACAGGATTGGTAACAAAATATATTATTGATGCACTCCTGAGACAATTTCAAAAATACAGGTATAATTAGTATTAGTTTAAGAACAATACCAAGAATTCTGGTAAAAAAAACTGCATAATACTTACATTTATTAACGGCATTTTGTAATTTTTAACAATTTTTCTAAATATTATTGATAAACTCTTTTAAAAGATTTTGCACTGGGGTGGTCTGGTGGTTCTGCCCTGAATTCAAGCTTGGGTAAATATGGATTTGAGTACCATTGACACTAAGTGTGAGCCCCAGTTTAATTTTGGTAAAATTTTCGATTGCTAAAAATTGTATCAAGCAATAATAATAATATTAATAATAATAATAATAATAAAGTTTACTGTATGTTAATTTCTAAAATTATCGGTATTGTTTTATAATGTTACAAAGAGTCAGTATTTGTTTAACAATATTCAGTAATTTTTGGAAGCCGTTTGTTTTGTCAAAGAAGTTTTGACTACCGCATTAGTTAAACGGTTTAAATAAAATTGTAAAATACTTTTTTTTTAAACCCACAGTTGTTATAATCGTTCAGACATTTTTATCTAGACAGGGTAACACTTGATCTCGGCCTTAAAATATTAAAATTATCTCAACATGCTATAAAATATTAAACAAACTTCCATAGTTTAGAATTTCTGTCGTTACAGTGTCAAGCTCTTCTGTTTTTTTTACTAATTATATTTTATAAATCACAATATTATCAATAAATATTTTAAATTTTTTCACGATACTTTTATTCTTATTTTTCCAAAATCTACAAATAAAATTTACATAAGTGATATATATATTTCTTATATTATTTATTTTGTGATACAGTTCACAATATGTAATTTATTCTACCTTTTTAAATTTATGTATTTAGTGTTTACATTATCCTGGAATATGTTAAAACAATTTTCTTATTAATATTCAATAATAATAATATTTTTAAATCAGTATATTATTATTATTATTATTATTATTATTATTACTTTATTTTCACTTTAAATGCTTTATAAAAAACATTTTTTACTAGTGGACATTTTATTAAAGCCGAACGTGAGTCCGCATCTAGTGCCGGTAGTGGAATATTTACTACCCAGGTTTGAGTCGAGTGCTGTATTGCTAGACCACACCGACATTTTTTAAGTATTATTTTTTTCTTAGAGCAATGCAGGTTGTGATTGTTGATTTTTGGAATTCAGTAATAATAATAATTATTATTATTATTATTATTATTATTAAAGTATTTTTGTGATTTAAAAACGTACATTAGAAATTGTAATCAAACACATATTACTTTGAATTATATTTGGTTTTGGTGCTGTTTAAAGGTTACAATTATTTTTACTATTGTAAAAGTTTTACAGGAAACATTTTTTGGCAGTGGTAGGAATCAAACCCATGACTGCCCAGGTATGAGTCAATTGCTGAATCGCTAGATTATCCCGGCACACATTTGTAATTGTGAAATTCGAAGTTCCATTTAACTATATTATTAACAAAGTTGTTAAAATTTATTTTTATAAACTTAGCATTGACAATTTATGAAATATATAATTATAAATGTTGCTGTTTGAAGGCATATAATTAAAAACTTTAAATACAAATCAGAATACTAGATTTATAATTTACAAGCTGTTATTTAGAGTTTTAAAAATATTGCAATATTTCTTTTTAAAAAATAAATACAAACAAAATACACAACGTTCTCTATAGATTAATTTACCAATGTACTAAAAATTATATAAGTAAATAATTAAATTAAGTGTTTAAGTGTCGGGATGGCCGGTTGTGTAAATAATTAAATCCGGATAGGTTTAAGTTCGATTTTTATCTCGGGCACCGAATACAAATTATCGTTTGGTTTTCTCAAAATGTCTACTTGCTAAACAATTTTCTAATTTTTAGTAATTACAAATATTTTAATCTTTATTTTATTTTTTAAATGTTCAACAATTAATTATTTTGTTTAAAATAATTAATTAATTAAAAGTTATTTTTAAATATATGCAGTAATGAAACGTTGGTAAAGTTACTAAACGTTTACTCCAATGTCAGAGCGTTAAACACAATTTGCACTTAATACCTGTCCTCGTTTAACTGTTTTAAATAATTACGTACCAAAACATGTTGAAGTACAAAATTTTAACTATTAAAATGACAATTAGAAATGAATTAAAAACACGTTATGAGAATCTTTTTAATATTGGTTAATTTTCTTATTGAATGCATATTATTCATTTAACCATTTTTGCTATATAAGTTAATTATTTTTAACAATGTATTTGTACCTATTTTGTATGCTAAATGTTACTTTTACTAACATATTTAAGATAACAATAATAATGGTATTACTAATAATGATAATAATAATAATAATAATAATAATAATAATAATAATAATACTATACAGTTTAGTAGACCGCGTAACCACGGCCATAAATATATCCAGAAAAATGTAATGTAAATTTTTGTTGCGTGGAATTAAATAAAAATTTAGGCAAAAGTAAAATGACATTGAATAATTTTTCTACTTTAAACCCTTAAGAAAAAACGGGTTCTATAATGTATTGTCACGTAATAATAGTATATATATGTAATGTTAATTTATTAATTTTTGTAACGCATAACAATAAGTTAAATATTATGCATAGATTTTTTAAATTAAAAGAAATTTAAAAATATATATATACTAACTAGATCGCCTTTGATCATTGTGTCCATATATTGTGCTTATAAGCATTCAATGCATCGTTATATAATTAACACATAAACCAATAAATTATTTTATTGTTTTTATTGGCGTCTTAAATATTTTTAGATAAAATCTATTTTAAATATAAAAACACAATACTAATACAAGTACTATTTAATCAACACTTTTTTATGCATTTATTATGCAAAGAAATATTTAATAAATCATTTAATTATATATATATATATATATATATATTGTAAAAAGATAAAACACAAATGTAGTAAACTAAAATTTAAAATGTCGCCAACGTCTTATGTGTTTGCTTTTCTATTTTAAATTAATGTATCGTACCTAATCTAAAACACAAAAAATAACTTTTGTTTTACTTAAGAAAGTTTTAATTAAATGTATATTTATTTACTTTACTTTTTTACAATTTTTATAACCGTTTTAAATTTAGTTATATAAAAAGAATTAAAACAACTGTCCATTTTATATAGAAAATATTATTAAAACGCGTTCTTTTTTGTTTGGTACATTTACAGTATTAAATCTTGCACATTAAATCTGCTTAACGTTTATTCTATCAGATATAGAAAGTTTTATAAAATTTGTAATAATATTAAATATACTACTACTACTACTACTACTACTACTACTACTACTACTACTAATAATAATAATAATAATAATAATAATAATAATAATAATAATAATAATAATAATAATAATAATAAGGAGAAGAATATGGAGAAGAATTAGTAGTTTGCATGTCGCGTGTGTTAACTGAAGAAATAGCCATTTTTATCTTTTTTAATTTAACAAATAATAGTTTTAGCATACATATATATTTAATTGAGTAACAAATAAAAATGCATTTATTTATTTATTTATTTATTTATAGTTATTATTTTTTTAAATTGCAACATTAATAATAAAATAAACTTTTAATTTAGTTATTACTTTTTAGCATGCTTAAAAAAGATATTTCAATATTAAATGTTTTATATGTGGAAACTGTTTTATTCAAAGATTTGTTCCAAAACAATTTAATATATTTGATAATTGAATTTAAATAGTATTTTAATTTGTAACATTATTCATGTAGCAACAAATAAAATTTCATGTTTAATAATTTGTTATAAATTAATTTAATATATTTTGATTGTTTAAGTTTATATATATATATATATATATATAATATTATATAACATATAGTTATTTACTTTGTATTCAAAGCATACGACCTGTGTGTAACCAAAATAATTCTTATAACACAATAAAAAAATGTTAAAAACTTGAAAAATTACTTGACAGTAAAAAAACTTTAAATTTTATTGATTGCTTTTAAGATATAATTTAAATTTAAATAACATAGTATTATTTTTTAACAAATATCAAATTAATTTTTTATTATGTACAAAAATATTTTTACAATATTTGCATTTATAAAAAATATAAATTAAAAAAATTTTTTATTTTTATTTATACAACAACTATTGACTATACTGAAAAATGATAAAATTTAAATAATGATTGTCTCATTATTACTAATTGGAATTTATTTACAATTTTTAATGTTTTGTGTGAATCCCAAATTTTCGTCTGACAAATACATGATTTACAAAATATGTTTTTTTCTAAAAAGTAATTTAAAAATGGAGCCATTTATAATTTAAGCCCAATGATTATATATATATATATATATATATATATATATATATATATATATATATATATAAGACACGCGTCTACAAATAAGTATGTTCCTTTTATTTGTACATTTTAACGGTTAATTATAATTGTAATGACAGCAATAATTTAAAAATTATTGTACTTGTAAAATCCACATGAAGACAATTAGAGGCGCCACTATTTTGGTTATTTTTGACATCAAGTATTAGTCATATTTGGGACATAAATTTAGATGTTTTAAATACCCAATTACATAGAAAAATATGCACGCCTTGCGTGGTTTATAAATTACTATTTATTAAAAAAAACCTGATATTTAAATTTAGAGTTGACAAATATTATAAAAATTGAACATTGTCACATTTACCAACATAAATATAATATATTTAATGTTAGTCTAATTAATGTTGACGTTTCGTTTAGCATGATAAGTACATTTAGATATAAATTAAAACTTTGAACTAAGCTATGCTTGTTATCATAATTAATCATTGACAAAATAGTTAGGTCTATTATGTTATTAACTGTCTTAATTTATTACTAACTTTTAAAAGATTAAAATCTGGATTTTCGTAAAAAAAATTATTAGAGAAAATAATTGGTAAAAATGCACCTTTAAGTAAAAAAATACTGCAAATTATAGAAATTAAAAACAATTTTTATTTAATATCTTGCTATTATTTTTTTTTAATGTCAAATAAACTAAATTTAAAAATAGTTTTTTATTTATTTTATCACGTTTGATTTAGAAACTAATAATTTCCAATTTTTAAATGCTTCAAAAATTTTTATATAATTCATACAATTCTTATTCAAAGTACCTTACATGTATGATACTTTTAAAAAAGTACCCCAAACATTTAAAAAATATTTCTAAAGTGGTCAATTAATTGTATAAATGTATAAATGTGTATTCAAATCCATTCTGCCGTATTTAGCAAGGTTACTATCCAATCTTATCAAAGATCAAAGTAACCTTTACAAAAGTCTATCTAAATCATGAATATGTTTTTTTGTCTGACCGATTACTGTTGTCTGTAATCTGCCCATTCTAGTTTGTGATCATTCATTGTCCTTCACCCAGGGTATTGTTTTATTAGTCATGCTCACACATGATTTATTCACATTTCATGTATACTCTTATATTTGCACACTATTAACTATAGTATGTTTCCTCAGTAATATCATGCCTCTTCACGCATATCATATTGCACATGACTTTTGAATATACGTTAATTTTGAGATTTTAGTCTAAATAATTTAATCTTATTTTATTTTATTTATTTATTTATTTTTAGACTGATGTTACATACTGCTAATTGTATTGTATTTTTATAATTGTACATATTTTTTTGTGTGCTGAAAGCTACTTCTACTGAAGTATCTAAGCCAATAACCATAATAAAATGTTTTTAAATAAAATTGTCAATCAAGTCTATTCTTGTAGTGCTATTAAATCTGAAGCACTTATGTACAAAAGGTCAATAAAACTTGTTTTTAATAAACATGGTAGTATATAGCTTATGTGTTCTTTTTGTTGATATCTAGTGTGTGACACAAATAAAGCTATATGTAAAAGACAGTGACGTTTAACCATTGTAACTGTTTAATAGTAACTTTTTATTACTATTTGTAAAAATTAATTTCTGTCAACCATTAATAATCGATAAATAACTATTTTTTAAACATTTATGTTGACATACACCCAATAAAAAACAAATACTTATAACATTTTTTACTTACTTTGTATTTATTGCGTTTAAATTTGTTTTGTTTCGCTATTTTTCCATTATTTTAACTTAGATTTTATATGTTTAAAAATGATTGATTTTTTTATTTATGAAATTTATTATAATATATTTAAACTATAAACAATATCAATGCAATATCACTACAGTTAGAATGTTACTTGGTGTAAGCCTTTTGTAGATTTTAAATGTACATAAAACCAAGAAAACTATACAAATTAAATAAACAAAATTGTTTTCAACGCCTTAAAGTACATACGTATTTTTAAGTAATTTGTGTTTTTTTGTTTTAAAAATTACCCATCTTTTTAACTTACATTATTTAAACAATAATAAACAATTAAAATAAATATTTCAATAAAATAAGATTAATTTGTCACAAGTCACATGCTTATTAATTTTATTAAGTAACAAAAGTATGTATGCATTATGGTTGATAAAAAGAGGTTTTGAGCGCAGGATTAGCTACCTGGTCTACGCAAAATATATTAATAAAGATCAAAGGAACACCATTTTACTAAAATACGGCAAAGAAGTGAAAGCACCATGATTCCAATGAGGTGGTTTGGAGAAATACAAATAAATTTTCTACTATTAATATGCACAATGTTAAAAGCTAAAAGTACAGTGTACAATCATAAGGAACAATTTTATTGTCCAATGATCTTCAAAGAAAATGGGTTTTGTAATGATGACAGATTTACTTAATTAATAAATTTCCTTGGCTTTAGTTAACCAAGAGTACTGCACAGCTATTTCATCATTAGTAGTGCATACTTTCAAAGTTTCACACACACTAAGTTGGACTCATGTCCTACTTAATAATAGGCCGATGCTTTGATCACTGAGCTACAGGTGGTTAATCTTGACCCTGTAAATTTATAATATATAGTGAACCTGATCAATTCTAATTGTCCAGTGTCCTCAAATGGTATTACGTTACTAACGCTTTAGCATGTGAGTAATCCAATCCACTAAGACTTTTACCATATATATGCGTTTACAAAGGAGAATGATTAGAATTGTAAAATTTACTTGAATAATAAATACACTTGGTTTTAGTGAACTAGGAGCACTATACTACTGTTTTATCCTTGTTTGAAATAATTAACAGTATATACTTTCAAGTCTCACACATGCAAACTTGAGACTAAGTCCTATCGGGTGTCAGACCAATACATTAATCAGCATTTTCATAAAAATTAATAAAAATTAAATAATTGTTACATATAAGGATATGTAAACTACTATATATATATATATATATATAATAACTTCTTGAATGTTTTAAAGCAAGTACACATTTACCACCGCCGAACGTAAGCCCGCATTTAGTACCGGTGATAGAAATCAAATCTATGCCTACCCAAGTTCAAGTTTGACAGTGTACTTCTAGTTTATGACAGACAAAACACAATTTATTTAAAAAATATTGTTTTAATAACTTAAAACTATAAATTTAAACTATATTAATATTTTTTAAAGCTTAATCCCAAAAAGGCTTAAAACAGTTTTACATTGTAAATTTAGTATTCAATTTTTAATTATCAATACATCAAATATTATCAATATGTAATTTTAAAATAAACAATACATATGTTTGTTTGCTGTATGTTTTTTAATTAACAAAAAAAATTAATAAATATATGTACGTATAAACATTTTTTACAGCTTTTAAAAGTAAATAATTACATTTGGCTATGTAAACTGTGCTAAAATGTGAATTTATTGTTTAATGTTGATCACTTGACTATACCATTTGAACCTTTTTAGATTGACAGTATCTGAAAACAAAAAACACTAAAATTTTATTTTATTTAGTAAGATCGACAGTTAAATTAAATGTTTGTTATAAGTGCGTGCTCAAGAAACAATTTTTAAGTGTCAATATATTCTAACTATATTATATATATATATATATAGGGAGAGAGAGAGAGATAGTAAGTGTACGTCAATAATTATTGTTAATAAAATTTAATTGACACCTGTTAATTATTACTTTTTAAAACAAAAAATATTTTTAAATTAACATTTATAAAAATTATATTAAGTATCTGATCACTCAAAAATTATAGTGTATTTGTTTTCTTTGGAAGTATATAATGATTTACCCAAATTTAATTAAGTTATATTTTTTAATATAATAAAATATTATTTAAAAAAATTCAAATATAATGTTTTATACATAAACATTTTTTAAAATTTAAATAATATATTTTAAATATATGTATAATAAAGCAATTACTAATGAATAATTATTTATTAAATTTTATTTATTAAGATAACTCCGCCTAGTTTGGATTAGAAATGATTTAATTTAGCCAGTCCCAAGCCCGGATAGAGAAGGAGTATTTGAGCGCAAAGTTAACAACCTGGCTTCTGTAAAAAAATTATACTGCTACAGAAACAATCAAGAGGACGCCATTCCGAGAAACAACGGCAAAAAATGGTCGCACGTATCTAGATGACAAAGTTACACAAATGACAAGGTTAAGTAAAAGCCGAATATAACCTCAATCTTTGATTTGCAGAATCTTCAATGCCAACGAGACTTTGTTTTTTTTTTTTGCTGTAATTGTTTTCTTATTACCTTATGCTTATTTTTAAAGCTAAAGGGTTTTGTATAATAATATATAAGAATTTATAAAGATAACGTTTTCCATTAATATAAACATTTCCAATTTGGCAATTTTCTGATGTACGTTTCACATTAAGATGCATTTTAAAAAACAAAGTTTAAATTGTTAGTTTTTAAACTAAACTTCTTAATTGAGTATGTTGGGTAAGTCATTGTTGCAAAACGTCAACTATGCTACTAGTGGTGCATTATATATGCCTTGTCTAGCGGTACAGCGTTTGACTTAAACCTGGGTAAACATGAGCTTGATCGCCACTACCGGCACGAAATGCGGGCAAACGTTTTATTCGGTAAAATGTCCACTGTACCGAAAACCATTCACAGAAGTAAAAATAAATAAATAAATGTATATAAAATTTTATAACTACAATTTAGCCAGGTTGTTTAAAACTAACCATAAGACAGTGTTTAGAAGATTGTATATATTAATTGTTACTAGGTTCAAAAATAGAACTTTTACCAAAAAGCTACAATTCCAAACAGTGATTTAGTGATTTATCAATATTTTATCGATATTTATTAATATATTAAACAAAATCCATTTGCATTAAAAATAAGCATAGGGCAATAAGACAACAATTACAGCAAAAATTTAAAAAATTTAAATTTATGGCTTTATATATTTGTATTATCTTAATGTGTAAAATGTCTTTCTTTTATTATATAATTTAACAATTATTAACAAGTGCTATCTTGTTTTGTTAAATAGTTTTTTAAATATTTATAATTTTGTTAATATCCGTATACAAAAATGTTAAGCTTTTCTAAAAACTCGTGTAATGTAAACAGAAAATATTTAAACATATCATTATATGTTTTAATCTTACAAATTTTAGATTCATTTAAATACGTATGCATTAGTAAAAACATAATTGTTTTTAACTATAAATGAAACAACACTTGTAAACTAAGTATTTACTTATTTATGCAGTTTATAATTAAAATTTTATAATTCTTTTTATTTTATAAACATTTTATGTAAAATATGTTATTTTACTTTTTATCTTAAAAACGTTTTTAACTGTAATTTTAATATAAAGATAAAATCTATGCATTACCATTCAAGAAATAATTTGTAATAATAATAATTGTTTATTATTACAAAACCCTTTTGCATTAAAAATAAGCATAGGGCAATATTGTAAGACAACAATTGCAGCAAAAACAACAACAACAACAAAATTTTGTAATTAAAAAAAAGATGAGACAACAAAATGTTTCCATGTATTTGAACATTCTGCCAAACGTTGTGTTTGATCCCATAAAACATTCATTTCAATAACATCTTCCCTAATAGTTCTTAGCCAAGTTTTCTGTGGTCTACCAATCTTTTATTTTACCATTTTCGATCTTCTATTGCAAAACCGTTTTTGCTGACCATTCGAGTGGTAAACGTAGAATTTGACCAAGTAATTTTCTTTGTCTAATTCTAATGATGTCATGTAGTGAATGGGAGTCAGTTCTTCTCATGATCTCATTAATCGAAATGTGATCGCGCCAGGTAATCTTTAAAATACTTCTAAGACATCGGCAATAAAAACCATCCATCATTTTATCAATATTATCTGTTTGCTTCCATGTTTCACACCCATATAGGAATAATTATTGATGAGTACAAACAAACTTTTGTCTTTAGGCAAATGGAACAACATGACCAAATTGATTTGAGTCTATTGAAGACTGACATTGCTTTTCCAAGTCTGGCTTTAAAATCAATTTCGGTTTTTCCGTCTTTACCAATAATGCTTCCCAGATATGTACAGGAATCAACAGTATCAATATTTTTTTCATTAATTTTGATGGGCAAATAATTGTTTAACTTAGTGCGCAACACTTTTGTTTTTGAACAACTAATTCGTAAGCCAATACAAGAACTGATATCACTCAGATGTGTTGTCATATTTTGCATTATTTCTGGAGTTTCACTGAGTAGATCAGTATAATCTGCAAAATCAAAATCTGTTAATCTGTCATGATTCCATTTGATACCATAAGACAAATTATTCATGGATCGAGTCATAATGAAATCAATTATCAGACGAAACAAAAACGGTGACAAAATACAGCCTTGACGTACTCATTGACAATTTCGAACATAACAGTATGTCCATTTTTTGGTTGAACACAACAACTTCAATTTAGGTATAATGAGCGCATAATATTTACATACTTTAACGGTATTCCGTAAAACTTAACGATTTTTTACAAAGATTCTTGATGAACACTGTCAAAAGCATTTATAAAATTAATAAAATTGATTGTAAGTAATTGCTGAAATTCTTGACTTTGTTCAATAATGTTACGGAAGGTGATTATTTGTTTAATACAGCTTCTGCCTTTCCGAAAACACCCTATCAGGAACAGACAATAAGGTTATTCCGCGTTAATTATTGCAATCGTTCAAACTTTCTTTTTTGGGAAGAGTAACAATTACTCCTTGCCGCCAATCATTTAAAACTTGTTCATTATAGCATATAACATTAAATAAATGAGCAAGCTTACGTGCTACAACGTCACCTCCATGTTTGAGCACCTCTACAGTTATCTTGTCAAGTCCTCCTGATTTATTGTTTTCCAACTTTTGAATTGCATGGATCAATTCAGTTACAGAAATGTCATCAATACTTATTTCCAGATTTTAAATCACATTTATATCTTTATCATTATTAAAATCTATAGGATTATTTGGCGTGGGCTGATTAAGTGCTTTTTTAAAATGTTTCTTCGGTTTAAATATGCTATTACGAATTTAGAGAGTACTTGTTCGTAGTAGTTGATCTATGTTCTTTTCTGGAAATTAGTAGAATTGCAAATATGTCTCTTAAAACCCAGTGATTCGTTACCTTAGATATACCAAAGTTTGATTAATTTAAATTAAGGGGATTATTAATTAATCACTTATTAAAGAAACTTCCAGTGAGTCGGGAGATGGAAGAACACAGGGTAATTAAAGATTTTGCAAATCGAAAATTGAACTATTTTCAACTTTTACTTAACCCTGTCATTTGTAACTCTGTCATCCAGATACGTGCAATCACTTCATTGGCGTTGTTTACCCTAATGGCGTCCTCTTGTTTGTTTTCGTAACAGTATTAATTTTTTACAGAGGCCAGGTTGCTAACCTTGCACTCAAACCCTCCTCCTTTTTTCAGGCTTGGGGCTGACTAGATTGAATCGTTTCTGGTCCAAACTAGGCGGAGTGTGATATTTTTATTACAAACCTAAATTATTAATGTTGTGCTCCAATTTTTCTTTTATGATTACATTTGTTTATTTATTTATTAGCTTTAATTTTTGCTGCTTGAATGTATTCACAAAAACATTGTTATCGATGCTAAACAAGGGATTGTATTTAGTAACATTAGCGTGACCCGAGTTATGACTATCCCTTTTAAAGTTTACGGTTATGATCACCTTTGCCACTTCTAAGCATATATATATATATATATATATATATATATATATATAATGAGCGATTTTGTTTCTTCTGGTAATTAGTTTTACTATAATTTAGTCTATAAATAATTTCTATTAAAGCATCAAATGGAATATGGTAAATTAATCCACATGTTATTGGTTTACTTACTGAGACTCCAGAAATGATGCAAAATATGACAAATCGTCCCAAAATATTAGTTCTCGTATTGGCTTACGAGTTTATTATTCAAAAACAAAAGTGTTGTGCACAAAATCAAATGATTATTAACTTATTAAAATTAGTAAACAAAATATTGATACTGTTAATTCATGTACATATCTGGAAAGCACTATTGGTAAAGACTGAAAAACTGAAATTGATGTTAAAGCCATACTCGGAAAGGCAATGTCAGTTTATAAAATAAATTTGAATTAATATGATTATGTTCTTCCATTTATCTAAAAACAAAACTTTGTTTGTACGCATCAATAATCACTCCTACGACAATAAATAGAAGTGAAACGTCGAAGCGAACAGACGAAATAGATAAAGTGGTACATGTTTTTTATTGCCGATGTCTTAGAAGTATTTTAAAGATTACTTGACGCGATCACATTTTAAACAATAAGATCATAAGGAGAACTGATTCTTGCTCAATACATGACATAATTACAATTAAACAAAGAAAATTACTTGTTCAATTCTACATTTACCGCTGGAGAGAATTAGCAAAAACGGTTTTGGAATGGACAATTAAAAATGGTAAAGAATGTTGACTGACAACAGATAATTTGACTAAAAACCATTCGGAAAGATCTAATTAAAATAAATGTTTTATTAGATCAAACAAAACGTTTGGCAAAATGTTCAAAAAAATCTGTTGTTCCATGTTCGTTATTAATTATGGGACGTTGTTGATGTTTTTCGCTGTAACTGTTATCTTAATGTCCCATACTTATTTTTAAAGCAAAAGGGTTTTGTAATAATAAAATTATTATTATTATTATTATTATTATTACACTAAGCTTTAATATCTCACTAGAGATACATTCAGCGTAAAATACATTTTTATTATCAATAAAAATAAATAAATAAATAACAACAAAAATTTAAAAAGTAGTAGTAAAAATAATGATAACAAAATGACATAATATCATATAATAATGAGTATAAATATAGTCAATACGGTAAACATGTGATTCAAAAAACATTCAGAATTACTATACTTTGAACAAGTCATTATAAGGTACAGTTGTTACATTATGCTGTAGGATGTCCAAATTAGTTCAAATAAATGCCTAGTGGAATGATTCCTACTTTGATAGATTAGTTAGAAGTTGAGTTTTGTTTGATTCTGGATTGGTTGATATTCTTGATAAGTATGGCAGATATAAGTTGTTGTATTAATTAGTTTTGGCTTTCATGTGCAGGTAAGTTACCCTGATTTTTCCAGAAGCTTTAAATTGATTTAAAGCTGTATGTAGTGAGTGCTTATTATTGTCTTCAATCCTCAATGCTAATTATAAACAGGATTTAAAGTGTTGATTAACAGTATCATTCAATAGAATAGAATACTTGATTCTCGCTAATTTTGACATCAGAGATATGCATTTTTTTAAAACAACATAATCTTGTTTTAATAAATCAGAAAAAATTACAGGTAAGCAATATAATATTAAAGGATGAAACAACATTTAACAAACAATTTCGTAACATAATTATTAATATTTAGTTTTTTTAATCTTTTTATGTGGTAGCATAAGGATTTGGTTTTTATAAATATAGAGTATACATGGTCACACCAGGTAAGTTTGCTATTTATGTTTACCCCAAGATACTTAATTTTGTTACAGGTACATATGTTTTGTCTAATTTAATTTGAATGTTTTGTTTAATTCTATTGTTTCTGTTGGACGCCTTGTCATAAATTTAAGCTACATATTGATAAAACAAAAATTATTATTAATTTTGTTAATAAAGCACATTAAATGCATATTACCTTAAAAACTTGATAATATTATTGATTATTGGTAATCTGTAAAACGTTTTTTGATTTTTTTGAATTAATTAATAATTTTTTTAAAATTAGTAAGTAGTAATTTTTAGTATTAAATTAGAACAAAAATTGTTCAAAACATATACATATCAATAATATAGAAATAATTGTCTATTTTCACATGACCTATTTTAGAAATTTTAATCGATTAAAAAGGCCACTATTTGATAAAACAAACAAAAACTGTGAATGTTTTTATATTTAACTAACTCGTGTTTTCATTTTGTGAGTTTCAAATTACCTACTGTTCATTATTAACTTGTAAATAAATGTAAATGGTTAGTTATGTTTGAATGAATAGAAGACATGTGCATCATTATTTACCAACTTGTGTAAGATGATTGATATATTTGACAGAATAATTGAAAATCAAATTAAGCAATTAATGTTTTATTTTGAATACACCAATGGACAAATTAAATAAACGAAAAATTACAGTTTTAAAAATATGATTGACATTTTAAAAATTCTTAATAAAAACTAATAATATTGGTCTAAATGTAATTAGATAGAATAGTATTGAAAAAAACATAATTCAAATTTATTTATAAAAAATGTAATAATTTTACAATAAACAATCAATCAATTAAACACTTAAAACAACCGTATTTTCTACATTACTCTACTTAAATGTGTCTATTTAAGCAATACAAATAATATGTAAAGCTTAAAAAAATATTTAAATTAATTGCAAATTTTAAAGTTTAAAAAGTTTATGTTCTTACTTAGTTTAGTAATGCAGCCATTCAAAATGTTTAAAGCGATCACTTTTTATCCACTTGTACAGCTCTTGGATGGACGTGGGTCTGAGTACCACTAACGGCACTATATTTATTTATTTATTATTTTTACTGCTTTAAATGTTTTACGGAAAACATCTTTTAATAGCTGACACTTATAATGTATAATTAATTTTACAACACTAATTTGTTTAACACATTAGCATTAGTGATGTAATTAATAATATAATACACAAAAGTATTAGTACGTGCAATGCCTATTTTTTATTAAAATTTGTTTAGAAATTCAAGTATAAAAACAAACATTACTCTAAATGCAACTTTACATTTTTTTTTAAAAAAGAGCATGTACTTTGATTATAAATGTTTATCACAAAAAGTTTGCAAAATCTATAAAATACAAACGTTTTTCAAAAAAACATAAATATACATATAATTATTTAACACATAAAAATTTGCTATTTTAATTTTAATTTTATTTTTAAATCATTAATTTTAATTGCTTTTATGTGTTTAAACATGTGTACTTATTCTCATTGCAATATAACTGTTATTTTATTTTATTTAAAAAGATTATATTACATTTTAATACAAATAAATATTTATGCTTTTGGCACACTAATTATACGCACTTAGTTAATGCTGGTTATTTATAACTCACAGATATTTTAAATTATTTAATCACCATATTGAAAAAAATTATTTATTTTAATGTAATATAAATTACCAAAACATTGTATTTACAAAATATTGTATAAATTATATTAACTTTACGTATGCAGAATAATAAAACAAGTAAATATAAAACAAATACATAATGTTAATTTTACTAAAATATGATACAATTGTAAAAAAATATAATTGTATTCTAAAAAATTATGCATTGGATAAAAAGAAAAAAACATAAAAAGGATTTAAAAATATAGAGGCCAACATTTTTTATTTTACAAAAATACAATAAAATAAAAAGCTTCTAAAAATAACGGGAACACTGTGTTGGTTGTTAAATTGTTCCTATTGTTTATTGTTCTTCTTATATAGAAAAATGCATGAGTTAATCTAGATCTAAAAAAACCATTTTTTTAGTTAATTTTAACAATGGATTTTTGAATAGTTAGTTAAATAATAAATCCACTTAAGTTTGGTCAACAAGGAACACTGTACATCTGTTTTATCTTTATTTGGAATCAGCAGCAGTGCATAGTTATTAAATCTTAAAACCCACGTTCTATCTGGTGTCAGATCATTGTTTTAACCATAAGCTATAAATGGTTAAAAGTGATCCTGTAAATTTATTATTTATAGAAATACTGATTAATAATATTTGCTTACTACTATTTAATGTTGTACGTAGTAGCCTATATGATGGGTTTTTGTAAGGTTAGTTATTGATAAAACCTTTTGCCAAAATTAAGTCTGCAATAAAATATTTTTAAATTTTAGCCAAATGCATGTTTAAATTTATTTCTTGTTCACTAAATTATAATATTCTCATTTGTAAAATTTTAACTTATGGCTTTATATATTTGTATTATCTTAATGTGTAAAATGTCTTTCTTTTATTATATAATTTAACAATTATTAACAAGTGCTATCTTGTTTTGTTAAATAGTTTTTTAAATATTTATAATTTTGTTAATATCCGTATACAAAAATGTTAAGCTTTTCTAAAAACTCGTGTAATGTAAACAGAAAATATTTAAACATATCATTATATGTTTTAATCTTACAAATTTTAGATTCATTTAAATACGTATGCATTAGTAAAAACATAATTGTTTTTAACTATAAATGAAACAACACTTGTAAACTAAGTATTTACTTATTTATGCAGTTTATAATTAAAATTTTATAATTCTTTTTATTTTATAAACATTTTATGTAAAATATGTTATTTTACTTTTTATCTTAAAAACGTTTTTAACTGTAATTTTAATATAAAGATAAAATCTATGCATTACCATTCAAGAAATAATTTGTAATAATAATAATTGTTTATTATTACAAAACCCTTTTGCATTAAAAATAAGCATAGGGCAATATTGTAAGACAACAATTGCAGCAAAAACAACAACAACAACAAAATTTTGTAATTAAAAAAAAGATGAGACAACAAAATGTTTCCATGTATTTGAACATTCTGCCAAACGTTGTGTTTGATCCCATAAAACATTCATTTCAATAACATCTTCCCTAATAGTTCTTAGCCAAGTTTTCTGTGGTCTACCAATCTTTTATTTTACCATTTTCGATCTTCTATTGCAAAACCGTTTTTGCTGACCATTCGAGTGGTAAACGTAGAATTTGACCAAGTAATTTTCTTTGTCTAATTCTAATGATGTCATGTAGTGAATGGGAGTCAGTTCTTCTCATGATCTCATTAATCGAAATGTGATCGCGCCAGGTAATCTTTAAAATACTTCTAAGACATCGGCAATAAAAACCATCCATCATTTTATCAATATTATCTGTTTGCTTCCATGTTTCACACCCATATAGGAATAATTATTGATGAGTACAAACAAACTTTTGTCTTTAGGCAAATGGAACAACATGACCAAATTGATTTGAGTCTATTGAAGACTGACATTGCTTTTCCAAGTCTGGCTTTAAAATCAATTTCGGTTTTTCCGTCTTTACCAATAATGCTTCCCAGATATGTACAGGAATCAACAGTATCAATATTTTTTTCATTAATTTTGATGGGCAAATAATTGTTTAACTTAGTGCGCAACACTTTTGTTTTTGAACAACTAATTCGTAAGCCAATACAAGAACTGATATCACTCAGATGTGTTGTCATATTTTGCATTATTTCTGGAGTTTCACTGAGTAGATCAGTATAATCTGCAAAATCAAAATCTGTTAATCTGTCATGATTCCATTTGATACCATAAGACAAATTATTCATGGATCGAGTCATAATGAAATCAATTATCAGACGAAACAAAAACGGTGACAAAATACAGCCTTGACGTACTCATTGACAATTTCGAACATAACAGTATGTCCATTTTTTGGTTGAACACAACAACTTCAATTTAGGTATAATGAGCGCATAATATTTACATACTTTAACGGTATTCCGTAAAACTTAACGATTTTTTACAAAGATTCTTGATGAACACTGTCAAAAGCATTTATAAAATTAATAAAATTGATTGTAAGTAATTGCTGAAATTCTTGACTTTGTTCAATAATGTTACGGAAGGTGATTATTTGTTTAATACAGCTTCTGCCTTTCCGAAAACACCCTATCAGGAACAGACAATAAGGTTATTCCGCGTTAATTATTGCAATCGTTCAAACTTTCTTTTTTGGGAAGAGTAACAATTACTCCTTGCCGCCAATCATTTAAAACTTGTTCATTATAGCATATAACATTAAATAAATGAGCAAGCTTACGTGCTACAACGTCACCTCCATGTTTGAGCACCTCTACAGTTATCTTGTCAAGTCCTCCTGATTTATTGTTTTCCAACTTTTGAATTGCATGGATCAATTCAGTTACAGAAATGTCATCAATACTTATTTCCAGATTTTAAATCACATTTATATCTTTATCATTATTAAAATCTATAGGATTATTTGGCGTGGGCTGATTAAGTGCTTTTTTAAAATGTTTCTTCGGTTTAAATATGCTATTTACGAATTTAGAGAGTACTTGTTCGTAGTAGTTGATCTAGGTTCTTGTACTTTTTTATATTGCTCTACCAATTTAAATAATTGCTCATGATCTGTTAGAATTAAAGGGCTATCTTTTCTTTTGTTTGTTGTTTCTAACTCCCAAAGGTGTTTCACAATTTTGTACAGATTATTGGAATCATTTAATGCTGTTACCTTATCTACTTCTTTGCATCTGCTTTCTAACCGATTATTCTTATTTTTGTGGCAGCTTTTTTAACCCGTTTATCTAAAGTTCTATACTTATCGTCAAATATTTTCCAAATAGCAGGATTGTTAGCTTGATCTCTCTCTAATTTTGTTTTTATTCTGAGATCAATTAGATTCCAGGACAATAATGAAATCCATTGTTTGTTTGTAAAGCGACATCTTTCACCCAACATATTGGCTGCACAGTTTGTAATTGAGATATGAAACAATTTCCATTGATCATCAGACCTATTTACCCTTTTCAGATTTTAAAATGTAATTTTTAAGGAATCATAAAATTGGTTTGAGATACTTGGCTGCTTAAGTTTTTCACACAAGAATAGAAGTAATTTTGTTGTAGTTTATATCCTCTTTAATTTTAAACAAAATTTTCTAACAACAAAATTGTGATCAAAACCAATATCTGCGCCGCACTATGCACGTACATCTTGCAAAGAAGATCGCCATTTTGTGCTAATACCCAACATATCTAAGTTGTATTTTTTATTTTTTTAAAAACTTGTTCTAACTGGCCAGTACGTAAAAATGTGCACACATTCCATATTCCAACACTGGTTAAGATTTTGGCATTGAACATTGTGCTTTCACTCAACCCTGTCATCCAGATACATGCGATCAGTTTTTGCCGTTGTTTGCCGGAATGGCGTTCTCTTATTGTTTCCGTAGCAGTATGAATTTTTAGAGGCCGGGTTATCAAAGTTAATACAGTATAATTTATTGACTTTTGTGAAACCATTAAACTATTTGAAGCGCATCTAAATTATACTAAACTATTCGTTAAACATTACCTTAACAATATAAGACAACAAATTTTATTATACTTTTTAAATTAGTGTATTATGTGTTATATAAAGTGTAAAATCCTTAACTAAAATAAACGTATCATTTATACAATTGTCTCCAGATAACACAAATCTTAATATAATTAAAAGTTTTAAATGATTCTAAAATATAGTGTAAATGGTTTGCGAAATAAAAATATTCGATTAAGAAAATGAATAATGTAATGCAAAATCAAACTCCACAACATTAGGCTAAAATACGCAGGAACCCCTACATTAAACGTTTTCAAAAAATTTAAAAAATTAATAAACATTACCTAAAATATGAAAAATGTATAGCCCTTATTATCTACTTTTATATGTATACTTATTTTATAATATAAATTATTTTTATGCAAAAATAACTTGCTTGTTTTTTTTAATTTTTTTAAAATGTCAATATTCTTATTTTTGATATAAATTAGAATTTTATGATAATATTGCTGTAAAATATTAGTTTTTATAAAATATTTTAGTGCCATGGTGGTCTAGCGGGCTGTACCGCTAGATTTGGACCTCGGTGAGCATGGGTTTAAATTCCACCGCCGGTACCAAAATGCGGGCCCACATTCGGTTTTGCTACAATGTCCACTGCTGAAAAATGTTTCTCGTAAAACATTAAAGTAATAAATTTAAAATAAAATAATAATTGTACTGTTAATATAATGTTTAGTAAATATTTTAGTCCAATTTAGATGTGCTTCATATAATTAAATTGTTTCATAAAAGCGAATAAATTATACTGTAATGATTTTAACAGTAACTTATTTATTTACTGTCATTTTTTAAATACTTTTTAAAAATAACTTACAATTGCTTAGTTTTTATGCTAACCCTAATTTGCAAATTTTTATATTATTTTAATGAAATAAATTATTTAAATGTAGTTTAATTGTCTGCACTAATTTCAAGTTTTTAAAAACACTAATAACTAATACTAATAACTGTAGGAAAAAACAGTGTATATATATATATATATTATTATTATTATTATTATTTATGGTTATTGGCTTGGATACTTCAGTAGAATATTTATTGTGATTTATTATTATATATTTTGATTTAAATGCTTTAGTAGAAATAATTTTTAACATGATTTTACCATATTTCTTTATAGGTTACTAATATTCATTTTTAATAATGTGTAGTTGTCTAAATCAGCTTAATTAAAGTTAAGATTTAACCTTTAATTTGTTAGATTATCATATTACAACTCTTATTCCTGTAAACTGATCTTATAGTTATACGCATATGCAAAGAAAAATTTTAAAACTAAATTGAGTGTAACAATTATGTATGCTTTTTTTGAGGTTAACGTAAATCTTTAAAACTTGTTTTACACAAAACATTTTGTAAAATTAATACATTTTTGTATATCAAAAATAAATAATGTTTACGTTTTAATAATGTATTCATTATTCATATGTAAAATTTTAAAATTTATCCTGTTTTATAACAAATATTTGTGTGAGAGTAGCAGTGATAGCTGATACGCTAAACTCAAAACTAGGTCATTATAGGTTTGAGTCCCACAACTAGTACCAAACACAGGTTGTCGTTTGAATCCGCTAAAGCAAGTTTTCCGTCAAATTATTGAACAATGAAAACCAATTTAAATATTTTTATAAAAATGTATCAATTATGCATTATTAAAAATAGATAAAAAAGTTTAAATTTAATATTTATTTAACAATACGTTAATAACAATAATAATATGAATTATTAACAGCAATGTTTAGTTTATTTGATTTATATTTTTATTGTACTTGTATTATAGTAAACAACAAAAATTCTTGTAAGTAACAAAATAATATGTTAATGTAAATGTTAGCATTTAGACACTGACAAGTACAACATGTGTATTCAACCGTCATGTAATAAATACTTTTTTTCATTAAATGTTCTTAATCTTATTTTGCATAAAACTTATTAATCATTTTGGTTAGGTAATAAATAATTAATTTTATTTTTAAAGGTATTTTTACCAACAAATAATCTATATATATATATATATATATATATATATATAATTTATTTAATGTAAAGTTGTTAATTAATATTTAAAATAAAAGTTAGTGGTAAAAGACAATATATAATAATTTCAATGTCTAATTTGTTGTACAATGAAAGTAGAAATTTGTAAAAATATTTCCACTTTGTATTTGCTACATTTTAATTAATAAAATATAGCATTATAAAATTAACATGTTTCTACTTAATGCAGACGTAAAAATTTTTAATTTAATTTAATTTGTATTAAATATTAATAAGTTTATTAAATAGTTTAAATCTTTTATTATAATATAACAATTTGTGTGTCAAAACGGATAAAAGCAGTTATTACAATAAGTTAGATTTTAAATGTTTCTTGTAAAAAAAATAAGTGGCATAATTAATTTAACTTAAAGTTTTTAAACTTTGTATTTATTTTATAAAATATTTTAATATATTAAAAAGTTTTTCAAAACATATTTTATTAATAATAATTAAAATATGTGACAAAACAATGTTTTTTATAAAAAAATATTTTTATTTAAAAACTCAATAACAATATACTTTTAATTTAATTAATCTAATATTTCTAAATAAAAAACAATCTTTTTTAAATAGAACGTTTTTAAAAAAAGCCAAATTTGTTAAATTTAAATTTTTAGTTTTTTGTATTAATTTTAATAAATTTGTAAAAATTATTTTATTTTGACATTAGTTATATTTCACATTCTATGATTTTTGTTTTATAAAAGTGTTGTATAAAATTCAAATAAAAATATCTAAATAAATGGTATATTTATTTTTAAATTAAATAATGCACCGTGCAACCAAGCCTTAGAGAAATTTATTTAATAAAATAATGAAATAAGATCTAATGCAATTGTTACATATTTTTTCGGTTAATTTACATAAAAGTTGACAAATGCAACAGATTTTACAAATTTTGAGGTTATATAGAAAACCATTATCGTAAATTTGCAACATTTTAATTAAATAAGCTTTGGATCAGAAATGATTCAATCTAGCCAGTCCCAAGCCTGGATAAAAGAGGAGGGTTTGAGCGCATGGTTAACAACCTGGTATCTGTAAAAAATTGAAACTGCTACGGAAACAATAAGAGAATGCTACTCCGGCAAACAACAGCAAAGAATTGATGGCATGTATCCGAATAACAGAGTTACCAACGAGACTTTGTTGTTGTTGTTGTTGTTGTGCTGTAATTGTTGTTTTATTGTCCCATGCTTATTTTTAGAGCAAAAGGGTTTTGTATAATATATATATATTATTATATTATATATTTAAACATAATTACATCTAACACGTTACAAATATGATACATGTAATTTTAAAATAAAAAAACACTGTTTTTATAAAAATTTACAATAAAACCAATTTATCATGCTTAGCATTATTTTAGTGTAAACTATACATATCTTTAACAACTTTAAATAATAATTCCCTTATTAGTACCTAATCAACCGTATAATTTTTTTTAAAAACGTACACATTATGTGTATGTAGGTGGCACAAAATATTATATTACTTTTTGCAAAACAAACATTTAAAAAGTTTGTTCAAATAAACAAACATTCACCATCACATATTAACGAAGTGTCAATCTTTCAATCTGTCAAAAAACAACAGCATACTTGTTAATGTATATGTGTGTATGTTTGTCCTAATCAGAAATGTCTACATTAGTTAATGTTGATTATATCAAAAGCGATCAGAATTATTAAACATGTGTTGTTAGTATGCGTGTGTTTTCCACTTCTTTGTAAACGTTTGTTTCTACAGTTGCAGCATATATTGATAATCCATTTTTTTGTTTTCATTTTAGCTTTCGATCACATGCATTTGATAACATGTACAGATATATATATATATAAACACATATACATTATACATAACAAAAAACGTCTACTAATCATGTTGTTTTGCTTGATACATGAGTGACATTGACAAGGAAATTGTCTGTCGTAATCGAGTCGTGTAATTATATCAAATGACATAATTATCTAACCATGTGCACATATCAATCAGTTATTTTTGTAACCATATTTATTTGTCAGATATATAATATAGAAAATTACATTTCTAACATATTTTAACTTTTGTTGTTTAAAGCCAATTATGACTAAGATGTTCATAATCATAAAAATTTGAGTAATGCTTACAAAGTCTTAATTTCCAATGATGGGAATATTCCTGACAGTTCCTCGTCTATATAATGCATTCTGGTCTGGGTGCCCATAAGTATCTAGTCTAATAACAGCAGGAATTGGGTGCACAGTTAAGGGTAATAATCCTGACAGAGATCTATGCGGCGTCTGTTTGTTACGATTGTCATGCATAAAAATCGATCGCTTAATATGCCGTACAATTTATCAAAAATACAAAAGCAATTGTTTATTTTTTTTAATTTATTTCCTTATTACATAATTATTTTTAATAAAAATTTAAAATAGAATTTCCGTTTTGTTGTTGTTGGTTTTTAGTTACATTTAAAAAAACCTTGCTTATATGCATCAAAGCTCAGATTTACTATTTATTTGTGCTAAAACATATCAAAATCAACTTTATATTTACCAATTAATAAAAATTATTTTTATTTGATCTTTTAATACCTAAATGTTTTGCCCAAACACACGTTTTAGCAAATTGCAATTTGGCAAAGCTGAACGAGGGACTATATCACGTTTAACTTAAGAAATTCTTAGTTTAATCTCCATTTCATTGTTAAAAATAAAAATAAAAAAGTTTTTATCAAAATTTTAACCCAGAGCACATTAAACCACCTAAACCATAAAGTACAAAAAAGATAATCAAATTTATTCTCAAGTATTGTCAAGTCTCTAAAAGAAAAAGTATTTGCTAACCTAAAAAAATAATATGCTTTGTGTTTTCTTTAATATTAATATTAACATTATAACCTATAATAGTAATTTTACTCAATTTTAATTATAAACAAATCAATATTTTGGATACAACTTCTTATTACTATTAGTATGCATTAATAAAATATACGTATTTTATTTATAATATAGCATTGTATAATAAAATTGAGGTTTTATTCTAAGCTTTAACTAATAAAAAATTTAATTTAGGTAACTAAATTAAATGTGGAAATTGCCTGGGGGTTGTATAATATAGTATTGTAAATTATATAAAAAACTATGTCTATTTAATTATATAGTTGCTAGAATTGCTTAAGTTGATTAACAGCATGGTTACAGGTATTTCCTTTAGGGTTGTTTATGTAAAAAATTCTATTTAATGTTTAATAATTTTTTAAGCAAATAAATAACAGTTTAAATTTATTTAAAATTATTATTTCTGTTTATAAATGTATATTTATTTTAATTTTATTTTTACTACTTTAAATGTTTTGTGCAAAGCATCTTCCAGTAGTGGACAATTGAGCGGAGCCAAACTTGTGCCATAATTTAGTGCCCGTAGTGGGTTTTAAAATCAAGGCTACCCAGGTTTGAGTTAAGTACTTTATTGCTATACCACTCCGGCATATTATTGTTATTAGATTACCTAGTTTAATAAAAGTACACTCAGAACTATTAAATACATAAAACGTATTAATGTAAGCAAAATACATAAAATGTAAAAAAAACATAAAATTAAACAAAATATATGCAAAATTAAAATATATAATAACGTTTAAGATAATAAAGACTTTTACAACATTGTTATAGGTTAAAGCCTTGCAAGAGGCTAAACTTGTAGCTTAGTGGTTATAAGTTCATGTACTACTACAAACAATAAAAACAGGTTTTTATTTGGCTTTGTTACATTTTTAAGAAATCAATTTTAAAAATAGATAAAAATAAATTAATTTAGTACAAATTTATTTAACCACTATTATATTTTTTAGTACTACTCTTAAATTGTTATTTTCTGATAAAATAATACTGTATTATTAGCAATTATTATTATTACTTCAAGTTTACACCCAGTGTAGTTGAAAGTTATCTTAAGGTATACGTATACCACATGTAGCCGTTAGAATAAGGGAGATGATTATGACAAAATATTAGACGACCTTATTAATTTTTGCAAACAGTGGCTCCCTCACAAAAATTCTGTTTTCTATCTAAAATATATTGTTATACTTTTACGTTTGTTGTGCTTATCAAGCCATCGAAGTCGCTTGTTTAGTGTGCCGCACAGATACAGAAATAATAAAGTGATACCATGTTATCAATTAATCAATCCATAATAATAATAACAATAATAATAGAATGTGGAATCATGTCTCTACTGAAAACCGCGTTTTTAATCGTTTAAAAAAGGCTTATTCTTGGCCTTGTTCAACCTAACTGCTTTTATTTAAAAGTAGATTTTATTCAACAATGGCTAATGTTTATTTATTGGGTTGTTACTTCTTGAGTGTTTTCAACGAAAGCATTTTTTAGCAAGTAGATAATTAGCCAAATAGAACAAGAGTGGCATTTAATGCTAGTAATGGGGAATAAATTTATACTTACCCCAGTTTGAGTAAAACGTTGTACCACAAGAATACCTCAATACAACATTTTTAAAATGTTTTAACATAATGTAAAAAGAAAAAAAAACAGTATCTTACAGTACACTTTCTGCCAAGGTGACTAAATTGCTAAAGAGTTAAACTATAAACTGAATAGACATTAGTTTAAGTCCTACTGGTGGCAGGGCTTTTGTTTAGGTTTGCTTAATGTCCACTTTCAATAAAAAGTTTGCAGTTTATTATTTCAGCTATAAAAATTAAAATAGATAAATAAATAAAAATTTTAATTGTGTGCATTGCTTCCTATTCTATTAACTAGGTGTATCTAAATCTGACAATCTTTTTATAAATTTACTTTTAGAAATACTATCATACGTAGATTTCTAATTTAAAAAATAATAAAATAAAAAATACTTTTATCTAAAGAGTTAGAGTGACAGTATTGACTAAAGTAACTACAAAATGTATTATAAAACGGTTGCTCTTATAAGAAAGTTGCATGTAATTATTACTTAATTTTAGTGTAGATTTTGACTCATTTAGTATTAACTTTGGATTAATGTTGAGAAGAATTACAGTATATGCATTTATCTAAAATAAGATGCTATCTTGGAATGAGTAATTATGGAAATTGGTGTAATTTTCAATATTTTTAATAACTCTGAAAAAGGTCTACTATTAATAGAATTTAAATATTTTTAAAATATAAAGTGGCTACTTAATTAATAGATAAAATTGCTTATGAATCTAGTTTGTTAGCTTAATAAAATGTATTACTATTTACTTTAAATACAGGGTCCAAAGTAGGACTTGTCAATAAACTCTTATTTTTCAATTTTTTTTGAGAGATTTTTTTCAACAAAGTAATTATGCTATGGGCTATCAATCTTTAAAGTTAATTTTTTTTAAAGATTTTATAATTCCTAACAAAAATAATAGAAAACGTAAACTGTGGGATGAATTCATTTCGTATATGTTTTTCAGTTATAAACATAAAGAATCAGTATATATATATACATAAAAATATATGATGTAATTTATTTAACAATAATAACTACACAGACATACACATATGCAACATGCCCATGTTAAGTTCAAGCTAAATTTAATTAAGTTACGAATTGTTTTTGTGCACACAAAATAGGTTTTATAATTATTTTTATTATTATAAATATTTAAGTATTTTTAAGATTCTGGATAAATCGCATATAAAATTAATTATATAAAACGATTATGCAACAATGATTTCAATAAAAATTACTATTTCTTTACATAATTTCACAAGTGCATACATAACCTAGCACACGTTGCTGCATACATTTAATTTATAGCAAATTAATTGGTTTTACAATTTTGTAAGTAGAAAAAAATTAACATTAATTATGGTGTAAAATGATCCAAAAAAAATTTTAATACTTGACCCTTCCTTTATGTTTTATCGACCTGTCAAACATTTTAATTTATCTAGTTAACATTTAAAACCTTCGAAAACCTTTAAAAACTTGCTATAGTTGATTACAATGAGTTTAAATAATAGACGCTTTTCTTAACTGCTAAAGAGTACAAACAAATAAAAAGTTATAATTATGATTTAACTATTGAACAAATTGCAGATTTATCTGAGGTGAGTATAATGATTGTATACAGAGTTTTAAAAAATTATACACGTCTAAGAACAGTAGGAACCGGATTTACACTATCAACGAGTAAACAAAATGATTTCATAATAGTCACTAAATTAAAAAGAAACTGAATGAAGCCCATTAAACAAATACAAATAAAAGGATTAGCTTATTTTTCATATTCACTTATCTGAAATCGGATAAAATCAGTCAATTTGCAGTTAAAGAAAACGTTAGAAAAAGACATGTGGAATTTGCAAAATGTATGAAAACCGTTCAATTTGTTTCTAGAGATCGATTTTTTTATTGACAAGTGTGATTTAAAGAACAAATCATGGGCAATACAATTCATGGCTATTTATGGTATTTATTTTCTTTAAGACTACAATTACAATGTTAAAAAAAGTTGCGCATCTATCATGCCTTTATGGATATTATGGAATTAGGTTCGAACAACTGCTAAAATAGAGTTAAACAAGCAGCCACTTAAACAACTTAAAATTTATAATCATTTTCAAAGAATTTCTTAGCACTAAACTACAACAAAATGCTTGAGAGGATTTAATGGTTGTTCAAGATTATGCTCCAGTGCATATGTCAAAAAAGGTAACGTGTTTTTTATCATAATTTAAAATTTAACTCATTTTTTATTGTTTAAACTAAAGATTCTTTAAATAGCAAAAAACTGAGTTTTATTCCATTGCGTTCATATAGCCCGGACCTCAATGTAATTAAAAATTTTTTTAGTTATCTTAAACGAGGAGGTGAATTAAATGGAAAATCAAGGGACGCTTAAAGAAAAAATTGATTGTGTGTTGAAAAATCGAATTCGACAAGATTATATTAATAATTTGGTTAATTTCTAGTCAAAGAGTTTAAAAGAAGTTATAAAAAATCATGCTTGTCCTTTAAAAAACTAAATTTGTAAAATTGGTGATGTCAATTATCTTTATATATGTACATATTTTATAATATAATTTATTTTTAAGAAAATAATGTAGTAGTATTTTTATCTTGTCAAAATGTGTAAATT
Source organism: Cardicola forsteri (assembly GCA_025895645.1). Classification (NCBI taxonomy): domain Eukaryota; kingdom Metazoa; phylum Platyhelminthes; class Trematoda; order Strigeidida; family Aporocotylidae; genus Cardicola; species Cardicola forsteri. The sequence goes on along the minus strand of JAKXYG010000984.1, from coordinate 287,530 downwards.
CTGAGTATTTAGTCTAGGCAAGAATTTGGTAATGGTGTTTGTCAAAAAATTTTTTTATTGCTTTAATTATTGGTATTGCTAAAGTGATATTGAATAGTTATTTTAGTAAACTGTTGATGTGCCTAATACTCTTAAGTGATGTGAGGAAAGTCAATCAATTTCAATGTTTTAATTTTTACGGGGCTCAATTTAGCCTATGTATAAGGTTACAGATATTTTAATTATTGTGTAGAGTGTTATAATAAAGATTAGTAAAGTGTAGCCACTTTAGAAAAAAATATTTTAGAAAAAATATTTAACAACCATTATTTTTATTATTTATTGTTTTGCCTATTCCAAAAATTTTGCTTATATATTTCCTGGTTATCTTAGAATTAAAAAAGATTTATTAGTATACTTATTTATGTACTTTCTTCCCGATTTAATGAGTTCGTTTATTCAAAAATATTTTATCAGTTTTATTTAATTTAAAGATATTGTTATTATCGCTACTTTATGTTAAAATATGAATAACCTTCGACATTAACCACCTTATCCTAACAATAATTTTAATTAAACTATAAATAAATAGTACTTAAATTCAATTGGCTAATGGTTTAGCCAATTATCAAACATTAAAACATGTGCTTTATATACGTGAATTTGATTGGCTAAAAATGCAGACTAAATAAAATTTATGTTTTATTAAGCCACATCATCATCATCATTTGTATAATTGTCGATTTACAATTAACAGTGAATTTAAACATTTTATTTATTGGAAATTAATTTTAAAAAACATAATTGATTCGGATTTAATTGTCCAACAATTTTCTTTGGATGAATCATGCGAATACGTCATTCCCAATTAGAACAACCAGACGATATACAAGAAAAAATTGTAACAAGTGACGGTTCATCAACTCCTGTAGATATGACCATTAAACAAACAAATGATCAAGTAAATTCTTCTTACACAAATATAATTGATTTGATTGATGAATCCGATAATTATTGTCAAATGGGAAACAACAATAACGGCAATGGTGTTACTTATTTAAATCCAAATTTTTTGGATCCTCAATTGGTGACAAAGGTAGGTTTTTTACACTGCACTGTGCTTTTGTTAAATTAATTTAATTTTTTTATTTATTTATTTCATTCATTGTGGTTGGTGACTACATCACCTCTTTATTATTTCTGTATTTGTACGGCAAATTAAACAATTGACTTCGATGATTCGATAAGCGTAACAAGTGTAGAAAAATAACGAAGTTTCTTGGCTGGTAGACGGCATCTTTGTGACGGTGTCATTGTTTGCACAAATTGACGAGATTGCCTAATTTTTTAAGGTTAACTCCCTTATCCTAAAAGGTATACATATTCTTTAAGTTACCTTTTAAGTACCCCAGGTGTATGCCTGCAACCATTTCTCCCCGAAGCGGAAACCCAGTTATATCGCTGTGCACTCGGTCTCTTCTGTTATTATTCTAAATGTCAATAGGCACATAGTACAGGATGATAATGTAAAGAGCGAACACTAAGGAATATTACTATAATCAGAAATTGCAACTTTTTAAGCATTACTCAAATTGTTAGGATTATTAGTATCCTAAACGTTTTTAATGTTTAACTATTATGTTATTTTCTAAATTTTCTATTGTTTAAATGTTCAATAAGAAACATTTTAGACCACATTGAATGCTAAACGTTGGGATTAAATCCATGCTCACTCTGGTTTGAGTCTAACCTTCTACCATGTCAGCCATTACGGACAAAATAATAATTAAAAGATATTTATAAATTATTACTATTATTAATATTTAAACAGATATATGTTACGTTTAAAACTTAAAAAGCCAAAAATAACAAATAATTTTTATTATTTAAAACATTTTTAAAGGTAGGAGTTAAAAACCTAAAAATAACATTTGGTTAAATAAATAAATATTTAAAAATTGAGTTTATACATATGTGTTTAGATAGTTTAAAAGAATTACAATATTTATATAATAATAATAATAATAATAATAATAATAATAATACAATACTAATAAAGAAATATTTCTATGTGAAAATGTGTTGAATTCTAAGTATTTTTTTACTAAAGTATTTAAACAAATAATAATAATGTTGATATCATGTTATTTAAAATCAATCTACGTTTTGGTAATTAAATGCTGTAGAAATTGTTTTTGCAATAATAATTATTATTATTACAATTGTTATTACCATAATTAGCTTACTTACACTGTATATGTTATATAATTAATTAAGCAAAATGTTTTGTATTATTAGTATAAGCAAAATAAAATGCAAAAATGAAGACTAAACTAAAATTGTAGCAATGTATTTAATACTATATAGCAAGGATAATAATAATAATAATATTTTTTTAAATTATTATTATTATTGTTATTATTATTATTATTATTATTATTATTATTATTATTTGTTTTATTTTTAATAATAAGAGTAAATTTAATTTATTACACAATTAAACAAACTATTTTATAATTAACCGCAATAACTTTATACTGAGCTTAATAAAATCAACAATGATGATTATCATTAAACAACGAAGTTTTGTAAAATGTGTAACGTACGAAATTAAAAAAATATTTTTTCAAACATTAGCCGCATTCTAATTACGGTTTTATTACAAATGAAAAAATACAACTTTTAATACTTAATTAAACGCAATTAGTAAACCATTTTAAATTTTAAATTTGCAAAAGTTTTTAAATGTTTTTTTTGTTATAAATAATTTACTTACTTTTGTTTTTAATTATGTCAGGCTTAAAAACGTGACATTTTCATTTTTATTATTTCAATTTAATTTAGTTATGATCTGTGTCAGTAGGAACAAATAAATAAAACTTTCATGTTAGTGTGTAATAAACGACAATTTTGACAGTATATACGGGAGAAATTTGTTTAAAATAAATTAAATAATTCAATAAAAAAACAAAGAAAATGAATAATGCATGTGAAAAATAAGCCTTTAAAATAATGGGGGCAATTAAAATTATTTATTAATATAAATATCCTAAACTAATACAAAATTAACTAATTTGTCTTATATGACTGTAAATTAAGAAAAATTTAATACTTAAATTATTGTAAACTTTTATTTTTAAGTATTATTTTAAGTTTAATTGGTTCGGTTTTAGCCCTTTCATCTCTAGCAAGACATTAGGGGATATGTAAACTCATACAATTGGTTTAATTTCCGGAAGTTCGTTTAGCAGTTAACTGTATGCTTGTCAATCACTGTTGTTTATTTAGTAAGAACTTTTTACAAACATAGTAAGTACAATTGCAAGTCTTATAATTTAAAATATTTAACATATTTAAATTATTAGTTAACGATCAGTAGATATTGTTAATTTAAAACCTTCTTGTATTTGTATGTAAAACCAATCAATATATAATAATTAAATATTTCAACTACCTATTGTCGGTTAGAATAAGAGGTAAACTATTTTATACTAAACCAGATCTTTGTTTAACTTTCACAAAAATACGGGGTCGTTTAATTATTATTATTATTAATAATAATAATAATAATAATGCAGCTAAACAATAAACTATCTTTTAAATTACAACCACCACAATGTCAATAGCATTTTAAAAATTTAAATCTTAAAATCTACCACAAAAATAATTTAATTTGAATATAAAGTAATTGAATGCCGAAACATTAAACAATATTTTTACTTTTTGTATTAATTAATGCTATTAGCAAGTTGTCTTTTTAGACACAATTAAATATTTTTAATCTTTAATTTCTTATAAAACGTGTATAATCTTTTTAAGTCAATTTATTAACACTAGTTAATTTTGTATTATAATATTCAACATTTAGAATACAATTATTTTTTATAATACAAAACAAGTTTGGTTGTTTTAAAATCGTAAACAATGTGCATTTTGTGGCATAAATGTTTTTAAATTAAATTATTTATAATTGTAATATTTTATTTAATAAACTGCAAACATTTTTTAAATTTTAATGTCTTTAAATTATAATTATTTTATGCATAAATTTTCATGTATTTATAAACAAATTAATGTACATTAGAAAGCCGACTTGTCAGTAAACCTTTGCGCATATACGTATAAATACATATATACATGTATATATATATATATATATATATATATATATATAAACCAATATCAATTTACTAATTGTATTTATTGTCAAATACTAAACGTTGATAAGCATTGAAACGTTTAATTAATTGTTTATAATAAAATGAAACATGATAAATTAAATGCATTCACGTGTGTGTGTAAATGTCAACTTGTCAACATTTTAAATGTAAAAAAGTTGCAAATATGTAGGACGAACAATAAAAAGATAATCGTGTAATTGATAATTTTGCTTTTATACAAAAAATGTTTAATGTCTATTTGTATTAAATTTAAATTATATTGACATGATTTATTAGGATGCTGGAAAATACAATTTTAATTAATGATTTTGTTGCTTTTATTAAGTTATTTATTTATATGTCAAAAATAGTATAAAAAATGTATTCATATTACAAAAACAACAAATTTTAGTTAAAATAGTTGTGTTGTAATTAAAAAAATATACTTAAATCTTGTTTTAAAAACTAACTTTGTACAGTATATTTAATTTATTATCAGTTTAAAATATTTTGCTAAATTATTTACATAAATAAAAAAGTAGATAAATAAATTTTATTGGTATTTCCAAGTATCATTTGTTTATTATTATTTTTTTTTTAAAACAAAACCCCTTTTTATATAATGGACGTTTGGTTCAGTTAGACAAAGACCTGTATTGAATAGTAGCAGTGAAATAGAATTTCTGTTGACTATGTCATTCCGGTCAAATAGAAAGCCACTTGTTCTATTTGGCACATTTGTTATTATAATTAAAACGGTTTTCACTTAACAAAATTATGTTATTATTATTACTGCTATTATTATTATATATTATTATTATTGCTATTATTATAATATTATTATTATATTACCATTATTATTTATTCATTTATTCATTTATTTATTTATTTATTTAATTTAAAACATACTGTTTAAAAAGCACTCGGCAACAAGATTGTTTCATAAAACTGTACATTAACGTTTCGGCTTAAAAAATTATGCATATCAAAGATTGAAATTCTCTAAACTTCGTTGTAGGAATTATGTTTTATTTATTTGCTGTAGTTTAATAAAATGGTGTCTTTTGTGTTTCCTTATTAATATATTTTTACAGAGGCTAGGTAATTAATTTTGCATTCAAAATTACTGATAATTTAATTTTATTTATTAACAAAAATAGTATATATATTTTAATTTTAGTAATTTAAATTAAATTTTAAAATACTATTCTTCGGAAAATAGTTGACAAGTTAATGTTGTAATACGTTTTATTATATTTTTTATATACTTGTAAATTATTTAAATGTACAATAATTATAATTTTTTAATATGTGGTATTTAGACAATGTAATATAGTTATAATTAAACCACTAAGCTGTAGTAGTGCAATCGGGTAAAAGGTTATACTCGTAGTTAAATGCAAGTTATTGGTTTAGCAAAAACCCAGTTATACTGCTGCGCACGCGGTTTTTGCTGTTATTAGTCTAAATGTCTAGAAGCACCTAATCCATGAAGCACCACGTAAAAATGAACAATCAGGAATATTACCATTATTAGAACTTAAAATTTATAAGTATTAGTCAAATCCTCAGGATTATTTGCAGCATACTCGTAGTTAAATGAGGGTTCCATGTTCAGATTTGCTAAATATATGTATGCAAAAATTATTATTGTCAAACATTTAAATAATAAACTAAGCATAAACATATATATGTGCATTTTAAAATTTTTTACTCCTTTAAATGTTTTGCGGGAAACATTGTTTAAGAAATGAACAGTTTAGTAAAGCCGAACAAAGGCCATCGTTTGGTGCTGTTGGTAACGCTGGAAACCTTATTTATCCAGGTTCAAGTTAAACGTTGTACTACTAGGACATAAATTTAAAAAGAAATTTATGTTTGCTACTTTGAATGTTTTACAGAAAACATCTTTTAGCAATGGAAATTTTGCAAAGCCAAACGTAGACCCGTATTTTAGTACCGGTGATGAGATTCGAACTCATGCCTACCTAAGGCCGAATCGAGCGTTGTACCGCTAGACGATCTGGGCACAAATAAATTTTTTTAATATTTATTTTAATACAATTTAAAATTGTTTATGTATATTTATTGTATTATTTTAAAAAATGTTAAAAAATCTATATTGTTTTTGTTTTAATACTTAATAAGTTTAATATATATATTTTAAAATTGTACCGGTGTTTAATAAAACCTTGCTTTAAAAATCTTTTGGCATTTTTTAAACAAAAAACATTTTCCAAAATTAGAGTTTCTACTTTAAAAAAGTGTTTTTTAAATTGTGTGTGTAAATTATGCATTAAATGTTAAATTACCTAATTTATTACAGTTGTAAATTATAAAACAAAGAATTTGATTTGTTTTATGAATACGGTTTTTCTTTAATTTATGTTTTTGTTTTATAGTTTAAAAATATTATTTTTAATTTTAATTTATTATTGATCAATATATTTGGCTTTATCAATTATAAATAACTTTAGTTAATTACAATATTTTTATAATTTAAACAATAATGAGAAATTAACTAAATAATTTTTAAACATAAAAAGTAAATATAATATTTAAAAGTAAATTTATATTAAATCTAGTTATAACAAAATTACCTGTTTTAGCTGCTAATATAAAATTTTATTTTATATATATATATATATATATATATATATATATATATATATATAAGTTGTGTAATCGGTGTTTAAATATTTGGTTAGACAAATATTTCTTTTCTTATTTGTACAGTGTATTAAAAAAAATTAATTTTTTAAATCTATTTTTATATTTTTATATTATTTAATTTGCATAAAATGTTAAAATTAGAAATAGTTGTAAAATTAAAAAAAACGTTTTTAAACATATTTTATGTTCATTCATTTACTTCAATAAAAACAAGTTTAACGCATAATGTGCTTACTAGTAGTTGTTAGCTTTACTCCATATTGTTCAATTGTTAACAAAAAGTAAAATATGTTGCAGGGTTTTACACATATGGCGTGTTTACTTTTTATTTTATTTTAAAAAACTATATTATTATAATATTTTTAAATATATGTAACCGGTAATATTAATCATGATAAAATAATACACTTAATAAATGTATAAATGTTTTTTAATTGTTACTAAATTTAAAATAAGACATATTTATTAATGTAGTTATAATTGCGAAATTTTTAATTACTTTAAATTAATTTGTTTTTCTAATTAAACGCCGTGTAACAAATATACCTTTTCTATTTGCAACACTTTATTCCAATGTTTATTTTTTGTTATAAATTTGGAAATAACTAATAAAATAAAATACGTTATTTTATAAATACATACTTTTTTAATGCTAAATAATTTACTTACATTACATTTGCTTCAACTTTTATAAGTGCCTATTAACGTCAGTTTTTCTATTTGTTTAATTTTCTTAAAGCGTGAAAGTTATAAGTTCACTCTTGCAATGCGAAAATAATGTTTAAAAGAAAACAGAAAATAATTTACAAAAATTAACTTTCATAGAAAAAAATAAGTAATGCAAGTTGTCTAGAAACAAAAAACCCAAATGAAGCTTAATTTATTATTTATGTTTAATTTTATAATAATTTTATTAAAAAAATATTTCTTAATAATTTATTATAATTGGCTTTTAATGTTACTTTGTATAACATGTGCATAGTAAAACATTTACCTAATATTAATAATGCCTAAAACATTGGGTTTTCTTTACAATTTTAAATAAAATTAATAGAAAACGTAAACCGTAAGATAATAAGATGAGTAATAAATGTCTTATTAAATTGGAATAATTTATAAATACAAATAAAATAAAAATTTGGTATCAACTGTTAAACACATTATAAATTGCACCATTTGTTCAATTTACAAATAATATATATATTTGTTAATAATTTTATTATTTATAAACCTTTTATTTACAATAAAAAATTACAATTATTTAAAAATATAAAAACAAATACAACGTGCAATGTTAGCTGCAAAATATTTTAAAATTTTATATATACATAATTTAATATTTAGGAATGCTAATGATTCTGATAATTTGAGTAATGCTTATAAAGTCTGAATTTTCAATAATGGTGATATTCCTGATTGTTCGTCCTCCACGTGGTGCATTCTGAACTAAGTGTTAAAAAGCATCTAGACTAATAACAGCAGGGACCAAATGTACAGCGGTATAACTGGGTTATCGCTTCTGCCGGTGAATGCAAGCATACACCTAAGGTACTTAAAAGGTATCTTAAGGTATACGTATATCATATGTAGCCTTTGGGCTAAGGGAGATAACCTTGACAAAAAATCAGGCGCTTCGTCAATTTTTGCGAGCAGTAGCGATGTCACAAGAATGCCGTCTACGAACCAAAAAACTTTGATATTCTTCTACATTTGTGACACTTATCAAGCCATCAAAGTCAATTGTTTTTTATGCCGTATAAGTATAAAAATTTATTGTTTGTTATTTTCTATTTTATGCAACAATTTTTTTCCACATTTTGTTGTTAAAAACAAATATGAAAACATTTTCATTTATTAACTGCATATGGTATGCGTATACCTTATAATAACTTTAAAATAGCTTGGGTTTACTTTTTTACCTATTTGATAAACCGCAACTACAAGTATATTGTTTTATTATTATTAAAACTAGATAAGACATAATAACAGGTATTTATAAAGGTTTTAAAATTGTTAACATTGCCTTTGTAATCAGTACGTTAATTATTGTAGTAAAGTTTGAAAATAAACGACAGTGTTTAATAAATGTAGTTTTAAAATAAAAAAGTAAACGTAAACTAATTGTATTTATATAAAATTGTAGCGTATTCAACATATTTGGGTCAGTTTTGGTTTAAACAATTAAACGCATTTGTCTAAATTTTTAAAAATATCAAATTTTATTTTTTAACAAATAATTAAAAACATTTTATATTTTAAATAAAACTTAAAGATAATTGTAATAATAATTAATATTATTTAATATTTATAAAAGAAAAATAATAAACCGGTTTTTTAATTTACTATATTTATGTAATTTAGTTTGATCTAATCTAAAGTAAAGTTAGTAACATAAAAATTTAAATTTAATTACTTATTATACGTAACTTTAACATTAAATACATATTGTTTAACACTTAATAAATTATAATATATATCTACACTAATTAAGTTAAATAATTACATATACTGCTGGCAGCAATTAAGCACATTGTTTGCTTTTTTGAATCAAAAAATCACATATAAAATTTTAAAAAATATTTTTTAACTAGAAATTTAACGAAGTGTTTTGTAAAATAATTAAAATTTATAGATTTACATTATATATTTTCTAAATAATGTATATAGTTTTTAAAAAGTTACATTTTTGTTATAATTGAAATCCAACAAATTTAACATTTTCGTATTTTTGTGTGATTTACACCAACTTGTGATGATTTGTTTATAAAAAATAAATTTCAAAATGTAAATATTTTTAGTTGACATTTAATAAAAAATATTTTTTTTCTAAATGTTTTATATTTATATCCAATTATATAAAAAAGTAATAAATAAATCATTTTATTTAACAAGATGAAAATAACATCGTAGGTAAACAGCAACAAAACTAATAAATCATTAATTTTCCAAAAAAAAACTTGAAAAATTGAATAATTATTGATTAAATATTTTTGCACAATATTGTTAACTTTCATTTTAAAATTGACTTGCAATTTTAATATAATTTATTATAAAAAACTTTATATATATATATATATATATATATATATATTGTTCTATACAATTCTTAATTAAAGTAGATATAAAAATGTAAAAGTTTGAAAACGTTTATTTAGTATTAATTGTGTTTTATTTTTAATTTATGAATATATATATATATATATATATATATATATATATATATATATATATATATATATATAATTTTTAATAGCATTTTTACAAATAAAACTTTTAATAAATTGAAAACTATATTTTTTAGATAGTTTTAACTTACATTAGCGGTTAAGGCACTTTTAAAAATTTAATAATTAAAATTAAGGAATAAAGTTTAAATTTTAAATCCAAATATTAATTGTTAATTTCTAGATAATAAATATAAAGCCCATTTAACTATTATTATTGACGTTTTAATTAATTAATCTTCTTTAAAAAAAACTAATTAGTATGATTCAATATGACAGCCAAACATTTAAATAATACTGTTTTGCACAGTTAAAAATGTTTTTAAATTTTTTTTTTGACATTTGTTGCATTTTTAAACAAACTATGGAGTTAATAATTAATTGTGTTTAAATTCCAATTATATACTTCTGGTTTAAACCAAAAAGTTGAAAATATTAGTATTGAAATAAATCATTTGTCATTTGTGTCAAAGGATAAATGTTATTGGATAAATAGTAATAATAGTAATAATAATAAAGTACAAACAATGTCCTATGCACAAAGTATAACTTATATGTCAAAAATAATTATTTTATAAATTAAGCATTTGTTTTCCTTTTCATTTCCTCGCTTTATAATAAGATTGTATTCAATAAACATTGTTTTAATTAATCTATTTAAAAAGCGTGTTTTAATGATTTATAACAAGTCACATCTGTCAGTTTAACAACTTTAATTATATATATATAACAATAAACTTTAAATTGTAACAAATAAAGGCGGTTTAAATTTGCATATTTATTTATTGGATATATATGCCAATAGGCGACAAAATAGATAAGATCTCATTTATATTGAATGAAATTGTACATGTAACTAAATGCGTTTTTTCTTAATAAAAATATGCTAATCGGTATAAAATCAATATGTTTTACTATTGTTTTTTAATTTGCAATTTAAAATATAGACAGTTTATAAATAATACTTTTCAAAAAAAATATTTTTTAATTATATGTAAATAACTTTTAAAATACTTTTGTTTGTATGATTTTGTTTTTGTGTTGTATTTTGTAACCAAAGTTTATTGATAAATAAAGCAGTACTTTCTAAACACTTTTGTAATACATTTTTGTTTTTATTATTTTAGTAAATTTATGTTCAATGTATTTTGTTCTTGTGCTTGTTAAAAAGTGGTATATTATTTTATGTTGTGCAAACTAATTTAAATTTTAAATAAATGTTTTAATCGGTATAATTAAATTACTGTTTTTATGAATTTTTGAAACAAGATTTGTAGTTTGATGTAATTTTTAGGATAATAATAATACAAGTAATAACAGAGTTTAAATGCTAATCATAATTTATTTTTTAAACAAAACAGTTACGTTCTTTGTTTTTAGAATGACGTTTACGTAAAAACATAATCTTAATCAAAAAATTGTTGATTTTAATTATGAGTTTTGTAAAGTTGATATATTGGAATGGTCAGATTCATTGAATAATAAATCTACCTGATTTGAGCCAACTAGGAGTTGTTTTATAATAATACATTTTTAACTCTTACATGAACATAGGGCAATAAGACAACAATTACAGCAAAAAACAGTAACAACAACAAAGTCTCGTTGGCATTAAAGATTCTGCAAATCGAAGATTAAACTTCCTTTCGGCTTTCACTCAACGTGCGATCACTTCTTTGCCGTTTGCCGGAATGGTGTCCTCTTGATTGATAGCAGTATAATTTTTTTTACAGAAGCCAGGTTGCTAACCTTGCGGTCAAACTCTCCTCATTTATCCAGGCTTAGAACTGGCTAGATTAAATCATTTCTGATTCAAACTAGGCGGAGTTGGTGTCTTATACCATTTTTTTAATTTTAATTAAACGTATAAGCATAAATGCAATCTTTTACTTGTAGAAAATAAAACAAGTTATTAATTAAACATTTTTTTATTTTTAATTTAATTATGTTTTTATAAAAAAACATATTACTACAATTACTTTGTAAACATTTTAATAAAAACGTATTTTCTGCTTATTATTATTATATATTAAATGTTAACCGAAAACATATATATATATATATATATATATCAATGGTGCTACTAATCTTTTTAAAAATTAATAAAAAATTTACTACTAATAATAATTATTATTATTACTACATTAAGCTTTAGTATCTTACTACAGATACATTCAGCGCAAAAAATATAATTTTACCATCAATAAAAATAATTAAATAAAATAACAAAATTACTAGTTAATAAAAATATTTTTTCAATATATACTGTCATTAGTTAACAATGTTATTATTTACTTAATTTAAATTACGTATAAATATAATTGCATTTTTAAAATTAGTTTACATAAACGGATAACCTTTCGTAATAAACTTTTTCTTTTAATTTACAGGCTATTGTCAAATTTAAATTAATAAACTAATCAATAAACTTTTGTTTTCTTTTAAGTAATAGTTTTTAATTAATAATATATTTATTTCTACTTAAAAATATTAATTGTTTATATTTCTTATTTTTGAATTAACAATTATTTAAAATTTAGGATAAATTATGTTATTTAAATATATGACAGTAAAAACGTTTGAATGCAGCTTTATACCATTGTTTTTGCTATTTTTTAGTTTAATAAGCAATATCAATGCAATTATTAATTATATAAAAATTAATTAAATTTAGATGTTTTCAACTTAATGTTTAAACTTTTTTATTTTAGTTTTGTCATTTATTGTATATACATTATACTTTTATTATATATTTTTATTTAATCAATAATTAATAATTAAAAAATTAGTAATCAATATCTGGCGCTTAAAAAATAAATAAGTCTAGTTATAATATAATATCTTTAAAATTATAAAAAATATTTATTTTATAATATTGACAGCATAAAATATGCTAATCATTTTAAACAATTCTAATCAGATAATTTAATTATTTTACGGTTTGAATACATATGCGGTTTATGTATAGCTATACACATAAACTTTATGATTTTGAAAATGATTGATGCATTTCATAATGCACAAATTTTATAAAAAATGTATATATGTATAATAAAATTTGTTTTAATGTTTAAATTATAGTTGAACTAGTTACACATATTACTAATAATTGAAAGCACATAGTAAAACAAGATATTTTATAAAAATTTAGACATCTGCTACTAGATGTAATAATATTATTTTATTTTCAACTTATTTATACTTTTTTAACAATTTTATTTTATTTATTATTTATAAACATTTTCTTTAACTATACTTTTTAATTTAAACATTATTTGCTTGTTATAAAATAAATTATGTGATGTGGTACAGGGCTAGACTCAAACTTGAGTGAGTTTGAGTGCTTCCGTTAATACTAAAATACCGGCTATTCTTTCGCCCATTTGCCAAAAAATGTTTCTTGCAAAGCATTTAAGCAATAACAATAATTATAATAATACATTTCTTTAATTAATTTTAAAGAAAATTTTTTATTTTTATTATTTTTTAATAGTATTATATGTTTGCAGTGTTATTTAGTACATAAAATTTTAATATAATACATATATTAAGTATATTTATATGATAATTGTTAAAAAATAACAATAAATTAATAACTAATTTTTTTATCTACTTGTTAAAAAAATTATCTATGCGGTAATTCTCAAATTTTGCATTATTGACGTTCAGTTTGTGTAACAACAGAACCTTTTAAATTAAGAAACGTTTTTTACAGCCTGCCTAAACTACTGAAAATCTAGTTACTTGTTTGATGCATAAACAAAATCGTTAGAATTCATTCATAGTACTATCTAAAAATATTTTACATATTTTAAAACACAAAGCATTAATTTAAACAAAATATTTAACTATTATTTATTACAAAACTACGTTTACCAAAATTATTTGCATAACGAAATATTATTTATTTAAATCTACATAACTTTTTGTGTTTAAGTTTTAAAATGTTGGTACTTTTATAAATATAATAATAATAATTTTTATTATTACAATTATAATTTATTAGTATTTGTAAAAATAATACAATTTATTTTTAACTAATCAGTTCTCTATTTTGTCCCCAATTTTTAGTGCAATTCGGTTGGGCCAAGTCCTTTGGCGCTGCTAGCCAAAACATGTCAAAATATAGGCAATATAATGTCCAACCGATGCAATTCATTAAAACAATCATTGCCCAGTACATTTATGTCCAATAGTGCATCGTCAAAAATATCTTCTCATCCGACTCTATTGTTGTCGACGCCAAGTTCAACCTCACTCGACTTGCTGTCCCCATCATCGTCATCGTCACCCTCTTCGTCGTCATTTTCACCGCCACCTTTTACAACATCCATTTCAACCTTCCAATCATTGTCAAGCGGCCAACCGTCGGCTAATCTAACGCCAACTACGGCGTTAACATGCAGCAGTCAATCGCACGTATCCAACTTACACAAAAATGTCAAACACAAATTGTCTATCAATAATCATTTAAACAGTCTTTCGCCATTGGCTAAATTCAAACGCAAATCGGCGGAATATAGTAATAGTAAGCCTTGTGGAGAATTGGATAATTGTTTGCCAGATAATAATAATAGTAATAATAATAATAATGGCATGAGTGATTCCATAACGTCGTCTGGATATAATTCAAATTTGTATAAAACAAAGTTTGCATCCAAAATTGAATCATCTACTGCAAATTCAAACTTTTACGAATCGTCAAACTACGCCTTGGCTCAATTGGCACGACTGTCATCCAACTTTTCACTTCCTGAAACGTCCAAATATTCATTCAAATCAAACGGATTTGATCAATTGTCTACTACGTCTTTGCACGAACATCTACCTTCCCATTTGAATAAAAAATCAAGAAAACTGACCAGTAGTGCAATAAACAAAAAAGTTGCCAATCACGACTTGCCCTTTATGTCTCCCAAATCAAACACCAAACTGTCGAATTGCGCAATCCCAAACCATCCATCCAATTTGATGCCAAATTCTAATTTAAAAAATTCAAATTTTAAACAAATGTCGGCAGAAAATTCTCATCTTTTCCATTTGTTATCGTCGTCATCCGATCCATCAATCAATCACTGGTTGATATTGTCAAAATATGCCAAGTATTTAACAATGGCTCAACAACAACATCAGCATTTAGGCGATGAATCAATTTCTACCAGTTTGGGTGATGCAAAAAACAAATTAACAAACAAATCAATAGCAGACAATTTTTCACAACAAATGGCACACAACATTTTAGAATGTTTTTATCGCAAATGTATGACCAATACCGATGAAGTAAATACAAATGTAGACAAGTCAACAGGAAACGAAGGAGGCCACATCAATTCATCTCCTACGGTCTATCCAAATGCACTTTGTAACGACAAAAACAATTTGAAACAATCGGACAATCCGTGTTTTGTTTGTGGCCAAACGTTTGCCAATTATACCGATTTGTGTGTCCACGTTTATGGCCATTTTATGTCCAATAAATTGGACAAAAATTGTGGCGAACGTTTCGAAAATTTACATATCCCAAACGCAAATCATTCGATAATAAATTGTGAAGATCAAAAGCTGAACAATTGCGCTTCCAACGTATTACAAAACAAGCCCGCATTTGATTTTCCATGGGTTAATAAGACGACCGACAGGTGCGACATTACACAAAATGTTCTACACTACACTGCACTAATGAATATGTATCACAATGGATCAATTGCAAGTTCAAATTATTTAAATTTGTTTCATCCATCCAATTTAAATAATGATAATAATAATAATAATACAAATCGTGTCAATGCACATTCGAATTTGACAAATATCAATCAGGATGGAAATAATTCGACTAATTTATTTAAACATTATTTAACAAACTGGTTGTCACTATCTTTTCCAATGTTGTCAAACATGGCAAATGCAAGTTATTGTCAGGAAAATAATAGCAATGTTTCTACAAATGGCTTCGATACCAATTCCAATTCACACAAATACACAAATAGCAATAATTATAATTATAATAACAAGCAACATTCAAGCGAAACGGATAATCAGTCTAATCTTTTTCCAGAGGTTTCAAACAAACATACCGGTTTTGACTTAAACAATTTGCATACTAATTTTAATTCCGATTTAAATAAAAATAGCGATATAGAAAAATGGAATTATTTATTGCAAATGTATACAAAA
The DNA here is from genome assembly GCA_025895645.1 of Cardicola forsteri. Taxonomy (NCBI): domain Eukaryota; kingdom Metazoa; phylum Platyhelminthes; class Trematoda; order Strigeidida; family Aporocotylidae; genus Cardicola; species Cardicola forsteri. The sequence continues at coordinate 271,320 of JAKXYG010000984.1, read as the reverse complement.
TCGCTAAACGAATCCAACTTGAATGGGCAATTTCAAAATGCTTTAAATAAAACCATTCATCTTGGCTCAATTCGTTAGCTAACGTTTTGTCGAGTTATAAATATAATTTTATTTTTGCAAAACTAATTTTATTTTTATTTTTAATATGCGTAAATTATTATTGCATACAGAAAAAACAATTTGTTATTGCTTATTTACTTAATTTTATTTGTACAAATTTTGTAAATATAACTTACACGCATATATACTTACACTCCCTACCCTCACTTTTATAATTAATTAAAATATTTTTAATTAATTTTTCTAACTTGATAATGTTGCCTGAAATTAATATTTTTTAGTAGAAAAATGTATTTTTGTTGCATAATTTTACAAGTGTATTAAATATTTCAAATCTTTAAAAAAATTAATTACAGTAGTCACTGAAATTGTATTGATATTTCGTTTTATTAACATTGAATTGTGATTAATTTAAACATCTTTAATATGTTTAGTTTTGATTATTTTGAAACAAAAAAAAACAATTGACATATGTGTATGTGTATAAATAAAACATGATTTAAAAAAATCGATTTACTTTTACAATAATATTTTGTATATGCTATTAATTGAATGAAAATATTAATATCTTGATAATATCTGATTTAAATTATTTTACAGAAAGCATCATGTAAAAGTTTTAAAAAAAGTTTTGTTATATTTTCAGTCAAAAATATAATTTTTTTAATTATTTTAAAATAACTTTTATTTTTTTTATTTACGCCAAAAATTGCTTTCAAGCAAATAAATATGGTCACAAAAACATTTACAAAATAGAAGACTAAACTACATGTAGTTGATTAAACGTAACAAGATGTTAATCCAACTGTTTTTTTAAATCGTTAGCAGCTAGATTAAAGCTTTTAAATACTAATTATAAATTAGATAATTGTGGTAGTAAAAGTTGTTTAGATTAATCATGTTAACCTATTGTTACTAATAATTTTATAATAGAATTTTTACATTTATTTTATTGCAGATTGAACATTTGATGTTTTGCAACAGATTACAGTTTATTATTATAAATGCGTAAAAAATATATATAAGAAAAATAAAATGATAAGTTCTGACATCACAATTAAGTGGTATAAAAGAATTTAATGTGTTTTGATTCAGTTAATAACACAATTATACAAATAAAATTATTAATGTTTTAATATATTTTTAGAATTATTTTTATTTATTTTAGATCTATAAATAATTAGCAGACAACAAAATTAAAACCTATTAATAACGTAAGTATTTATTATTTATTATTATTACAAAACACTTTTGCTTTAAAAAAATAAGCATGGGGCAATAAGATAACAATTACAGCAAAAAATATCATCAAAGTCTCGTAATTAAGAGAACATAAGACAACAAAATGTTTCCATGTATTTGAACATTTTGCCAAACGTTTTGCTTGATCCCATAAAACATTTACTTTAATAAGATCTTCCCGAATAGTTCTTACCCAAGTTTTCTGTGGTCTACCAACCTTTCTTTTACTATTTACAATTGTCTATTCCAAAACCGTTCTTGCTAGTTTTTCGGGCAGTAAACGTAGAATTTGACCAAGTAATTTTCTTTGTCCAATTCTAATAATGTCATGTAGTGAATGGGAGTTAGTTCTTCTCATGATCTCATTAATCGAAATGTGATCGCACCAGGTAATCTTTAAAATACTTCTAAGACACCGGCGATGAAAAACATCCACCATCTTATTAATCTTGTCCGATCGTTTCCACGTTTCACTCCCATATATTGCCGTAGGAATGATTATTGATGCGTACAAACGAAGTTTTGTCTTTAGGCGAATGGAAGAACATAACCATATTGATTTGAGTCTATTGAAGACTGACATTGCTTTTCCAAGTCTGGCTTTAACATAAATTTCGGTTTTTTCACCTTTACCAATAATGCTTCCCAGATATGTACAGGAATCAACAGTATCAATATTTTGTCCACTAATTTTGATGGGCAAATTATTGTTTGACTTTATGCACAACACTTTTGTCTTTGAACAATTAATCCGTAAGCCAATACGAGAACTGATATTACTGAGTCGTGTTGTCATATTTTGCATCATTTCTGGAGTTTCACTGAGTAGACCAATATCATCTGCAAAATCCAAATCCGTTAATCTGCCTTGGTTCCATTTGATACCATAAGACAAATTATTCATGGATTCAATCATAATAAAATCAATTACCAGAAGAAACAAAACGGTGACAAAATACATCCTTGACGTACTCCCGTGACAATTTTGAACATAGCAGTATGACCACTTTTTGTTCGAACACAGCAACTTGAATTTTGGTATAGCGAACGCATAATATTTACATGTTTTAACGGTATTCCGTAAAACTTAACGATTTTCCACAAAGATTCTCGATGAACACTGTCAAAGCTTTCATAAAATCAATAAAATTGATTGTAAGTGATTGCTGAAATTCTTGACATTGTTCTATAATGTTACGGAGGGTGATTTTTTGTTTAATGCAGCTTCTTTCTTTCCGAAAACACCGTATCAGGAACAGACAATAAGGTTATTCCGCGCCAAGTATTGCAATCATTTAGACTTCTTTTTTTGGGAAGAGTAACAATTACTCCTTGCCGCCAATCATTTGGAATTTGTTCATTATGCTATATAACATTAAATAAATGAGCAAGCTCACTTGCTACAACATCACCTCCATGTTTGAGCATCTCTGCAGTTATCTTGTCAAGTCCTCCTGCCTTATTGTTTTTCAACCTTTGAATTGCATAAATCACTTCAGTTACAGAAATGTCATCAATGCATATTTCCGGATTTTGAGTCACATTCATATCATTATCATTATCAAAATCTATGAGAGTATTTGGCATAAGCTGATTAAGTACTTCTTTAAAATGTTCTACCCATCTAAATGATTGCTCATTATCTGTTAGAAGTAAACGACCATTTTTCCTTTGATTGGAATATCGGTGTTCTTTCTAACTCCCGACAGTTGTTTTATAATTTTATACAAAGACTTGGAATCATTTTTGCTGCTGCCTTATCTGCTTCTCTGCATCTGCTTTTTAACCAATCATTTTTATTTTTGCGGCAGCTTTTTTTAACCTGTTTATCTAAAGTTCTATATTTATTATCAAATATTTTCCAAATAAAAAGGATTGTTAGATTGATCTCTCTCTAATTTTGTTTTCTTTCTGAGATCAATTAAATTCCAGAAGACTGATGAAATCCATTGTTTCTTTATAGAGCGACATCTTCTACCCAGCACATTTGCTGCACAGTCTATAATTATTTTATGAAACAATTTCCATTGATCATCAGACTTTTCTACCCTTTTCAAATTTTGAAATGTATTTTTTAAGGAATTGTAAAATTGATTTGAGATATTTGACTGTTTAAGCTTCTCACACGAAAATAGATGTAACTTTTTTGTGATTTCTATTGTCTTTAATTTTAAACAAAATTTTCCAACAAGATTGTAATCAGAACCAACATTTGCACCGCGATATGTACGTACATCTTGCAATGAAGATCGCCATTTTGTGCTAATACAAATGTAGTTAATCTCGTTTGTTGTTTTTCCGTCTAGAAAAACCCACGTTGTATTGTGTATATTTTTGTAAGCGAAAAAAGTGTTGCCAAAACTCATTCCACAATGACTGTTTAGCGTCAACAACCTATAACCATTATCATTTGTGCTATCAGCATAGCCATGTGGTCCAACATTTGAGAAGTACCCAGATCTGTCTTTGTTCAATTTCGCATTGAAATCACCGATCAATATTTTGATGTCTCTTCTTGACACATTATTCAATTAACTTTGTAATTGATCATAAAAAATATCTTTTGATTCTCTTCAGTAGCCTCAGTAGGAGCATAGACTTGCACAATTGTTACTTTTGCAAATCTGGTGTTGAATCTAACTGAAATGATACGGTCGCTCATAAGTTTCCATCCAATTATAGCTTTAGCAGCATTTTTACTCATCATAATACCAACTCCATTAGTATGATATTCTTCATGTCCAGAATATAAAATTGATGTATCTCCACTCTTGAAATGACCTTGGCCTTTCCATCGCATTTCGCTAATACCCAAAATATCTAAGTTGTACTTTTTCATTTCTTGAAGGACTTGTTCTAACTGTCTAGTACGAAAAAGTGAGCGCGCATATTCCATGTTCCAACACTGGTTAAGGTTTTGGCATTGACAATTCTGCAATTCGAAGATTTAGCTTCCTTTCGGCTTTCACTCAACCCTGTCATCTGTGTAACTCTGTCATCTAGATACGTGCGATCACTTCTTTGCCACTGTTTGCCGGAATGGCATCCTCTTATTGTTTCCGTAGCAGTATAAATTTTTTACAGAGGCCAGGTTGCTAACCTTGCGCTCAAACCCTCCTCCTTTATCCAGGCTTGGGACTGACTAGATTGAATCCATTTCTAATCAATATTGTAATTCGTTTTTTTCAAATTTTATGGCTAAAATGTAATATATAATATGTTTTATTTACCTAGTATGTGGATAATGTTTGTGGTGTTTATATATAAAGTATATTTTAATATTAAAGCTAGCTAAAGCATTGAAACCAAAACTGGATAAGCTTGAATTCAAGTGTCAAAAGTGGTGTCAAATGCAATCACTCATTTGATTGTTTTAGGAGTACAGTGTTTAACTTAAACCTGAATAAGCATAAATTTGATTTCGACTACCAGCACCAAATACGAGTCTACATTTGGCTAAATCGTAAATCGTTTAATGTAATTTAAAAAAATTTTATGCTTACATGCTAAAATAGTTTCTCATCAAATATTTATGCAATAAAATCTAAATAAAAATATTAAACAAATGCAAAAGGATATTATATTTTTGTTTAATAAGTAAATACGTAACTAGCTTAATTTAAATATAAAATTTATTAAATTTGCTTTAGTTAGCAATATAAATTTAGTTTATATAAATTTAATCCAACATTTTGTTGATAATATTTTAGGTTTATTATCTGAATTTTATATTATAATTAATAATGTTAGCATGTAAACATTTTTTTTAAAAACACAAAGGGTTTGTGTTTACTGCCTAGAATGGGCTTTAAAGCCATATCTACTGAGATTCAAGTCTAACTAGTCTAGTAAAAAACATTAATTAATGTAATAAAAGTTTAACATGCAATATTTGTAATTGACATCGGAACATGGATGCATTGTGATATTTTACGGCATTCTGCTTTTGTTGTTTATATTAGGCATATCTAACTCTTGCTAATAAATACCTTAGATAATGTTTTAACAATATACCAAATAATAAAATTGCAATTTATTTTATGTATTAAAAATTGTCTTTTTACAATTTTTTAAACTCAATTTTTAAAAATATATATTCAGCTTTTTTGACACAAATACATTAATAATTGTTTGCTGTTTTTTCAAAAAAATTTTAGTTTGATTTAATTTTATTCGACTTGTTCACAATTTTGCAACAAACTTAATTTGTTAAATTGGTACATTGACAGTTTTTTGTTATTTTGTTGGTTAATTTAATTTATTATTTTTCTTTTCAAATCTTGTAAAACGAAACGAGATGTAAAACAAAATGTAATAAAATTGATTACAAACTGTCATACATGTCAGTAAGCATTAATGTCATAAACAATAATATAAAAATAATTATATTTTTCTATTTTTTTATATGCGCAAAAACAAATAATGATTTATTAGGTTGTTTAAAATTTTTTTAATTAAATAAATTTTAAAAATATGTGTATTATTCTGAACACAAATTAAAAATTGGAATTATTAGATGTCATCATTATATCAAAGTACAAGTAACAAATTAAAATATAATATAAATCTTGATAATTAATAATGATAATAAAAATAATAACAATAGCAATAAATGTTATGTTTAATAAAATTATGTATATTTTAATAAGAAGTTTAATAGTATTGAAACTTGTATAATTGTATTACAATTTAATTAAAATAATAAACTAGCTAAACTTTATAATAAAAAATATAATCAGCATAATTTTAAATTTACTTTATTGCAAACGTTTTGTAAATTATAACAATTTTAAAGGCAAAATCAGAATATTAAAGCAGTATATTTTAATTACAAAATAAAAATAATATTAATAATTAAGTCAATAAACAACACTGGGAAATAATTCTAAAAATTATTATCTATTAATTAAAATAATAATGTAGAGCTACGATCATCCGCTGCATGCCCACTTTAAACAAAGCGGTCACATTAAACAAAATAAATTTATTTACAGTTAATGAAAAACGAATAACAAGTACAAAGTGTGCATGTATTCCATATGTAGTAGAAATTTTAACCAACTCAAAATATATTAAAAATAAACTGTTTGTATGTCTTTTAAATATTAATTAGTGTCTCTTCGGTGCACTATCGAGATTTCTTTGTTTTACGTAACCTAATTTTTATTTTCGGTTTTATAATTAACTTAATCAACAGTTTGTATTACTAATAATTACTTGTTTCATGGCTTAAAAATTTATAAAACTTTTTCCATAAGCAGGTTATTATTTTAATTTTGCAACTAATGGATAATTTTCAAATTTATTGGTCTCCAATTTTTTTTGCTTACATCATATGTACATTTACTAATATATTTCAACTGACTATAATAATAATAAATGTGTTATAAATTTATGTGTGCAAGCAAAACGTTTATAGAAATATTTAAAGCAACTAATTGCACAATAAACATTCAATAATTACTAAATTTAATTTATTTAAAAAAAATTATATTTTTTTAAATATAGTTTTATTATACGGAAAAGTATTACTACATTTTTTTTAAATATAAAAAGGTTTTAATAACTAAATTAATTATGTAAAATATGCAACGACTAACATGTTTTACAATTTACTAATTTTTATTCAAAAATAAATGTATTATAGTAATGTACAATTATACTTTGCAAATGTTTCTAAAAGATATAAACAATTCTCACTTAACATAATATAATTTTTGCAAATTTTTTCTTAATTTATTAAAAATATTGCGGCATATATTTGCCTCGTTTTATGTAAAAATAATAATGTAAATTTGGTTTTATAATATATTCAAACTGCATTACAATTAAAAAAAATTGTTACTTTAAAACTGAATTTGACATTTAGCAATATAATAAACGATTAATTTTTTGTTTTTAATTTAAACCATTGGGTTTCCTTTATAATCCTAAATAAAAAATAAAAGACGTAAACTGCGAAATAAATTAATTGCATATATTCTCTTCAGTCACAAGCATAAAAAATCAGTATATATATATATATATATATATATATATATATATATATATATATATATATATATATATAACTATACAACATGCCTATGTTAAGTCCAAGCTAAATTTAATAATCAGATTCACTATAAATAATAAATTTACAGGTCGAAGGTCATCCACCCGTAGCTCAGTGGTTTAAGGCGCTGGCCTGACACCAGATAGGGCGTGGGTTCAAGTTCATGTGTGTGCAAAACTTGAAAGGTATGCGCTGCTGATGATTCCAAATAAGGATGAAACAGCTGTACAGTGCTCCTGGTTGACTGGAAAATCTAGTAAATTTATTATTCAAGTGAATCTGACAATGCTAATATAACATTTCTAAATTTAATAAAGTTACAAATTGTGTTTAAGCTCACAAAATGGGTATTAATGTGTGAATGTAAACAGATTTAAGTGTTTTTATCATATTAGCAACTTGAGTAGTTATCAACACTTTAAAACAATTATTAAAGTTAACTGGGTGTTTTGTTTGAACCAAATGACGCAATAATGACGAAGTACACAAACGTTCATTTAAGTTGGATTTTTTATTGATCTAATTAAGAATGTGTTCTTTGGCCCGTTCAGCTAAGCGACAAATTGTCTGACTAATATATTTGTCATCGTAACTGTAAGTAAACTGGTAGATACAATGGGAGGTGAGAAACATTGTTTTAGCTGCTTTACGTTGGACAGAAGCAGGCTTCTTGTGGTACATAATATTCTCAATTTAGGTCAATGGGTATGTCCTTTCATCGCACTTTTAAGCCTTATTTTTAAGAAGTACATGACATCATCTCCTATAAAGGCAGTTTTATAAATACCGGCTTGTTGTCTTTTATAATTTTTTCTTTAGTTCTGAATGACTTTGAATAGAAATTAATAAATTTTTAGAATATTCATTATTGATCAGTGTCTGCTTTGTGGTTTCTAATTTTTTATTAATGGTGTCAGTTGAACATATTCTTTATGCACGGTTGAATAATGTTTCAACCAGTGCACGTTTTTGTTGAATCGGTTGGAAACTTTTGAAATGGAGATATTGACCGGTCCAGGTAGGCTTGTGGTAAACCTTGCGTTGAATAAATCCATCAATTTTTCGTACCAGTTTTACGTCCAAAAAATTAATTGTATTGTTTTCTTTAAGCTCCCAGTTGATTTTGATATTGGGATAAATGTTGTTAAAGATTTACAGTAATTGATATACGTCTTGTTTATTTTAGGTTACAATAAATATGTCATCAACGTACCGTTTGTATACAACCATATTGTTTTATTGCTCCTTTTATTGAATCTTCAATTTTTGATAAAAAAATATTCGCCAAAGTTGGTCCTAACGGATTTCCAATGACTACTCCATCTGTTTGAATATATGATTTGCTACAAAAGTTGAATCTAATATTTTGTGTACAAAGTAGAATCAATTTTTGCAAGTATTTAACTGGAATTTTGGTATTAATTTTGTTTGACATAGTGTAGTCACTTAATTAATTCACAATTTCTCCTAAAGGTACATTTGTAAACAGTAACTCAATGTCAATTAAGGTTATTATTTTGTTCCGAACATTTAATGTATTCACGTGATCTGTTTACATTTATACATTAAAACCAATTTTGTGTGCACAAAAACAATTTGTAATTTTATTAAATTTAACTTGGACTTAACATAGGCATGTTGCGTTTATATATGCTGATTCTTTATATGTTTCTAATTTGTTGTAAATATCACATATGCACGTTTTAATAACTGTTCAGATTAATTATATTATTATTATTATTATTATATTTACTTATTTTTAGTAAATTATTTGTTTGTATATTATTATCTTTTGTATTTAGTTATTCAGTAAAAGCTTTAAAAATACTCTATCTATAATTGCACATTACAGTCCTTAGTAAATTATTTATAATAAGACTTTATAATTTATTGTTTTTTTTAAAGTTTAATTTATATAAATTTGTCAAACCGCTCTAGTTATCTTACAAATAAAAATATTTTCTTATTTTTATTAATATATAATTTTTATTTGATTTATACTTTTTATGACAATTATTTATGTATGTGTGTATGTTTAAACAAAAAGTTGTTTTTTATTATTATCAATGACTGACTTATCGTCTGTCGTCCAACTTGTTTTTAAAGTTGATAAAGTTTGTGTGCGTGATGCATACACTAATAACCTTAAATTGTGCTAGTAATTGAACTATTGAATATATATATATATATATATATATATATTGTTTATTTTTTATTAAAACATCTCTAACAAGTAAATAACTTAAAAACCAACCTTTGTTTAATTATAGAATATATATGCTATATAATTACTAAAATAAAATTTTAATTTTAAAATATATGTAGTTAATAACAAAATAATACTTAAAATGTAAACTAATTTATAATTTAAGATTAAATAAAATTATAAACATAAAATATTACAGAGTATACAAGGCATATGTAGTTACTTAATAAATTTTTATGTTATACTTTACAAAATGTAAAGAAATAATTCGATTACCTATTTGTAACCACGTTCATATGCTTTTGTATGCTGCAGTTTTTTTTTGTTTTTATGTTTATAATGAATGCAATAAGAACGTTAAATTTTGTAATAAAGAAATATAAATTTAGAGTATTAAAATATTTTTTAAATAAATTTAAAAGAATTTATTTATAATTATTAAAGATTTAATTTAATAAATTCCGTTTATATGGGTGTTGTTATTATATCATGTCTTTACACAATCTCTATATTTTCTAAAGTAGTTAATTAAATATTTTTTAATATACTTAAAGCCAAATGTGAAATACTATGTATTATTTAATGCTATTTTTATTTCAAAATTTGCTTTTAATAAATTTAAAATAAAACCAACTAAAAATAATAACTAATTTAGCGATTTTTATTATATATACAACCCTCACAACAATTACTGCAAAAAAGTGATTATTTAACTAAAACCTCTCTAGCATCTACATAGCATACAAGAGAAACGTCACTTCAATTATAAAATATACAATACTATATAATAATTAAAAAAAAACTATCATTATATATACATATATATTGTAAGTAAAAAAAATTATATAAAATATCAACGGGTGCAAAATCGGAAATGGAGTAAAATGATTAACATGATTTATAACGTCAACTATTAATAAAAATACAGATTGCACGCAATTTTTTCAGTTACCAAATGATTAAGGACATTACAACGTTCAAAAAATTCAATAATCTATGTAATCGCCTTTCTTTTAAACAACCTGATCCAGGCGTTTTGAAATGCTGTCAATGAGAGTGTTGATATATTCTTGTTTCATCTCATATTGAACAACAAACCGAATGCGTTCACATAAATCCTCAATTTCGGTATGCTTATTGATATTGCGCTTTAGCATACTGAAAAAATTTTCAATAACATTGATATCCGGGCTGTTAGGTGGCAATTGAGCGAAAGATAGCTTTTTTGATTTTAGCCCCTCTACTGTCTAAATGTAAATATAAAGCAAATATAGTGAAGTTAGATGAATATGACGTTACCTTTTTGGACGTATGACATGGAGCATTGTCCTGAAAAACATTAGTAACCCCGTGTAAGTGTGCTGCATTTCATAATGAAAAACATCCTTCATAACTGAAACAAATTTTTCACTATTTAAGGTACCAGATATAATTCTCCATTTGATAGGTTGATTATACTTAATACCAAACCAACACATTACTTGTCGAGGGTGGGCTTTCTTTCTAACAACCGAAAGTGAATGTTTTTGAAAACTTGTCCCACACAACACTTTGTTTTTAAAGCCAAATGGTTCATCCCGAATCATTGTTTCATCAGCAAAGTATACGGAACGCCAATAACATAAGTGTCGTTCACTCCATAGTTTACAAAAGGCTAATCGGTTATCCTTTTGTTTTTTGGTAATAAATGACTTGATCTTTGGTGATTGTAGAGTTAAACCAGATTCGATTGCTCTGTTTCTTATAGTGGAATAAGTAAAACTGTTTAAACTATTTCTTTTAGTTTCTGAAATAGGTTTATTATATATTTTTTTAACTCTATAATAATTTTTTGATCATCTGTACTTGTTGTTGCACGTTTTCTTCCAACATTATCATAATTTCGGGGTTTTTGACCGTTGATAATCCGATAAATTGTTGAAAGGTTAACTCTATATAAATCTGCTAATCTTTTTGGTGAAAATCCTTCATTTTTTAATTCTTTAATAACACGGTGTTCATTTTCAGTAAGATGAAAGCATTTTTTATCACTATTCTCCATTTCAAAAACAATGCAATCAGAAAGCAGAATTAGCGGCTGAGCGGAATCTCAAGGTTAAACGTAAATAATAAATTATTAGATTTATTTTAAAATGTTTATTTAAAATTAAGAAAAAATTTTTTTATTATTTTTATTTATATAGATTAGAATAATTAAATGTTTATTTTGATAATTATTATGACATCACAATCAGAGCAGATTTGAATGTGTGTTTAACATCAATTTTAAGAATTAGTTATTGTTCATTTTTAATGAAATTAAGCACACAAAATAATAATAGGCTAATTATTATAAAAATTATGTAATTTTAACTTATTATCCACGTTAATATAGAAGTAGCTTTTAAAATATGCTATTTTGGCCGACTCAGCCTTCTTAAATAAATATTTCTAAGTATATATAAAGGATCTATTAAGCACTAGACATTATTTTTAATTCCCGATAGTTGTTTTTACGAAAAAACAATTGGACATAACAAATTAATTTAGATTTATACCTTTGTAATTTTTTGCGGTAATTGTTAAAATGGGTGTATATATATATATATATATATATATATAATTTTAAAATCTATAAAATTAACTTTTTTACTAATTTATTGTTTAATAAATTAGCGTTAGCTATTGTTACGTATTAGTAATTGCACATAAACAATAATTTAAGTTTTTTTTAAAAAAAACTTTATTAACGGTACTTGTTAAATTTTGTAATATTGTAATATTTTTATTTTTGTATAACGGTTAACTTTTGTTTTGTCAATTTAGTGATTGTAATCGTACTGTGCAACCTTATCAACTTAAAGTTCATATATAAACACCGAAATAACATAAACTTAAATAATTCAGAATTGTTATTGTCTTTAAGCAATAAATAGAACACATGAGAGCAATCAATCTTAAAAGTTATTTCTGTTTAAGCCAACATTAATAATTATAATTATATATTGTTTATAATTTAGTGATAAATAAAGAATATTATTAATAAATAAATAAATTGCATACTAACTAACATAACAAACATTTGTTTGATTGCTAACATTTTTTTAAAATTTTAAACTTGTAAGTCGCATTAAAATGACTTCCATAAATTATACATTTTTATAATTGTACGATATAAACTATGCATAATTAACCTTTAAAATAATTTATTTCAAAGAAATGTAAAAAGATAATAAATGGCAATACACATTATTTTGGGGTTTATTTGAATTTTTTACAATTAGCGATTTGCGCAGTTAATTACAAGATTTTGGACATTTAATTAGTAAACTGAAAGTCTATTAATTTAAATAAATGTACCACTACAAAATATTTATTTATTATTATTTATTTTAAGATTCTTCTGTTATAAAAAAGCATAAGACAACATTATATAATTGTACATTACATTTTTGGTTTTAAAGTTTGTGTATATTAAAAATTAAAACTCGGATTTGGATTATGCTAAACCCCATCTTCGAAATCATACTGCTTTTACTTCTTTGTTATATTTTAATAAAACTGCACCTTTTGTTGTTTCCATAGAAATATATATATATATATATATATATATATATATATATATATAACTTTATTATTGTGTTGGTGTATTATTGTTAAATACAATTTTTTTTGTAATTATACTGTAGTAAATTTTAAGGTGTTTAATGTAGAGTATAATTTCTCTTTTTTTAATAAATACAACTAAAAGTTAAAAACGTTTTTGTATTACAAGCGTCTACATAATTTTAAATTATTAATGATTATAACAATTTATAATTTTATAAATGTAATTTCGTTTATGCAAAGGTACTAGTTACTGTGTTAATTATAAAGTATAAAAATTAACCAATAATTAAACTAATTAACCGTACATTTTGGTAAACAATATAAAGTTTTTTTTATAAACATTATTTGTTTAATAGACACAATTATACTAGAAACGTATCATAGAAACAAAATGTAAATGTGATAAAATGTTAGTTGTTAGTTAAGACACAAAAATATTTTTTTCTAAAAAACAACAATAAAATATTTTTATATAACTAAAAGCAAATAAGTAAAACAATAGGTCTCCATTAAAGGTACGTTAATAAAAATGTTTAGTGTTAAATGGTCCTTGCGTATGTTTCGCAGTAATGCAGAACAATTAAAAATAACTAACTCTACTATTTAGTTAATTAGTTAATTGCTTAATTTTTTACACAAAATGTAGAAAATTAACCACAATATTTTGTAATTTGTAATTTGTCAGATTTACTAAATAATTATTTTACTCAATTTTAATTTGGTAAGAGTACAATATAGCTGTTTTATTCTTGTCAGCAATTACAAATATGCATATATTCAATTTGATATTAAATGCATCTCAAATTAAAATTTTGTGTACTGGATTATCAGTAATAAAATATGTATCAAAACAACTACAAATTAAGCATAGGTAATGTTTAACAATGTTTTATTTTTTTATTTCTATTGTGACAAGTGAGTTTTAGTTGTTTTTATTATCATCAATAATAGTAAGAAGAAAAAAAGAGGAATGTCAAACTGCCAAGTATTCAAATGTCATTTTGGCTTATCTTACATTAAATTGGTTTAAATAAATTTTGATGAAAGAATGACAGTCATGAGTTTAATTGGACTACATTTTTTTACAACCAAGTTATCATTCAGTCAATCAATCAATTAGCAAAGCCTGTGGCCTTTTGTACATATTTTTACTTTGTCTAGTCTTGATGAGCGGTATATATTTGTATATCTACATTGTTTATTAAAAATTAAATTATGCTTAAGGACATATTTTTTAAAATATTTTTTATTCATATCAGTATCGTTACTGTACATTTCAAATGATTGAATTGAGTTTCAAATAATAATATAATCAATTTGATCTAAAACATAATTATGAAGATCAACATTATAACAAGATTGTAAAGCAAAAATTTGATTATTATAAATATTTACTCAATTTATATTCATCTTTTAATAAAATGCAAAACGTTTTTTAGTTTAATTGAACTTTTTGTGTATTTTACTACAACCAAGTTGTCATTCAGTCAATCAATCAATTAACAAAGCTTATGGCCTTTTGTATTTTACTTTGTCTGTTCTTGACAAGCTGTATATATTCATATGTTTGTATTAATTATTAAGAACAAAATTATGCTTAAAAACATCATTTTTACTAAAGGTTTCATATATGTCATCGTTGGTATTAAACATTTTGAATGATTGAATTAAATGTCAAATAATAATATAATCAATATGGTCCAAAACGTAATTATGGATGCCAAAAATGTAACGAGATTGTAAAACAATAATCCGTTAATTATTAATACTCAATAAATTTATATTAATCTTTTAATAATATACATAACTTTTTTAAACTAAAAAACTTTAAGTAAATAATAAACAAATAAATAATGTGCATCGTTATTAATTTGTTATTTTTTGTTTTAACTTATTTTTTGAAAACGATAATTAAACGTGAAATGCATTTTAAAAGCTGTTAATATTAAAAAAATAAAACATTAGTAACGTTTTAAAACTTATAATTTAAGCATACACTTATATTGTATTAAAATTTTGTCAATTAAAATTTATGCTATCTATAATAAATTAGTTGAAATACTAAAAATTGTTTTGACTGTTTTTAAAGTATTAATTAAATGTTTAAAATTTAAATTAAACAATGTGAGTTGAACCTCACATTGTGTTTATTAGTTTACTTGTAATTGCGGTAACAAATATGTTGTTGGTTGGACAATGGTCGCTTAACTAATTGTCAAAAAGAACACATTCCCAATTAGATCATTAAGAGTTTGAAAGGAAGTAAACATTTATGCACTTACTTCATATTACTTTATTTAATCCAAATCAATTACTAAAATGACATCAAAAAATTGTGTTAATTACTTTTCAAGCTTCCAAATATGTGTAAATATTTTGAATATGTTCAAAAATTGTTTAAACATTGAAATTCAGTTTGAAAGATGTTTCTCGTAAAACATTCAAAGTAATAAACATAAAATAAATAAAAATAAAAAAATAAAATTTTATATGTTTGCAACCGAATATACAAAATGAATTTATCTCAAAGTTTGCGTCTTCAAATATATTTATTTTGAATTTGTTTTTTAGTTTTAAAATTACTTTTTGTAAATTTTGTCTAAAAAAATTAAAATTTGTTTATAAAAATAAATTATTTTTTAAAAATTATAAATAATTAAAATCACTCTTTTTAAACACAAATGCTTTATTTCAAAAAATCTAAAAACATCTATTTGAATTAATATATTTTTATACATATAACAAGATATAAATTTAATTGTATACATTAAGTAAATGTACTTAATTAAAATATAAAAATAAGTTTAAACAATATCTTAATAAATATAAAATTAAACATATAATATTTTTGTTAAATAATTAGTTTTTAATGTTGTTATTTATAAAAATTAGTACAATTTAAACATTATCAAATTAACGTAGCATTGAATAATAATAAGAAGAATAAGAATAAGAAGAAAAATGGGGTGTTACTAAACAAAACAATTTATAAAACAACTTAGATTAATTTATTTGAAAGCTGATTACTATTTAAATAAGCTTTATATAATATTTTAAAAGTTTATATTTAAGATTTTATTGCTTAAATATTTAATAATAGAACTGTACTAAATGTTTATTTGATAAAAAATGCCTTTTTTAGACTTCTTGAAGCATGTACGCGAATGAAGTTTTACTTTACAAAAATAATAATTTACAGTTACACGTCATTTATATTTTTTTCACTTTTTTTGCATTATATGTATTTGTTAATAGTAACAATTTTTGTGTTTTCAAAATCTATTTGTAGTCTTACTTTAGTATTTTAATAATTGTTTTTAAAATTTATTTAAAAGTATTTAAAAATAAAATAAATAAGTACATTGTAGCAGCAAAATAATTATTTTACTCAAATACAAAAAAAAAGAATTTAATCAAAATGTAATGTAATTTTAATTCTTAAAAACAAGTTTAATTAAACGCTGAGTTATTTTTTAAAAATACATTAGATTTTTATTATAAATTATTTTTTTATAAAAATAAAATAAAATTTTATTTTGCATCTTAAAATATTATTTTAGTTAAAATTTATTTAATTTATTTATTTAGTAAATCAAACAATATTTAACATGCAAAGTTAGACTATAATATAAAATTTAAATATTATTATACACAGTATACTTGAATAGTAACCTAATTTTAATATATATATATATATATATATATATATATATATTGCTTAACTTATTATACTTAATACTAATAATTGTAAAAGATGATAAAATTTTCTGTAATTATTATTTTATGCCAACGTTTGTTATAATTGTAGTAAAATTAATAATTTCTAAAATTATTTAATTATATACAGGATCTAAAATGGGACTTGTCAATAAACTCTTATTTTTTAATTTTTTTGTTTTAACTTTAGAGTTATATTTTTTAACAAAGTACTTATACTAAAATAATATGGGTTATTAATACTTAAAGTTAATTGTTTTTTAAGTTTTCTATAATTGTAAATATTTATGTGTTTTGAAATTTTTGGATAAATTGTGCCGGGGTGGTCCAGCAGTACAGCGCTCGAATTTGGACCTTGGTGGGCATGGGTTTGAATTCAACAACCGGCGCTAAAATGCGGGCTCACGTTTGGTTTCGCTAAAATGTCCACTGCTGAAAGATGTTTCTCGTAAAACATTTAAAGTAGCAAACATAAAATAAAAAAATTAATAAAAAATAAATAAATGGGTAAATGATAATAGTTACAATAAAAATTATATACATTTATTTTATTTTTTATTATTTTGTTTGCTACTTTAAATGTTTTACGGGAAATATTTTTTGGCAGTGGACATTTTAGCAAAACCAAATGCGGGCCAGCATTTTAGTGCCGGTGGTGAGATTCGAATCCATGCTCACCGAAGTCCAAATTTGAGCGCTGTACCGCTAGATCATATAAAGTTAATTATATGAAACGATTACGCAACAATAATTTAAAAAATTTATTTATTTACATAATTTTAAAAGTGCTTACATTTTGACAAGGCCCATTTTAGCCCCTGTAATTAAAATTTTTTAAATGTACAGTTTTATATTAAAAAAACATTTTTGTGGTGACAATTGTATATTACCAGTTATTTGTTTACGTCTTTAATTACAACAGAAAACGTTTTTATTATTTATTAAATAAAGTTAAGTATAATAAAGCACTACACAAAATTTATTAGTTTACATAATTATTATTTCTGAAAACTTATTAATTATGAATTAATATAAACATTTTTATATTATTTAAATTTTTACAAGTGAAAATAAATATTTATTTGTTTTAAAAAACAAAAAAATAAAAATAAAATAAAATCTTTAAAAAATTTTTAATGACTAGGTTTAAACTCAAATAAAAATAAATTTTTAAAAAACACTTAAATAAAATTATTTTAATTAAAAATTATACAACAAATTACTTACTTGTTAAAATGGAATACTGATATTGATTAATAATAAGCAAAACTGCTTGTTACAATAATTTAAAATAAATTTTTGCAAAGATTTTTAAAGTTTTAGACTACTGCAGGTGCGCAAATTTCTGTTAAAATTAATGCTACATTAATAAATAACTTTTAAAACATTATTCTTTTGTATTAATTAAATTAAAATTTTACTTTGACGATATGAGTAAAACAATGTATCAAAAAATTCTTTTTACTAATAATTTTATTATTAAATTTTACCCTAGATAAAAAAACAAAAATTTCAGCATTAAAAAAAATCAATTAAATTATTTGGTTGCAAATTTATTTAAGAAAATGAATAGTATAAATTATTTATATTTAATATTTTAGGTGGTACTTGCTGCTTTGCATAATTTCTTGCAAGCGTTTGGGTTAAGGATTTTTTGTTTTTAAACCTAACGTGAAATTTAATTTTCTATTATGTAATTGTTACTACTTTGAATGTCTTACTGAAAACATTTTTAGCAATAGACATTGTCGTTTACAACAATTAAAAAATTACAATTATGCTGTAGTTTAAGTTGTCTGAAAGCAATTGTATAAATGTGACATTTTTGCTAATTAGAAATTTTTGCACTTTATGTAATTAAAAAATACATTTATTTAAATATTATAATGAATTTTATGTTATTCTTTTTAAAATATAGACTACAGCATTGTTTTTATTAACTGTCAAAAACATTAAACATTATGATGTAATTCAGAATTGAATAATTTATTAAAAATTTAAACAATTTTAGCCCTACCTAGATGATAACTAGTTGCATTATAAAAATATAAATTACTGTACTTATTTCTATAATGTTTTTTTTTAATGTTTAAAATATGTTTTTGTTATAAAAAATATAAATTTATAATAAAATGACTCTTTAAATAATTTTAAAATACACGATTTAGTACCTATATTTTATACAACATACATAAATAAAAATTATATTTTCTAAATTGTTAGGAAACTTGTATTTATAAAAATAGTACATATTATTTCATATTTTAGAATGTTGTAAAGCTTTTATAAATCTTGTTTCCAACTTTAAATTCTATTTATACAATTTTTTGAAGTACTGTTTATACATTAAATAATTAACAAAATGTTTTTTTTTGAACCGTTTAGCCAGTTTGCCGTAGTAAAAATCTATGCCAAAATCATTTTATATTTTAAATTAGTTTAATGCATAACGAAGTAGAAAAAACTGACCAGAAACAGCAATCTTTTATAAAAGGGGGAGAAACTGTAAACGAAATAGGAGAAGTGTCGTATAGTTGCAATTGTTTAAAAAAAATTTTTTAAGTGCATACTTAT
Source organism: Cardicola forsteri (assembly GCA_025895645.1). Classification (NCBI taxonomy): domain Eukaryota; kingdom Metazoa; phylum Platyhelminthes; class Trematoda; order Strigeidida; family Aporocotylidae; genus Cardicola; species Cardicola forsteri. The sequence goes on along the minus strand of JAKXYG010000984.1, from coordinate 251,878 downwards.
TCTTAGTGTTTATTCTAATTACATAAACAAAATTTTAAAACTAAATCTATTGTATTCTTTGTTTTGTTATTTTAAAATATTATGAACTTGTTACGTGTTGGGCGTTTAATTAAGTAACTAATAACACTTAAAAATACGTAATTTATTATAATCTATTTAAAACTATTATTTTAAATTAACATAAAATTTAAGATTAATGAACGTTTTTGTACACAACTCGTGTTAAATTTTAAGTTAAAAAAAATTTATTACTTCTATTGCAAAACTTTTTACATTAAAATAAGCATGAGGCAACACGATAACAGTAACAGCAATGACAACAACAAAGTCCCATCGTTTAAAAAGAACATGGGCAACAAAGTAATTCCATGGGGTCAAACGTTTTTCCAACATTTTGGTATTATTTTATAAAATATTTATTTTAATTAGATTGTTTCGAATAATTCTGTGGTCTATTCCTTTATTTTGCTATTATCAATTTTTCATTCCAAAACTGTTCTTACTGGTTTTCTGAACGATAAACATAAAATTTAACTAAGTAATTTTCTTCCTCCAATTAAAAATTCTTTAAAATAAAGACTAAGCTTAACCATGTTATTTGGATTGTGCTAGCACATTTTTACTGTTGTTTGTCAAAATGGCGTCCTTTGATTATTTCTGTAGTAACTAAAATTTTTTACTGAGGTCAGGTTTACTCCAACTTTACTTTCAAACCCTCCTCCTTTATCCAGGCTTGGAAGTAATCATATTGGTTTATTTAAGATATTTTCTAATAAATTAAATATGTAATATTTTAAATAAAACTGTGTTTTTATTTTCAGATAGAAAAAATAAAACTTCAATACAGTAACAAATTTGGTACAATAAACATATAATGCAACAAAAATCTTAGTTAAAAAGTGTAAAAACAAAATAATAATTTTTTAAACAGCACTTTTTAATTATATAAATGTATTTAAGTATGCACATAATGTAAATTTGTAATTGTTTTATTGTTTAGTAGTATTTAATTTTTTAAACTCCCTTTATCAGCAAACCAAAAGTAACAAATAAACAAAATAACATTTTTTCTAAACTGAAAAAGCTTTGTAGGTTAATGTAAACCTAATATTGAAAACCATATGTGTCAATTCCCCTAGGCTGTTCTAAACAAAGCACTTTAACAGCATTGACATTGTGTTTACCCTTTTACTTGTCTATCTATGCAAATGTTTTAGACATTATTTTGCCCAAATATTACACACCCTTTGTTTAATAATAATTATGATTTATGTAAAACTTTGTAAAGCTTTAAATGTTATTTGTTTGAATTTAGAGTAAAATTTTAAAAACACAACTATTTATGATGTTTTATTTGCAATCTATAAAACGTGGAATAAAAAATTTGTTTTATGTAGCTATAATTTTTATAACATACTTCTTTAATCTTACGTAATATTCAGTTTTATTAGGCATTTCCAAATTATTCTTAGTAAATGTTTAAAAGTCTATCAGCCCTTTGTTTAACATTTAAAATTTGTTATTTTAAAACCGTTTTTACTAGTCCTTTTATCGGCAAACATACGACTAAATCAAAACACATTTTTCTGGTCTAACTGCTACAATGTTTTGTTGTTGTTTTGTAATTGTTTTTATTATTCTATTATAGTGCTTCTAAAATAGCTAAAAACATCTATTAGCTTACTTTTTTTCAAAAACTAATTTTTAATCTTAAAATTATTATCATTAATATTTACTCAAATTCTACGTAAAATAAGATTTCTGAACATTTTTTATAATTTTAATAATAACAAAAATTATGTCATTTGCATTAATTGTATATTTGCCAAAACACTAAACTTAAACCTAAGTGCATTTAAATTTGATCGCCACTACTGGCACTAAATACGCGAATTCATTTTGCTGTGTTAAATGTCTACATCCTAAAAAAATGTTTCTTGTAAAACACTTAAACAATAAACAACAAAATAAGCAAATAAATGTTGTTTAACAGTAACTAATTAAAATAAAATATTGTATTTACTAAAAAATTGCACAATATTTCACTTTTAAATTTCAAAATATAATTTTTTAAATACACACAAACTTCTACAATATTTTGGCCCATGTAAATTATACAATAAATTAGCAATAAATTATCTAAACTAATCCAACCATTTATGTGCAAATTTATGTGCTGTCTACCCAAACGTTTACATATATTTTTTTATAAAACAATTATTGTTTATTTAATAAAATACAAATATAAATTATCTGGAAAACAAATTGTTAAAATATTTAACTCTGCTTTGAAGTATCCGTCAAAATAATCTTAAAATTTATACCTAAATAATAATAATATATATATAATAATAATATTATATATATATATAAATTATGTTTTAACTTTACATTGCCGACACAAGCCTTTGATCTTATTTAATTATGTGCATTAAATTAAACAAAAATTATGAAACGGTTAATATGAATCGATATAAATAATTGATAAAGATTTTTTATTTATTATAATTTAAATTAATTTTACTAATTTATTTGTTATATTATATTTAAATAACAATTATCATTGTATTTAACATACGTAACTCCTTTCAATATATAATTATAGCTTTATAGCCATTTGCATTTGTGCAGGTAAATTTAAATCTATTGTTATTTATTACATATATAGAGTTATATGTTTGAAAAACAATAGCTATGTTTAAATTATATATATATATATATATATATATATATATATATATTTCTTTTTGTTGCACTAATTTAAATAAATTTAAATTGATAACTTTTTATTGTTTTTATGCATATTAAAATTATTTTTGAAAATATGTTTTTTTATTTTTACTACTTTAAATGTTTAACGGGAAACATTTTTTAGCAATGAACATTTTAGAAAAGCCGAACGTAGGCACACGGTTGGTGCAAATGGTTGGGATCAAATCAATGCCTGCTCAGGTTCGATTTGACCACTCGACAAATTATTTAAAAAAAAGGAATTCTAATAACAGCGTTGAGTAAAAACGAAAAACATGGTCGATTATCAATGTACAATGTGCCGGGGTGATCTAGCGGTACAGCGCTCGAATTCGGACCTCGGTGGGCATGGATTCGAATCCTATTACCGGCACTAAAAAATGTTTCTTGTAAAACATTCAAAGTAGAAAACATCAAAATAAAATAAATAAATAAATAAACATTTTAGTGTCAAAACTTAAAGCACAATTGTATAAAACAATTTTCTGTCTTCTTGATGTCTAAAGTGGAAAGATTTTGTGGTAATAATAATAATGCCGGCGTGGTCTATCACTATAACGTTCGATTAAACTTGGGTAGGCATGGGTTTGACATCAAATGCGGGCATTTACTAAAATGTTCACTGCTGTTTTTACCAGTACGTTTTTCGTAGAACATTTAAAGTATTAAAAATTAATTAATTAATTAAATAAATATAAACAAATGGTTCTAATTTACACAATAGAAAAAATCAATTTGTTTTTTTATCTGGTTTCCAATCTATAGTTTTAAACATTTAAATAAGATTTTAACCATTTAGATGTTTTTAGTTGTAGTAAAATATTACATTTGTACATTATGTAAGCACTGCAATTTTTCTAACACAAATTCGACCTAATGTGCTAGACTTAACTAAGTAAGTTTAACTCTTACTACTGTTGCTAATTGTGGACCCTTATTAGGCTTTGTTAAAAATTTCCATTTAGTAAAACGTGTGTTTTTTATTAAACGTTTAAAAAACAAACATTAAAATTAAACTGTGTTGCCATCTATGTAAACTAAACCAGGACTGAGAGAAAATATCATTTTTATTATTTTTAAATTTTGTTTAAGAACTGATTTCTTTAGCAAAACATTAAAATAATAAATACAAGATAAAAATTTAATATTTTTAACTTATATTACTAAAAACCGAGTATTTAAACAATATTTTTTCAAAATGAATTATTTATTTACAGGCGTCATAAACATTACATGCTTAATTAATTAATTTTTTTTAAATTAACAAAACATTTATACTATTTATGTAAATAAATTTTCTATATTTTAAAAAATGTATAACTGTTTATATATTTTGTACCATTAATTATTTACAATTTAATTGGCGTCTATATACAAACAGATTATATTAGAGAGTTTTTTAAATAAATAAAGCAATTGATACAGCAAATTATTTATTTTATTATATAACAAATACATTTGTTGTTGTTGTGCATATTGTTTACAAAATAAACGTTTTTATTAATTTTTATATTATTAAAACTGTCAAATTTAATTAAATAATAAATGTACTTGATGTAATCATACAATAAATATTGCACAATTGTTTTATCCTTACTTTTACTACCTCTACCACTCTGATAGAGGTTAAAAGCAATATATGTTCTTATTTAATTACAAATAACAATATTTATTTTATTACGGGATGATATTAAAATTATGACATTAGAATTTTTAAATTTACCGAATAATAAATCCGCTATTTTATCCTTACTTGGAATTATTAGCAGTGTATACCTTTTAAGTCTTACACAAACTTGAACCAATATCCCTTCTAGTTTCACTAAGCTAGAAATGGCTAAAATAAATTTTGTAAATTTATTATTAATAGCAAATCTGATCAATATTAATTGCCCAATGTCCTTAAATGCTGTGCGTTACGACTGCTAAGAGGCAAGTGAATGATCCCTTCTACTAGGGCTTTTACAATATGGATTTTGGCATACTGCACAAGTTGAATAGCCTATGTATCACGGTTTGGTTTTGTTTATTGAAGTTTTAAAGGATAATATATTAATTTAAATTTTTTAATCAATAAAATTAATTATAAGTTTTTAATAATATGTTGTTTACTGGATACATTGTTTATTATTTTTAAAGTAAATATTAGTTACATCGTTTTATTTTGACAATAGCATTATACAATTAGTAATAATAATAGGTGCTGTTAAAAAATCCGTTGAAATAAATTGTAAACTTTTGTTTATAGTTCAGACGATAAATTATGCCTAGTGAGTGTGTGTGTACGGGTGTGTAGTATCTGGGTATAAACAAAATCAGCTAATATTTATGTCTTGTTTTTTAGTAATAAATAAGACATTCAAATTAAATTTTGACATGCTGGTTAGCTTACAATTAATCAACAAATTAATATCAAAATTAATTTAATTAAATGTATTAAATTTCCAATTAATACACTTTGAAAGAAATTCTTTAATTTGTAAAAAAAAATGTTTTAATTAATAAAAATTTTAAAAATTGCTATTTAATAATTGTATATAAATATTTTTTTAATAAACCGTGTCTAATATTTACATTTTTTGTAGATTATTTAAAAAGTATTAAATGTACAAAATGTAACATTTAATAACACAAATACTATTAATGCTGGATTAAATCTACTCATTTTATATGCTACATTTTACTTAAATTTTACTAAATTATTCTAATATTATTGTACAGTTTTAAAACAATTTATAAAATACAAATTTGAAAATAATAATTAATAAACAGTTTTCAATTAACAAAATGATTATACATTTGTTATTTTTTTAAATACCGTCAATAATAAAACTGTATTTTTAATGTAAAGAAAATAACGTTTGTTTTATAAAAAAATATTTTTAAGTTGTTGCTTTATTTATCGTTTAAACTTGGAAAACTTAGCGGTAAAACAATTAGTAGAATTTTTTTTGCATAATAATTTCATAAATAGTAATGTTAATAATAATAGCAACAATATCTGTAATAATAATAATAATAATTTGTTTATTTAAAGTGAACTTTGTGTTAAGTAAAATAAAATACAATTAAAACTGCTTAGTTTAATTGAAATGGGTTAATATTTATCCATTAATTACTGCAATAACTAATAATTAATGTATAAGTTTACATAATTCTAAAATATTTTAGTATAAACAATAATAAAAGAATTAAAATAACTTATATTTCAAATGCAAGATTATTATTACAAATTTCTAATTAATATACAAATTAACTTTTTATAATACTTTTAGTTTACATTATTTTTTATTTGTCTTTTATTGTTTAGATGTTTGATATAAATTATTTTATACTTAAAACTTAATAAGCACCATGTTTTTGGAGTTCTGATAAACAACATTTTACAATAATATAAAGAACATAATTCTTTAATATAATAAAAGTTTAGTTTATTAAAACAGTAACTGCCTAAAATGTTTTATTTATTTAGTCAATAAATAGCGTTTTCGGCCTGTTAAACAAATATTATTCTACAAACGTTTTATTCCATGTCAATTAACCCAACACACATTGAGCAAAAAAGTTGATTATCTGAAAACAAAATGCACAAGTACACACAACCAATATGTGTCAATTAGATGAACAAATAAATAGGCACATGGAGACAACACCCAATGCATAATTCATCCAAATGACAAAAGACACAGACACCAAATCGACGTTAACACATTTTTTGCATGCATATTGCGATTGGAGTTGGTAATTGCCTTCTGTCTGTTTAACATCATTATCACCATCATCATCATCAGCGGCGTTTGATGAGACGGTGCCAAACGCACTTTTGCTTCACTGTCATTTATTCATTTGCAAATGTCACATAAAATGAATGCGCATCAATACGGGTTTGCAAGTTTTGTTTTTTTATTTGGATTTATTTATTGAAAAGTGAAAAAGGCACCAATATTTGTGATTTTTCTTTGATGTGACAATTGATGTAAATTGTGACAATAATGTTTTTTGTTCTATGCATTAAGTAGAATTGAGGAACAAAGTTGCACAGTAATAAGATATAACAATGGATTTAACTTATTCCAATATTTGTCACATATGTGTCACCATTGTTAAAAACGAAACAATTCTATCAATGCATACATAGAAACGATAACAAAAGCATTTTGGTTAATTTTAAATTGTTGTATGTTTTTAGAAACGACATTCTTTTATTGTTACCTTTGATTAATCTTATTATATAAATGAAATGAATCGATTTGATAATAAATTTTGTATATAAATACATGTCAAAATTGAGACAAATCCAACTCGTGCGTTTTTTAAGTACGAAAATGGAGGTTATAAGAAATAGTCTATATTAACATTATTTCTATTTGAAAAACTAAAATTGTACTAATTTGCACAAAAAGTAAAAATAGAAAACCAATTCAAAACATTTTTACATATAATTGTAAGAGTTTCGTACAACTATTTCAAAAACTAACGCAAAAATTTATAAGAGTATGAAATCGAAATTAATTTGTTATGCCCAATTGTTTTTTTGTAAAAATAAATATTGAGAATTAAAAATAATGTTAAATACTTAATAGTTTCTCTATATATACTTAGAAATATTTATTTAAAAAAACTGAGTCTGCCAAAATAGAGTATTTTAAAACCTACTTCTACATAAACGTGGATAATAAGTTGAAATTATATAATTTTAATAATAATAACTTTGTATTCCATTAAAAATAAACAATAACTTATTATTGAAAATGATGATAAACGCACATTTAAATCTATCCTGAGTGTAAAGTTATAATAATTATCAAAACAAACATTTAATTATTTTAATCTGTATAAATAAAAATAATAAAAAAAACTTTTAAAAGATTTTAATTAAAAATTTTAAAAAAATTGAATAACTTATTATTTATATTCAACCTTGAGATTCCGCTCATCCGCTTATCCTGCTTTCAAATTGCATTGTTTGTGAAATGGACAGTAGTAAAAAAAATGTTTTTATCTTACAGCAAATGAATATCGTGTCATCAAAGAATTAAAAAATAAAGTATTTTTACCAAAAGAATTAGAGTTAACCTCTCAATACTTTATCGGATTATTAATGGTTAAAAACTACGAAATTATGATAATGTTGAAAGAAAACGTGTATTAAACAATACGGATGATCAGAAAATTTCTATAGAATTTTAAAACATTATAATAAATTTATTAAAGAAATAGTTTAAACAATTTTACTTATTCTACAATCAGAAACAGAACATTCGAATCTGGTTTAACGCTTCAAGCTCCAAAGGTTAAGCCATTTATCATTAAAAAAACAAAAGAATGGTAGATTGACTTTTTGTAAACAGTGGAGTAAACGACACTTGTATTATTGGCGTTCCGTATACTTTGCCGATAAAAAAATATTTCAGGACGAACCATTTGGCTACAAAAACAAAGGGATGTGGGGATTCAGTTTTCAAGAACATTTACTCCGGGTTGTTAGAAAGAAAGCCCAACATCGACAAATGATGTGTTGGTTCGGTATTAAGTATAATCAACCTATCAAATGGAGGATTATATCTGGTACCTTAAATAATGAAAAAAATGTTTCAGTTATATAGGATGTTTTTTATTATAAAATGCAACACTTACATCAGGGTTACTATTGGTTTTCAGGACAATGGTCCATGTCATACGTCCAAAAAGGTAATGTAATATTTACGTAGATTTACTTTATTTGTTTTATATTTACATTTAGACCGTAGATGGGTTGAACTTAAAAAAACTGTCTTTTACTCAATTACTACCTGAAAACCCAAATGTAGTGTTATTAAAAATTTTTTCAGTATGCTAAAGCGCAACATCAATAAGCATACAATGTGTTGTGTTGGTCAAGTTTTCAAAAACATTCACTCCCGGTTGTTAGAAAGAAAACCCACTTTCGACAAGTAATATGTTGGTTTGGTATTTAGTATGATCAACCTATCAAATGGAGAATTATATCTGGTACTTTAAATAGTGAAAAACTTGATTCAGTTATAAAGGATGTTTTTATTATAAAATGCAACGCACTTACATTGAGGTTACTACTGTTTTTCTAGACAATGCTCCATGTTATACAACCAAAAAGATAACGTCATATTTATTTAAGTTCACTTTATTTCCTTTATATGTACGTTTAAACAGTAGAGGGCTAAAATCAAAACAACTATTTTTAGCTCAATTATCACATAACAGCTCGGAGATTTATGTTATTAAAAAAATTTTTAGTATGCTAAAGCGCAACATCAATAAACAAACGGAAATTGAGGCTTTATGTGAACGCATTCGGTTTGTTGTTTAATATGAGATGAAACAAGAATATATCAACACTCTTATTGAAAGCACTCCAAAACGCCGGGATCAGGTTGTTCAAAAAAATAGATTATTGAATTTTTTGAACTTTGTAATGTCTTTAATCATTTGGTAACTAAAAATATTGTATGTAACTCTGTTTTTTATTAATAGTTGACGTTATAAATCATGTTAATCATTTTACTCCATTTTTGATTTTGCACCAGTTGATATTTTATACAATTTTTTATTACTTACAATATATATATATATATATATATATATATATATATAGTTATAATTTTTTTAATTACTATGTAGCATTGTATATTTTATAATCGAAGTGACGTTTCTCTTGTATGCTATTTAGTTGCTAGAGAAGTTTTGGTCAAATAATCACTTTTTTGCGGTAATTGTTGTGACAATTGTAAATGTTTTAAATACTTTTTTAATTAATTTATAATTTTGAAAAAGCTAAAAATGGTGTTTTAAAAAATTAAACGTTATAACTCAAATAGCACAACATAAAGTTTTGTTTATTGGATTAGTCGTACTAAACTTAAAATTTTAAAAACAATGCTGCAAATATTACACAAATGTTTATTATTATTGTTGTCAGTATTTTATGAGGCGGTGCAAAGGCCTTTTTTATTTTCTATTAATTATTCACTTTTAAATGTAATATAAAATTAAAACTCATTAATATATGTTTACCAATTTTGTTTTTCTATTTGGAGCCAATTTAATTAATCTGTACAAAAAACACCAATATTTATCATATGACAATTAATAAAAGTTTATAGGGGCTAAAATTGGCAGTTTCAAAATTAACACGTTGAAACGAATTGACTTTCTTTATATCACTTAAACATATTAGGCACATTAACAATTTACTAAAACAACCATTAAACATTACTTTAGCAATACCAATAATTGAAACAGTAAAAATATTTTTTTAAACAAATACTATTACCAAATGCTCGCTTAGATTAAAAACCTAGAATTTACACATTTTGACAAAATAAAAATACTACTGCATTATATGCTTAAAAATAAATTATATCAAAATATATGTACATATATTTAGATAATAGACATCACCAATTTTACAAATTTAGTAGTTCAAAAAATAAACATGGTTTTTTATAACTTCTTTTAAACGTTTTGAATAGAAATCAACCAAATTATTGATATAATCTTGTCAAACTCAATTTTTCAACACATAATCAATTTTTTCTTTGAGAGTGCCTTGATTTTTTATCCCATTCACCCCTCGTTTAAGATAACTAAAAATATTTTCAAATACATTTTTCGACCTATGCACTAGAACATTATCTTGAACAACCACTAAATGCCCTAAAACATTTTGTCGCAATTCAGTCTTAAAAAAATCTTTAAAAATGATTACAAATTTTGAGCTGTTTAAGTAGCTACTTGTTTGACTCTGTTTTGGCAATTCTTCAAACTTAATTCCATAATATCCATGAGGGCATGGTGGATGTTCAACCTTTCTAACAATACAATTGTAGTCTGAAGAAAAATTGGGACCACAAATAACCGTAGGCTGCACTGTCCATAGTTTGTACTTTAAATCACACTGACCCGTAAAAAATCGATTTCCAAAAACAAACTAAACGGTTTTTATACATTTTTACAAATTTTATGTCTTTTGTATGTTGTGCTGTTTACGGATCCGTTTTTAACGTTTTCTTTAACTGCTGATTTTACCCAATTGCAAATAAGTAAATATAAAAAATTAGCTAATTCTTTTTTATATTTGTTTAATGGGATTCATTCTGGGTTTTTTTCAACTTGGTGATTATAAACAAATCATTTCGTTTACTAGTTGATGGTGCAGATCCAGTTCTAGCTGTTCTTAAACGTGTATAATTCTTTAAAACTCTGTATACAATCCTTGTACTTATCTAAAATAAATCTGTTTATTAGTTAAATCAAAATTATAACCCAAATTTGTTTGTTCGTAATTTTTAGTAGTTACAGAAAAGCTTTTATTATTTAAACTCATTGTAATCAACTGCCGTAAGTATTCAAAATTATGCCAAATTAAAAATTTGACAAGTCGGTTAAACAAAAATGGGGTGTCAGGTATTTAAAAATTTTCTTTAATCTTTTCACACCATAATTAATGTTAATTTTTATATACATACAAAGATTGAAAATTAATCAGTTTTCTTTAAATAAAGTTTATACAGTAACTTGTATGTAAGCACTTTTAAAATTACGTAAAAAAATAATTTTCTTTGAAATGATTGTTGCGTAATTGTTTTATGTTATTAACTTAATATGTATAAAAACTTTAAGTGTAACTATTACCACTTACCCATTTGAATACTATTTATCTAAAAATTTTAAAACACTTAGATATTTATAACTATAAAAAACTTAAAAAAATTAAATTTAAGTATTGATTGCTCATATAATTTTAGCATAATTACTTCGTTGAAAAAATATATCTCTCAGATTAAAACAAAAAAAATAAAAAAATAAGAGTTTATTGACAAGACCCATTTGGACCCTGTAAAAATTGTGATAATTCCAAATAAGGATAAAACAACTATACAATACTCCTGGTTAACTGAAACCAAGTAAATTTATTATTTAATAAATGTAACAAATCTAATAAAAATCCTTAGAAACTCATTAATGATTATGTTTTTGTTCCAACTTAGTGATTTAAAATTTATTTATTGTTCTGCTGACTATTTTGTTTTCTGTTTTTGTGCAACTGCATTTTAATGTACTATAACAATATAATTTATTTTAATAGTAAATTAACATAACAAAAAACTCTGTTTTTTAGTAGAGCAAGAGGTAAAAAGTTTGTTACATTTGTTTAAACATCTCGCTAAAATTGTTGTTTGATTCCACTTTTGAAAAGTGGTTAAGTTTTTGGCATCAATAATTTTGCAAAACAAAAATTCAATTTCCTTTTGGATTTTACTTAATTTTGTTATCCGTGTTGTGCTATTAGGTTTTATGACATTGTTTTCCGTAGTAACGTCGTTTTATTATTTTTGAAAAAAAAAATATTTTTAAAAGACTAGGTTGCTAACCTTACGCTTCAACTCTTCTCGTTTATCCAAGCTTGAAACTGGTTAGATTAGCTTTTTCTTGATTTTCTCTTTGTGAAGTTTAATCTTGTGTTGCATTTATTTTAATCAAGGTTTCCTAAATAGATATTAGTTACATTTTCTGTAATCTACCAACTTTTTATTTACCGTTTTTAATTGTTTATTTGAAACCCGGGTATGCTATTTTTAAAGCAGTAAACAAAGAATTATTTTTCCCATTTTACTGTAATCATGTGTTATAACAAACAAAAGTCAGTTTTTTTATATTCTTATTATTTAAAATAAAATTACTGCAAGTAATTTTTAAAATACCGTTAAAACATCAGTAATAAATACGTTTACCATTTACTATTATTCGATAAATCTAACAGACCTAATAATTTCAAAATTATAAAAATATACATTTTCTAAAATTTTATTAAAATAATTTATTTATTTAAAACACTGACAAATTTATTTTTCTAATTTAAATTTATTTATGTTATTAAAGTTATTTAAATTTTGTTAAACTATACGAACTTAGATATTAAATTTAATTGGAATTAATTATTATTAAATAAAAAGTAAATAAGTTATAAAAAATTTTTTATTAATAAAAATAACAATACAAATTAATTATATGTATTAATTAACTACTTTTAATTTTTTGTTATGTTTTTATTTTTTTAGTATGTTTTGATATAAATTAAGTACTTCATATTTATATAAAATAACACAACTGCATAAATAGATCAGTCAAAAATTATTAAATACAAAGTAATTGAATATAAATAAACAAATTTTGTGCAAAATTAAAAACCTGTACATAAATTATAATTTAAAATCTGTTTTATAAACAAACGTTGGTTTAAAAAAATTTAATGATCAATTTATTGTTTATATTAAAAAAACATAAATCAACATAAAAAATAAACATTTTTTAAATAAACCATACATTGCAAAAAAAATTTAAATAGTATAGTTTAATTGACTATTAATTCACCCTAGATAAAAGGAGAGGGTCTGAGCGCAAGGGTATCCACCGTACAAAATCTTTATTGCTTCAAAAACAATAAGAGTACGTTATTTTGGCAAACAATGGAACGGCTAATATAACAAAGTTGAGTAAAAGCCGAAAGAAAACTAAATCTTTGATTAGACAAAAAAATTACTTGGTAAAATTTTACGTTTACCGTTTGAAAGACCACCAAGAAAGGTTTTAGAATGGACAATTGATAATAACACAGGCTAACAACACTAGGCTAAAAACCATTCTGAATTATGTTTTTTTTAAACATTCAAAGTAGCAAACATAAGTAAATAATAATAAAATAAATAATTTTGTCCAATTATAGTCAGAAGAACAAACAAAATATAAATAGTAATGACAATAATTGCTATATATATATTTTCAAAAAAATAAGGCGAAAAATATTTCTACCTTACAGTTAACTTACAATTGTAATTTTTAAACAAATGTTTTATTAAAAATATTAATTGTTTTAAAATTTTATTTTAAATGTTGTTTTAATTAAAAAAAAAATTTTATGTTACTAAAAAATTATTTTTATTCTTTTCCTTAATTTAGTAAAAGCATTTTAAAATTCTAACCAAAATTTAAATTTTAAAGATTTTAGATAAAAATTACATTTTTGTAAATATTTTATTAAATAAGGTTTTTAATAACATTGCAAAATGTATCTAAAAATAATTATTACTTACATGTAATTAAAATGTTATTTACATTTAAATTAAATGTACACATATATTTATATTATTTTACAAAAAATTTACAAATTATTTAACTTTAAAATTATAAAGTGTTATTTATTAAAATAATTTATTTTACACAATAGAATTATTAAAATAATAATAAAATATAATGATAAAGTTTTTGTATCATAATTAATTATGTTTAATATAAATATTAATTTAATCAACAGGTATTACATTTTTATGTATATATTATTTGTTTTTTAAATATAGTTTTTTTTTAATTTTTAATTAATAAGTTCAATTAAATTATCCACACAGCTAAGTAATAATGTCTATTACAAATTCCATTTTAAATTATTAAAAAAATATTCCAATTTAAATTAAAAAATTACTGTACCATTGTGATAAATATTATTGACAAATTTAAATTAAATAAAACGCCTTATATGCTTATATGTGCAAAATTTTATTGTATATTATTTATTTTATAATTTAATATTTTAATCAGATTTGACACTTGTTAAAATAAATTTTTAAATAATTTGTTAACGTAAAATATTTAATTTAAATTAAGTAATTAAGTTTAAAGCAAAACGTCAATCATTTCCAATTGTTAACTCATCATTAAAAACAATTAATTACTTCATTTATTAATTAATAGGTTTTTAACCAAACACAAAACTAAAAATTTTGAATTATTATTGTAACTTGTTAGTTAAAAATATTTAATATATTTGAGAAATGCATTAACATATATATAATTTATTTTAAAGTTATTTTTAAGTCATTACCATAGTGAATAATAAATTAACTTTAATTTAAATTAATTTTTAACTTAAAAATAAACATTTATTATTAATTTAAAAAGGTTAAAAATTTTATTTTAAACACTGTCTAACTTTTATATTTAAGTCTCAATTTATTTTGTCAAAAGCACATCAATACATTTAAAGTATTGATGTACTTTTAATAACAATTTTGACAACTAAAATTGAACTATTTAATTGAATATAAATAAATAAAAAACATTTTACACATTTCTAAATAACAAAAATGCTTTTATCTGCATTTAAATTAAACCGCATTTTTTACTATATTTTAGAACTTTATTATTATTTATTTATTTATTTATTTGGCGCTGTGGTAATTTTATGAATTGCGGTTATTGCATTTTAGTTTTGACAATTCTGAACACTGCCTCTGACAGATAATTAGTTGAGACAATAACGTTATTAAGCTATTTTGGCCAGTCCGAAGTACGGTTAAAAAATAAGACAGGTTGAAGCATAAAGTTGATAATTTAGTTACATTAAAAAGTAATGCTGAAAAACCAACGGTAAGAAATTATTTATTTAAACAACGGTAAAGAAACAAAAATTGCACCAATTATTATAATGCAGTTAAACATAAAAGCCAAAAAAAGTTTAATTTTTTATATACAGAAGTTACAATGCCATGCATTTAAAGTACAATTGTATAAAACAACCTGTTTTTATGCTGTTCAGAAAACAAACTACGCTTATAATTCTTCTATAGTTTTTTCTTTAACACAATCCTATATAATGTCAATATTAAGCACTTTTCTACATGCTATGTAACTCAAATCTATCATTTTTAATTGTTATTTTTACAGCATTAAGTTTACTATATTCTATTTTTATTATTTATTCGTTTGTTTTCTTTCGTTTATCTATAATTATTTTAGCGTTTTATCTATAATAATTATTATTATTGCTTGAATGCTTTACAAAAAACATTTTAGAGCAAGTGGACATTTTACCAAAGTCAAACGAGGGCCTACATGTTGTGCCGGTTGTGGAGATTAAATTTATACCTACTTAGCTTTCAGTCAAGCGCTGTACCACAATTATTTGCTCCTATTTACTAATGTTATAACTCACAATTTACAATTGGTTACTGGTTTGGATACTTTAGTGAAAAGAGCTATTAACACAAATTAACTGGTGTAACAAAATGTTTAAAAAAAGTATTTTTTAACATTTTGTCCATAATTAGCTGCATTTAAAACGGTCAACATTTTTGAAACATTTTATTAAACGTATACAATATCAGATTGTAGTTTTTACATTTTTTAACAATTTATATCAAAGTAACTCCATGTTTCTTTAATTTCCCTCCTTTTACAAATCATGCTTTTTTTTAAAAACATTTTTTAAACTATTATTATTTTACTTCGTTGTTTATACTTTTTCAGTAACAATTTACTAGTGTATATAATAATAATACTAATAGTTTGATAGTTATAACAAAGCTTTTGTAAATTCTCACGTTTATTTAAAAACTACGATTTATTTTCTTTACAATTTTTTACGTAATTTTTACAAGAATTACATTTTTATTTATCTACTTGCTTTAAATAATCTAATTAAAAGTTTTTATTTTCTAAGTAACTTACTTTTTCATTTAGTAAAAAACTTGTTTTACTTTTAAACAATAATAATAATAATTTTTGTAAAATGTCTTTTTATCTTTGTTATCGTATTTGTACAGATATTTGCAATAGTCTGTTATTAATTTTTAATAACCATTTGTTAATAAACTTATTGTTGTTAATTTTGGCATTTCATTTACTCACCACAAACATTATGTTTTGTTTGTTCACATTATTTAGAGCTTTGTAAATTTTATTGCAAAACGTTTTTATTTCTTTAGCTTTTTAATTTGTTATTAAAACATATTTTAGTAGTGTTACATTTTTAAAATATTTTCTTACTGTAAATATAATAATTTTGTTGTTAACATGATTAGAACCTAAAACAAATGTTTATGTTTGGTTTATCAATTATAAATTCCACGTTAAAAAGCTTTGTTTTATTTTTTTCCCAACATATCGTACACAGATTTTTAATCATTGACCTTATTTTTTCCCAGAAAGTCTAGCCGGTACAACGCTCAACATGAGCATAAGTTTAATCTCCACCATTCGGTACTAAATTCCGGTCCATATTTGGCTTTGCTAAAATGTTCACTGCTAAAAATTGTTTTCATTAATACATTTAAAGTAGAGAATAAATAATAAATAAATAAATAAATAATTTTTTAACGACTTTAAAACGGAACGTTATCTCTTCCTCTTTTACTAAGTACCAATTTTAATGTTATTCATTTTAAAAAAGGTCATCTTCAGACACTATATCACATATTTTTAAACAAAAATTATAAATAATTGTCTCAAACGTTAATTTATTTTTTGACAAAAGTAAATAGGAACTCTAAACTTTTACTCTGACCGTATTTTATTATTATATTTTTAAGTACGTTCATTTTTTTATTTTTAATACCTCAATCGTAATTATTTTACTTCTAATTATAAAATTTTACGTATTTTATTTAAAACAACAAATGTTTTATAAATTAATAGTAAACTATACATCATTAAATTAAAAATTCCTACATTATTTTTAAAAAAGGTATGTAGAGAAATAATTTTAAATAATCTAAATTCTATATTTAATTTTGTAATACTTTTTTATAGTTTTGTTTTAAAAAATGTTTTTTCTTTTAAAAATTAAAATTTTTTATAACTATTAGTTTTTAAAACAATTAAAATTTTTAAATTACTTTTAATTTTGTTTTATGCTGCGGCAACAACATACAACACATGCAAAATTAAAAAAAACAAAAATAATTAAATATTTAGGTGTTTAAACTGCATATGTACAAATTATTTTGAACAATTAAAAAGGCCGTAAAAGGTTTGGTCACCATTGTTTAACAAATTAATTTAATAAACGTTTTATATATTATATACTTTCTGTATATAAACAATTTAATTTAATTGTTGATTTAAATTAAGATGTATTATATTTTTTCAATTTAACAATTGTAAAAAAATGCTTAACCATCTGTGTAAATTTTTAAAAATCAAATTAATATTAACAGTTTAAAGGTTATAATTTACTTTATATATAACTAAAATTGTTTATTTGTACAAATGTAAAAATAACTTTGAAATATGCAAATTGTTTTAATTTTGATTTTTCAGCTAAAAGTAAAATATTTTACAAGTGTTTATTTCTAATGCTCAAATTTTTTTATTTTTTTTTATTTTATGTTTTCTACTTCGAATGTTTTGCAATAAACATCTTTCAGCAGTGGACATTTTAGCGAAGCCAAACGTGGGCCCGCATTTTAGTGTCGATAATGGGATTCGAACCCATGCCCACCGAGGTCCGAATTCGAGCGCTGTACCGCTAGACCACCCCGGCACTCTTTTATAACATACAATCCTTTAAACAGAATAAAAAGTTTTTACTATTCATATTTAATTTACTCAGCGTTTTTACTTTAAACTTTTAAATTGCACAGTTTTTATTTATTTTTCACATACCAGTACATGTTTTGTGTTTATATATATATATATATATTAGACAAATGTGGTTTTTAGTGCTACACTTTAACATTTATGTTTTTTGAACTAGCTTAACAAACGTTTAATTTTTTAAAGTATATTTTAAATATTTTATATTTATAACAAAAATTTAATTTAGTTAAAAAAAAGCTTTATATATATAGATATATATTTCTTAAATATTTGTTTGTTTTATTTTTAAAAATGTATTACAAATAAAATGAAAATAACATATACATATAAATAGCATGTACATATAACATATAATCGTACCTCAGTGGTTTAAGGCACTGGCCTGACACCTTTACACCCATAACTCAGTAGTTTCAAGCGCTAACTTGACACCAGATAAAGCGTGGATTTAAGTTCATGTATGTGTAAAACTTTAAAGGTATGCGTTGTTAATAATTCCAAATAAGGATCAAACAACTGTACAGTGCTCCTGGTTGACTTACACACTAAGTAGATTTATTATTCAAGTAAATCTAACAATTTTAATTTAACAATTTTAAAATAAAAATAGTCTCTTAAAAATTAATTAATAAATATACATTTATAGTTTATTGCAGGTTATTGTAAAAATAGATTAAATGTAATGTTACGTAAATTGATCTAATGATACAGCGCTAGATTTAAACTTGTGTACAAGTGTCCTCGTCGACAGTAAAAATTTATCTTAACAATTATTCAAGTAATAATATGAACAAACATTTACTGCATTATTTTTAAATGTTTTGTAGTTTTTTTTTATATGTAAAAATAGTATATTCTACTTATACATTTTTATATATTCTATATTGTTACATTTTGTTTTATTTAAGCGGTTTTAACTTTATTTTTTAAATAAACTTTAATACAATAATAATAATAGTAATAATAATAATAATAATAATAATAATAATAGCTCTTAAATATTAATGTTTTGCTAAATTTAATTTTAAAATTGTTAAATTAAACATTCTTTAAATATTATAAAAACGTAAATTAAAAATATTATATTAATTTACTTTTAATAAAAAATATTAAAACAACCGCAAAATATAATTTAATAAATACGAATGTTATATTTAAGTAAACAACTAAAACCGCAATTTTTTAAAATGTTTTTAAAAGTCTATGTTTATTTTGCCTTTGTAAATAAAAAAGTCAAATTTTATATTTTATTTTACCAAACAATACATTTATTTACAAATATATAGCAAACTTCACAATTGGATTTACTTAGTAGAAATGTAGTAAAACCCTTAAAAATAATTATAATTACAAAAAACATTTTTGTAGCATTAGTTTATAAACTGTTAATTTTACATTTTAGTTTTTAGTTTTATTAATTAACAATACACATTAAGTAACATTATTTGCAAAAAATAAATTATAATTATAATATCCAACATTTATTTCAGCAATAAAACATAACACCACCATTTATTAAAACTTAAAAATAAACATGTAATTTATTTGAAAAATAATTTTATTTACTAAAACACACAAATATATAAAAAAGTTACAAAATTTATAATGTCAATAAATAATATTTATCGCTTTTTATAGTTTTTACCAGTCGCTTTAAATATAAATCTATCGAAATACCGATATAATCCTTTGAAATGCATTTTTTATAACACCAATAACATAATGTTGTTATCCCATCCTTTAGAAAACCCAATATAAAATTAATATTACTTTAATTTGGATTGTACAGAATCAAATGTACAAAAGTCTGTTTTTGATTAACAAGTGTTTTTTAGTTTAAATAAGTTAAATCTACAGTAAATGGTAAGTTATAGTAAAAAACCCATTACCAATTTTAAAGTGTAACCTAAAGTATATTGTTAAAGTAATACGTAAAGTAATTTGCTAAAAAATTGTATAAATTTCTTGCTGTTTAAATTGAGTTTATTATAAATTCATTTGTGTAACTTCAGACATTTGTTAGCACAATCATTATGTAGATAAAATACGTAAGCAAAATATTTCTAATTTTACAAATATCTACAACATACATGACTCTGAAAAATTAAATTTAAAATTTGGAGATAACAGAACACACAATTTTAATTTCACTTTTTCTAAAATTATAAAAGATCATCATTGTACTTTTTTAAAAAACTCCATTAATTACAATTATCGTTTACAGTTAGATAAAACATGTATTACATTAGATTTTAAAACCGAATTTAACAAATTTATCCATTTTGTAAAAATTCAGTATTACAAAATTTCTACATTTTCTGTGTTTATTATTTTTTTAATTTATTGTTAAAGTTTTGCTTAATATGGTAAAAATAAAATAATCATACTTTTTGCTTGCAAATCCATACAACCCGCTTCAAGATAATTTAGAAAATGTTTCATTCACAAAGTGTTTTTGCACACTAGACACATTTGTCTTATATTTCTTGTAATTATGTAAACGTTTACACAAATTATATAAAAAAAAATTAAATTTGCTTGCATTATATAGAGGTCAAATAACAACGTTGCTGTGTTAGCATAAAAGTACATATAACAAAATCCAAAACTTGTGTACAAAAAATAGGAAATAACTTTTTACTTAAAGTAGTTAATATTTTTCTATCTTTTTTTAAACAAAGATTTATTTAAAAATTTTATATATTAAATTATTTTAAAAATAAAGTAGTTATAAAACATTTAAAATTATAATGCAATATCATGTGTTTATGTAAGCACTTACTTTAAAAAAAAAATTTTTTGTTAATTATTTTTATAAATTAAATATTTCAACAATTAAAAATTTTTTAGGTAGAGATAATTAAATTTTGGTTATCGCATCATTAGTATGTATCATATTTTTTTAATTTTGGTATTATATATATATATATATATATGTATAATGTGTAAAAATAATTTATTATTTAAAAATCAAAAATATTTTATATTAAAAACATTATGTATTTTTTGAATTTGGTTAATTTCAATCTATTATCTACTGTATATGCATACAATCAAATTTACGTAACATTTTTAATATTTTTTATCTTTTCAATTAAAGGTGTTAATAAGTAAATAATAATTAATTATTTAAAAAAATACTTACAAATTACTTACAATTGTAATGTTTTGCAAATATATACTTTTTAAACTAGAAACCATTTTATTATTAAACTATATTATTTCAATTTTCAATTTTATACACCAAACAGTATTTTTCCCCACCAGTTATAAAAATTAAATTTAAACACTTTTACAAACTTTTATTTAATAAAATAATGTAAAATAATTAATATAATAAATTTAATGTACATATTTTTAAGTATAAATAAAATTTAAAAAACTATACTAGATTTTTAAAAAATCTATAAGTTTATTTTATTCAATTATATGTATATATATATATATATATATATACATTCAATAGCGCAGTAACTTTGGCATAATGGTTAAATTATACTGAATCTAATTTTAATTTTTTTTATTTTAATTAAACAATAGAGCATTTCTAAAAATTTTAATATATAAGAAATTTGTATTTAATATGCATTAAAGTTTTTTAGCTTTAGGCATTATAATATACAAATAATAACAATAATAAAAATAATAACAATAATAATTATAGTAGTAATAATAATAATAATAATAATAATAATAATAATAATAATAATAATAATAAATGACTAACAAAAACACCATTTTTAATCTCAAAAATTAATTTATTGTAAAATTTATATGTAATTGACAAGTTTATTATTTTTAACCTACATTTGAAAAGCCAATTAAAACTATTATTTTATTAATATTGATAAAATTGATATAATCTTTTATTTTATATATAATACTGAACCTCATTGTGATATTCTGAAGCATTAAGCTATTAAAAAACAATGCTTTAGTTTATATTTAAATAGGTAACATAATTTTTATTATACTATTAATATTGGTGTATTTTTAATTTTATAAATTACAAGATCTTTAACTAAAATAAAACTTACATTTATACAATTACCTCTAGACAATACAATCCTTAATATAATTGTTTCTTTTAGATCATTTTAAATTATAATGTAAATGATTTGAGAAATAAAAACATTTAATTAAAAAAATTAATTATATAATGCAAAATCAGAGTTCACAACACGCTTTTAAAAAATCTAAAAACCGATAAATATTACCCAACATTTTTACAATGTAAAACTTTTATATATTTATATATATATATATATATATACAACTCCTAAGCTAATTAGTGTTAAAAACGTAGTTATTAAAGTAAAACATCTGTAGTAATCACATAACTCAAAAAAAGAACTCAGTTTAATCATAATATATACAATATTATATAATAAATAAAATACAATTACAATTTTATTAATATCTATTGTTATTATTAAAAAAAATTGTATAAAAGTTAAACTTGTTCAAATTACAAATCTGGTAAAAATTATTAATACAAAATATAACGTCAAATATGAAAAAAAAACAGTACACATGGAATATTTTCAGTTACCAAATGATTGATTGAATAATAATGAACAAAATGTTTAATAATTAATGTGATCGCCCTTCTTTTTAACCACTTGATTAAGGCGGTTTGGAATGCTGTCGATGAGATTATTGATATATTTTTGTTTCATTTCATATTGAACAACAAACTGAATACGATCACACAAATCCTCAATTTCAGTATGCTTATTGATGTTGCGCTTTAGCATACTGAAGAAATTTTCAATAACATTTATGTCCGGACTGTTAGGTGGTAATTGAATAAAAGAAATTTTTTTGATTTTAGCCCTTCTAATGTCTAAATGTAAATATAAAACAAATAAATTAAACCTAGGTAAATATGACATTACCTTTTTGGACGTATGACATGGAGCATTGTCCTGAAAAACATTAGTAAGCCCGGTGTGAGTGTGTTGCATTTCATTATAAAAAACTTCCTTCATTAATGAAACAAATTTTTCACTATCTAAGGTACCGGATATAATTTTCCATTTAATAGGTTCATTATGCTTAATACCGAACCAACACATCACTTGTCGAGGGTGGGCTTTTTTTCTAACTACCGGAAGTAAATGTTTTTAAAAATTAGGCCCGCATAGTACTTTATTTTTATATCCAAATGGTTCATCCTGAATCATTGTTTCATCAGCAAAATATACTGAGCGCCAATAAGACAATCTTCGTTCAATCCACTTGTTTCAAAACA
Organism: Cardicola forsteri; assembly: GCA_025895645.1. NCBI lineage: Eukaryota > Metazoa > Platyhelminthes > Trematoda > Strigeidida > Aporocotylidae > Cardicola > Cardicola forsteri. The sequence continues at coordinate 228,483 of JAKXYG010000984.1, read as the reverse complement.
TAAATCTACATTCTTTTTGTTTTTTATTAATAAATGGTTTAACTATTGGCGATTCACGTGTTAAACCAAATTCTCTTGAACGGCTTCTCACCATTGAATAACTAAATTCTTGTAAATTATCTTTTACAATATTCGAAATGGGCTTGTTGTAATTTTTTTAATTCCATTAAAATTTTTCGATTATCTGTCTTACTTGTTTTTCTTTTTCTACCAACATTATCATAGTTTCTTGGTTTTTGTCCATTCAAAACACGATAAATTGTTGTAAGACTTACTCTATACAATTCCGCTAATTGTTTAGGCAAAAATCCGTAGTTTTTTAATTTTTTTATAACATGGTGTTCATTGTCATTAAGATGGTAATCTTTTCTATCGTTGGTACTCATTTTACAGAACGAAAATAAATAACGAAATTAATCTGATTCTCAAGGTCAATTATAATTTTAAATAAATAAAAAAATTTTAATTATCTAAAAAAAATTTATTTACAAAAAAATAATAAATAATTTTTTAAATATATTTTTAAGTATTTAAATTTTAATTTTAATTAGCATTATGACGGTGCAACTGGATCAAAGTTGAATGTTTAAATTTTAACTATTAAACGTTGTTTATTTTTAATGAAATTAAGCACACAAATTAATAATCGACCAATTATTATAAAAATTATATAGATTTAACTTATTATCCACGCTTATATGACTGCTGTTTTTAAAATATGCTATTTTGGCCGACTGAGCGTCTTTAAATAAATATTTCTAAATAAATATAAAGCATCTATTACATATTTTACATTATTTTTAATTCTTAATATTTATTTTTACTAAAAAATAATTAGAGATAACAAATTAATTTATATTAATTTTTTCTGAATTTTCATCACTAATTTATTCAGTGGCTGTATATATATATATATAATTACCTTGTATTTACAAATATGTAAATGTATATAAGATATTAAATTTATATAAAATTATGTAAGCAATTGTTTATTTATAAATTTTATAATTTTAATTACAACTCACAATTGTTATTAAATTTTTAAAGTATTTAAATAAACGTTTTATTTCACAATTTACCAATACTGTTTTTTACTATAAGCATTATAGTTTAATAATTATAGTTTAATTATAAATTAAAAATCTGTGTATAAATTATTTTATAATGGCACAACGAATTAAATTCAAAAATTTGTACTTTTGTAAACAACGGTTTGAACTAATTATTGACACCTAAAACGGACTACAGTCATTTCAAAAATTAACGCAAAAAATTACAAGAGTATTAAATCTAAATTAATTTGTCATATTCAATTATTTTTTTTGTAAAAATAAATATTGAGAATTAAAAATAATACCAAGTACTTAATAGTTCCTTTATATAAACTTAGAAATACTTATTTAAAAAGGCTGAGTCGGCCAAAATAGTATATTTTAAAAGCTACTTCTATATAAACGTGGATAATAATTGAAGTTACGTTATTTTAATAATAATTGGCCTATTATTATTTTCTGTACTTAATTTCATTAACAATGAACAAAAACTAATCGTTAAAATTAATGTTAAACGCACATTCAAATCTGCCCTAATATGATGTCATAATAATTATTAAAATAAACATTTAATTATAATAATCTGTGTAAATAAAAATAATAAAAATATTATTTTTTTAATTTTAAATAAAAATTTTAAAGCAAATCAAATAATCTATTATTTACCTACTATTTACCTTGAGATTCCGCTCATCCGCTAATTTTGCTTTCTGTTTGTATTGATTGTGAAATAAACAGTAATGATAAAAAGTGTTTTCATCTTACCGAAAATAAATATCGTGTCATTAAAGAATAAAAAAATAAAGGATTTTTACTCAAAAAATTGGCAAACTTATACAGAGTTAACCTTTTAACAATTTATCGAATTATTAATGGTCAAAAACCACGAAATTATGATAATCTTGGAAGAAAACGTGTAACACGAAAACGGATGATCAAAAATTTGTTATAAAATTTAAAATAATTATGATAAACCTATTTCAGAAACCAAAAGAAATAGTTTAAACAGTTTTACTTATTCCACAATAAGAGCATTCAAATCTGGTTTAACGCTTCAATCTCCAAAGGTTAAGCCATTTATTACCGAAAAACAAAATGATGATAGATTAACATTTTGTAAACAGTGGAGTGAACGACACTTGTATTATTAGCGTTCCATATACTTTGTTGATGTAAGAATAATTTGGGACTAACTATTTGACTACAAAAAACAATGTGTTGTGTGGGTCAAGTTTTCAAAAACATTCACTCCCGGTTGTTAGAAAGAAAACCCACTTTCGACAAGTAATATGTTGGTTTGGTATTTAGTATGATCAACCTATCAAATGGAGAATTATATCTGGTACTTTAAATAGTGAAAAACTTGATTCAGTTATAAAGGATGTTTTTATTATAAAATGCAACGCACTTACATTGAGGTTACTACTGTTTTTCTAGACAATGCTCCATGTTATACAACCAAAAAGATAACGTCATATTTATTTAAGTTCACTTTATTTCCTTTATATGTACGTTTAAACAGTAGAGGGCTAAAATCAAAACAACTATTTTTAGCTCAATTATCACATAACAGCTCGGAGATTTATGTTATTAAAAAAATTTTTAGTATGCTAAAGCGCAACATCAATAAACAAACGGAAATTGAGGCTTTATGTGAACGCATTCGGTTTGTTGTTTAATATGAGATGAAACAAGAATATATCAACACTCTTATTGAAAGCACTCCAAAACGCCGGGATCAGGTTGTTCAAAAAAATAGATTATTGAATTTTTTGAACTTTGTAATGTCTTTAATCATTTGGTAACTAAAAATATTGTATGTAATCTGTTTTTTATTAATAGTTGACGTTATAAATCATGTTAATCATTTTACTCCATTTTTGATTTTGCACCAGTTAATATTTTATACAATTTTTTTACTTACAATATATATGTATATATAATTAGGGTTTTTTTCAATTACTATACAGTATTGTATATTTTATAATTAAAGTGACGTTTCTCTTGTCTGCTATGTAATTAATTTCTCTATTTTTTGCGGTAATTGTTGTGAGAGTTGTATTGTTTGATAGGACAGTTTTAAAGTATTAAAGAGATACGACGAGAAAAAAATGTTTTATAGTTAGTTTGTTTAATATATACTTGTATATATAGGTACATACATAACATATAATTAGTCCCATTAAACAAAAACAAAACACCACAAAATAAAAGTACAATTAAAACATTAGATATATTAGTCAATTTATGTAATTATCAAATGACACAAGGTTATCATCATTGTAATTGTTTAGGCAGGAATCTTGAATTAATATAAAACAACTGTTGACATACATTTTTGCATTAATTAGGAAACGTAACTTATCAATTTTATTAACAATAGATTTTGCGTTAAAAGGTAGTATTAGTGGCAATAACATATTTTCTAGTAAAGTTGATTTTAAAGCACGTTGAAATCAAATATAATATTTTCTTTTACGTTTAAAATGTTTTAGATACAATTTAAAAATACGTTTTAAGTACCAAAAAAATTAATTCTATTATTAGATCTTAATGATAATTATTTATTGCACAAAAATAGAAAATAAATATATAAATATGCCGGGGTGGTCTAGCGGTACAGTGCTCGAATTCGGACCTCGGTGGGCATGGATTTGAATCCCACCACCGGCACTAAAATGCGGGCCTACGTTCGGCTTCGCTAAAATGTCCACTGCTGAAAAATGTTTCTCATAAAACATTTAAAGTAGCAAACCTAAAATAAAATAAAATAATAATAAGATGTTTATATAATTTCCAAATAGATATTATTGAATTTTAAAATAATGGTAAATAAAAATAAGTTCTATTTGCAGTTATAGTAAATTAAAGTGGTGCAGCCATTTGATAACCTGCATAAAATTAATATAACCGTTTGAACTTTTATCAAAGTGCCTTTTTTAATTTATTATTTATATATGGGTTTTGTCTATTTCTAAACATTTTAATTGTCTTAAATATATGTTTTCATTTATCTAAAAACGCGCAATTTAGTATATGTTGTTGTACAAACAGTTGCTGCTCTTGTTTAAATAAAAAGTTAAATATATTACCGTTACTAAATCAAATTATAAACATTTCCCAATTTTTTTACAATAATCAATATTATGTAATAGAGTACTAGACTCAAACTTGGATATGCATGGGACTGAGTGCAACTGCTGATAATAAACGTGATTTCATTAAAACGTCTACCTGCTAAAAAATGTTTTGTTCTACAACATTTAAGCAGCAACAGCCAAATAAACACTAGATTAAAAACAATATTAAAACACAATTTCGTGTTTTACATTTTTACATTTTAAATTAGTAAGAATTACGTTTTAATTTATTATAATTAAAAGTAATGAAGTTTTTTAAACAATTTTATTGACATATAAATTAATTTTATAAATAAATATAGCTACCTAAGTTTATAATTGTTTAAAACATTGCATTTTTTTAGTTTTTATGTTTTATTAGCATTTAATTACGTCTGTTATTTTATTTTACTAGTTTTATTTTTTATTAACAATTTGTCTCAATTCCATCACGTATTTTATATATATATATATTATTTTATATATATTATATATATATATATATATATATATATATATATATATATATATATATATAATAAAAAACATCCTTTATAATTGAAACAAATTTTTCACTATTTAAGATACCAGATATAATTCTCCATTTAATAGGTTGATTATACTTAATACCGAACCAACACATCATTTGTCGATGGTGGGCTTCTTTCTAACAACCGGAAGTAAATGTTTTTGAAAACTCAACCTGTACAACACTTTGTTTTTGAAACCAATTGGTTTGTCCCAAATCATTGTTTTATTAGCAAGGCATACGAAACGTCAATAACATAGGTATCATTAACTCAATAGTTTACAAAAGGTTCATCCATTATCTTTTTATTTTCTAGTAATAAATGGTTAAACTTTTAATGACTAAACAGATAAACCAAATTCATTTGCTCTGTTTCTGATCATTGAATACATAAAATCATTTAAATTATTTTTTTTTAGTTTTTGAAATAGGTTTATTATAATTTTTAATTTTATAACGATTTGCTGATCATCTGTAGTAGTTGTTACACGTTTTCTTCTAAAAGTATTATAAGTTCGCGGTTTTTGTTCATTAACAATCCGATAAATTGTTGAAAGCTTAATTCTGTATAAATTCACTAATTTTTTTAGTAAATATCCTTTATTTTTTAATTCTTTAATGACACGATATTCATTTTCGGTAAGATGAAAACACTTTTTATCATTACTGTCTATTTCACAAACAATACAATCAGAAAGCAAAATGAGCGGATCAATGGAATTTCAAGGTTAAATGTAAATAATAAATAATTCGATTTGTTTTAAAATTTTTATTTAAAATGTTTTAAAAGTTCTTTTTATTATTTTTATTTATATGGATTAAAATATTCACATGTTTATTTTTATAAACTTTATAACATGACAATTAGGTCAAACTTGAATGTGCATTTAAGATCAATTTTAACGATTAGTCATTGTTCATTTTTAATGAAATTATGTACAGAAAATAATAATAGGCCAATTATTATTAAAATAACGTAACTTCAACTTATTATCCACGTTTATATAGAAGTAGCTTTTAAAATATACTATTTTGGCCGACTCAGCCTTTTTAAATAAGTATTTCTAAGTTTATATAAAGGAACTATTAAGTACTTGGCATTATTTTTAATTCTCAATATTTACTTATCCAAAAAAAACAATCGGACATAACAAATTAATTTAGATTTTACACTTTTATAAATTTTTGCGTTAACTTTTAAAATGGCTGCATTTATCTTTTTGCTATTAAAAGAAGGTGGAGTTTAAATATTAAATTAAAAATGCAGTTTAAAAATGTTTATATTTTAATGTGATATAAAAATTTTATAACAACTTTTAATTTTAAAAATAACAAAATGGTTGTTATATATATTTGTAACTTATTTATTAGAAGTCTTTTTAAATAAAAGTTTTAAACAAATTATAATACATTTAAAACTAATAAAAATTATTATTATTGTTTTTATTTATCTCAAGTTGTGTTAATTTTATTTAAAAGATAATCTTTTAAATATTTTTGTTCTAAAAATTAATTATTTAAAAACAATTTAAATCTATTAATTAAAAATAACTATAAATTATTTTATGTTTAACAGCAATTACATTTAAATTAGAAACAGAAAACTTGTAACATAGTCTATTTAAATGTATTTTATATTGTTTAATAACCAATTATAACCATTAAAATTTTTATATTTAAATGTTAATTAATTTTTAACTCTTTTTTTATTTCAGATTATATTTATTTAATATTTTATAATTTATATATATATATATATATATATATATATATATATATATATATATATATAATTTAAAACAAACAACTTCTAGTGCCTAATTTAATTTGGCAACAACTATTATTCAATAAACTTTTTTTTTATACAACAAAACGGCATATAATCATATATTCTGTTTAATTATATTATTTGGACAATAAAAATTTGTTTAAAAAAAACTTACATTAATGTTGCATGTGTAAAATAATCTAAACAATACAGTTGACAAAATTTTGCTATAAAGTGTAATTCTATTAAAGCCAAACAACTGCATTATACAATAAATTTGTTATTTTATGTTTTAGTTTATTACAAACAAAAACGGTAAATTGGAAAAACAACAAGTCAAATAGAATTTTGTATACTAAAAACAATTCATTTTTGATGTTTAAAAACAATGTGTTTGTTATCTACGTGTGTTTTACGCCAATAATGAATGCAAATCAACATTAGTAATAAAACAAGTTTCCATTAATTAATTATTTTACATTAACTATAAAAATTAACATTTCTGATTTATTTTTATTTTACTGATATATTTGTTTTAATATATTTTAGCTTGTTTAAAACTAAATACAAAACAGAACATAATTTAAATAAAAACTTAATCATATAATTTATTAAAAATAAATTATTATTTTTATTCATATATGTTAGTAAAATTGACAAAAGTAATTTTATTATTACTAACGACAAAAGTTAAACTTTAAAAAAAAACGATTAAAAATTATTAAAAAATGTTTAATTTTAACGTTTGTTCCACTTTACTCCAATAAATAACAGTAATAGTTATTATTATTATCATTATTATAATAAAAACGATAATTGTAATTATGTAACACAGAAAAATTGGCTAAAAACAATTTGGGAAGATCACATTAAAATGAGTATCTGGTGGGATTAAACAAAAATGCTGACAAAACGTTTAAATACCGAATCATTTTATTGCCCCATATGTTCTTTTTTTAATTATGGAGCTTTTTTAGTGTTTTTGCTGTTACTTGTTGCCCTTATGCTTTTTTTAGCAAAAAAGGCTTTGTAATGCAATGTAAATGGGGTACATCTTTACTAAAATCGTCAAACTTGATTAAAACTAATTGTAGCCATAATTGACATATTTATTATATATTTTTTAAATAAAAACAACATGGCGTCAACAATTATAATTATGAATAAATTGACAGATTGAATTATAAAAATATATATTAATTATATTTATATTATTACATTTTTATAAATAATTTATATTTTTTATTAAGTAATTAACATGTCAATTTATGTAGCAATTACTAAAGCTTTGAAAACAAAATTTGTATAAAATGTGTTTTACTTTCGTTTAAAATTTAAAATAATTATTAATCAATAATTAGGCTAAACATTAAACTATTTTATTTGCAGTGCATTACATAGAAAGCATCTTCAATAGCAAGAAAAATATTTGTTTTTTTAAAAAAAACCTTTTTTTAATAATTCATATTGTATTTATTGAAATATGTTTTTTTTTATTAATTTTAGCAATTTAGTTTTCTGGGTGTGTCTTGTTTAACTATTTTATGGGAATTATTCTTAGCAAGTAAACACTTATCAAAACTCTAGACGCGGATTTAAATTTAGTTATTAAAGAATTTTAAAATGCTGTATAAATTTTAATTGTTATTTTTAGTTTGTTTATTTGTTTGAGTAATATTATTTTACTTGTTTCGTTAAATGGAATTTGAAAATGTATATTATTATTATTATTATTATTATTAAGTCTAGCCTACATACTTTAATAAAAATACATTTAAGTGTAATTTCTATGCTTTATTTAGTTTGGAGACAACTGTATTTATACAGGTTATTAGTATTGTATTAAATAAATATTATTTTTTAAACAGCATGAGTAATTATTAAATTAACTATATCAACGTATGCTAAAATTACAATTTTTTATTAAATAAAAACAATAATTTTTAACAGTATTAAAAAATTGTATATAAATTAAAAATGTACTTGTAAAACAAAACAATTTTTATAATAAAAATGTGCTTTAAATTACAGACCCATTTAGGTCTGTTTATTATATTTATTGTATTTATTGTATTATGTAGAATTATTGTTGCAACATAGTATTGTACAATTTTTTTCTGGTTTAATACATTTTTATTTACATGTTTTATAGGAAACATTTGTTAATTTGTGGACATTTAGAGAAACCAAACAATAGTCTGTACGTAGTGCAGGCGGTAGTAGAACTCCAACCCATGTCTGCTCAATTTTAAGTCTAATGCTTTATCAAGCTAGATACTCTCAATTAACTTCATACATTTATATTAATGAATAAATTTACCTACTAAAAATAACTCAATTAATTTTAAAAAGTTACGAAACTAATTATTATAAAATGTAATAATAATAATTTTTTAATTAACCAATATATGCATGTGCATGTTATGTATAATTTAAAGTTAAATAAATTATTTAGTTAACATTAATTTGCATTTTTTGATTAGCATTTTGCTATTACTATAGTTTTTAAATATTACAAATATTTAATCTGCTATTTATTTTTTTATTTACCTGAAACTAATTTAAAAATATATATAATAAATTAATAAACTATTTTTCAAAACCATGTGCAGATAAATAGATATAGGCTATAGGTTTTTTGGCAAACTTATAAACAATTTAATTTTTATTTTATAAAATAATAGAATTTTTATCATAAATTTTATATTTGATTTTAAAATGATTCACGCTTACCGGTTAAATGTTGTTATTTTAAATGTTAAATATGGTATCAAACAATAAATTAATTCAAAATAAATACAAAAATAATTTTTAATTGTTTGTAATTTCGATTTGTTTTACATCTTTATTATTAATGGCATAATAAACATATTAAATAAATTTATTTATGTATGCATGCATAATATTAGCAAACATTAATTTTAATTCTAACCGTTTAAAGTAATATTTATTGTTTGTTAAAAATCAAATTTAAATAAATAAATAAATACTTGTATATTTAATGTAAGGTTTAATTTAATTGTACATTATTATAGAATCAAACTTTTGTTCTACATTCTAAATTATTCTAAATAATTTGACTGTATTGTTTGTGTTTTTTCAAATATTAAAAACATCAATAGTAGAGCATTTTATTTGTACTAATAATAACAAAACATGTGCCGGACTGGCAGCATTAGCATAGCACTAGACTCAAAGCTGGGTAAACCAAATGTGAGTTTTCGTTTCGCAGTTCTTGCTAAATAAAATGAAATTCAAGCGGTAAGAACAAACCAAATAAAAAGTTACTATTATTTAGAAAATTTTTTCAATTGAACTCAATTTTAATTTATTCTAATTTTCAAATAAGAATATTTTAAAACAGCTAGCTGATAATTCTGTTAAATGTAAAAAAAATTGTTATTTGTGTATTGCAGACAGCTTATTCAAGTTTGTGTATAAAATTGTAATTTTTTTGTTTTTGTTTTATATGTCATTTTCAATTTACTTTGATTATTTCAGTCAAATTTTGACGTTAGTTTATTGATGGCAGATAAATGTAGTTTGATTGTGTCAAAATTGATTTATTTTAACATTGAGATCTATGTACTTTACATATGTACATATGTACATATGTACATATATATATATATATATATATATATATATATATATATATATATATATATATGAAAAATTACACGCAAGCAATTTATTTTATTTTATATTGTCTTTTATAATAAAAGCGTTTTATTTATGTCTAATGTCAATAATTGTACATAAATGTATGCAGCAATATAAACCTCAGCACAATACCAATAATAATAATAACAAAATTTGGTTAGATGTATAAATTATGTTATTGCCTGTCATCATTAAATTATACTATTTAATATTACTAATCAACGAAATGTTAGTTATCCATCTATATATATATATATATATATATATATATATATATATATATATGTCAAGTAATTTTTTTAAAATAACGATAATTTTTATTTTGTCAGATAAACTTTTTGTTTCAATATTTTTATTTCTGTAGCTAAGTACTAAATTACTTTTGAAATACTAACGTTATTTTGTTTTAAAACATCTATATATAAAAAAATGTTTTTTTAATTGTTTAAACTACCTAATAGATTTTTTAATTTAGATTTTAAAAATACGTAGTGTATGTTTAATTTTTATTTTTATTATTAAAATATTATTAATGCTAAATACTGTAGAATTTAATATCTGTTAATTAATTAATAATAGCAGTAATACAGTAATTACAAATTTAACTTTTTATGCAGCAAAAGCTACTTATTATAATTAATTCCAAGCATGTATTGAGAAAAAGAATAATTTATAAAAGTACACACGGTGTTAGCATACTATTAGAACCTATACAAATATAAAACAATTACTTGTTGTACTCCATTTTCTACTGACAATCACATTTTAACTAGCTAACAGGAAGAAATACTGATTTACAAATTAACACATATATGCATTTAAAATTTATTAAACTTAACCAAAATGTTTTTTAAACTGAACTCCGCTGTTTTAAAAGCTCTACATGTACAAACGAACATTTGCCACAATATTTCAAGCATTCGACAATTTGCACATCGACATTAAAATTTTTATTAGCACATTTATTTACATTTTACTGCTTAAATGTAATACAAAAATGTGCTTTATTAAGTGGATATTTAGCAAAGGCAAACGCAAACCCACACTTAGTGCCGGCAATAAAACTCAAACTCATCTCTACCCTCCTTCAAATCTAGCACTCCAATTACCTATGTGGCAAAAAGACATTTAGTGCAACCAAACAATAGCTTGCTAATAATTAAATGTACAAAATATAAAAAATCTGATAATTTGGCTACTGGTACTCCAAATATTATGCTTTTTATTATATTATAATGTTTACAAAATAGCCTCCTTTTCTTTGTTTGCCAACCTTGCTCTATCGAATTTATTGGACAAATAATGTAGTATAAAATTTACAAAAAGTATTATTTGATAATATATAATTTTATTTGCAAACTTTAAGTATGCAATGTTTTTTATAATTTTAAGATAATAATTATCTATATATTAATTTATCATTTTTAATTACATGTTAATTTAATGTTCGATTGTAAAAATTGCAACTTTACTAAATGTAAATTTAGATATTTATTAATATATACAGGGACTAAAATGGGACTTGTCAAAATTAGCACACAGAAATTGATTGACTTTTCTCACATTACTTAAGCATATTAGATACATCAATCTTTTACTAAAATAACCCTTAAACATCACTTTAGTAATACCAATAATTAAAAAATACCAATAATAAAAATATTTATTTTTTACAAATAGCATTACCAAATTCTTGCTTAGACTAAAAACCCAAAATTTACACATTTTGATAGGATAAAAATACTACTACATTATTTGTTTAAAAATCAATTATATTATAGAATATGTACATATATACAAAACAGACATCACCAATTGTCCAAATTTAGTAATTCAATGTATAGCCATGGTTTTTAATAACTTTTTATAAACGCTTTGGATAAGAATTGATCAAATTATTGACATAATCTTGTGGAATTAATTTTTCAAAATATAATCGACTTTTTCTTTAAGCGTGTTTTGATTTTTCATCCGATTTACCTCTCGTTTAAGATAACTGAAAAAGTATTTAATTACATTGAGGTCCGGGCTGTATAGAGGCAATTGAACAAAGCTCAGTTTCTTGCTATTTAAAGAATATTTGATCTAAACAATAAAAGAATGCGTTAATTTTTAAATTATAATAAAAACCACGTTACCTTTTTTGACGTATGCACCGCAGCATTACCTTGAACAACCACCAAATGCCCTGAAGCATTTTGTCGTAGTTCAGACTTGAAAAATTTATTTAAAATAACTATATATTCTGAGCTGTTCAGGTGGCTACTTGTTTGGCTCCATCTTGGTAGTTGCCAGTACTTAATTCCAAAATATCCATGAAGACATAATTTATGTGCAACTTTTTTAACAATGCAATTGTAATCTTGAGGACCACAAATGACCGTGGACTGCACTGCCCATGGTTCATAGTTCGAAGCACACTTGTCAGTAAAAAAAACGATCTCCAAAAACACATTGAACGCTTTTCAGATGTTTTCGCAAACTCCAGAAAAGTGTTCTGCTGTTAAAGAAACTTTTTTAATGTTTTTCTTAACTGCAAATTGGCCGATTTCATTCGTTTACTAATGAATAAATATAAAAATTTTAGTAATTCTCCTTTTTGTATTTGTTGAATAGGTTTTATTCTGTTTGTTTTTTTAATTTGGTGATAATAAACGTATTAATTCGTTTGCTTGTAGATGGTGCAGATCCAGTTCCTGCTGTTCTTAGACGTATATAATCCTTTAAAACTCTGTATACAATCCTTGTATTTATCTCAAATATATCCGCGATTTGTTCAATAGTTAAACCAAAATTATAATATTTTTTATTTTTTCGTTATTTTTAGCAGCTAAAAAATAGCTTCTACTATTTAAACTCATTGTAATCACGTGCGATAAGTGTTTAAACTTGTACCAAGGTTAAGGGTGCAAATTAAAATATTGGGTAAGTCAATAAAACAAAAATGACAGGTCAAGTATTTATTTAAAAATTTTCATCTTTTCACACCATAATTAATGTTAAATTTTATATACATACGAAATTTGAAAACTAACCAATTTTTTTTAAATAAAGTGTATGCAGTGACGTGTGCTGGGTTAAACACTTATAAAATTATTTAAAGAAAAAATAATTTTTTTTAAATTTTTTGTATTGTAATCGTTTTATGTTATTAACTTAAGACGTATATAATTTTTAAGTGTAACTATTACCATTTACTCATTTGAATGCTATTTATCCAAAAATTCCAAGACATTTAAATATTTATAATTGTAAAAAAAGTTAAAAAGCAATTAACTTTAAGCATTAATAATCCATATTATTTTAGCATAATTACTTTGTTGAAAAAAATATTAGTTCATTGACAAGTACCATTTTAGACCCTGTAAATTAAATACCAAAGGAACGTGTTTGTAAACACTTGTACTTATCTAAATTTAAATTAAGTATATTCTTCTATGAAAAATAAATTTAAAATAAATTAATATAATACGAACTTTAAGTTTAAAACTATAAATGTAATTAAATATAATTTTAGACATTTTAAGAAATCTTGCTAAGCATTAAACCACTTTATTGTCACTTTGTTTACCCTTTTATAATTTTTTTTAATATTAAAATTTAATTTATCATTAATATAGTTTTCAAATTTTTATTTAAATTTATTTTAAATAATTTATAATACTTTTATTAATATTTTTAACTTATAAAATAAATTTTAATTAATTTTTAATTATTTTTAAAATTTTATTATTTACAATTGCTTTTTTAAAACACTTTAATGTAACATATTTCTTGTGTTCACAGTTTAACTTATGCGTATGCCAACATTATTTTATTAATCAAAAATAAGGCTGTATTTAATTTACAAAAAAATAGAATTAGTACAATTAGAAAATAATAATCGTTAACATTCTTTAGTTATTTAGAACGCAAAATGACAGTGTTGTTTACCTTATTAATGTTATTCATATTTATGTGTTTTAAATGTTAAATGTCACGTTAGTAAATAAAAATTGGCAGTAATACGCACTTAGTATTTAAAGCCATATCTTTAAATTACAATCTGGAATTGATAACAAAAAGCAACTTATATATATATATATATATATATATTATATATATATATATATATATATATATATATATATATATATATATATATATATATATAACTAAACGTTTTAAACATTAACCTATATTTACATGTTGACAAGATAAATAATATTGTTTTGCAAAATATTTTTGTTCAACATTTTAAAAAAAATTAAACGGCAAACATGTTTATGCTGTTTAACAAATAAATGTGATAATGGCCTTTAATTAAACAAATGTTAATTTACGTTAAATGTTTTAAGGGTTGGGGTGGTCTAACAGTACAGCACTCAACTCAAACCTTGGTGAATATAGGTTTGATTTCCACTACCGGCACCAAACACGAGTTTACGTTCGGCTTTGCTAAAATATCCATTGTTAAAAAATATTTTCCGTCTTGCCGGTCTCAAGTCCTGTTAAAAAAGTAGGGACGTTGTCAGCCTGACGTTTTTAAAAAATAAACATTAATAACAAAACAATAAGAGAACAACATTCTAGTAAACGACGACCAAAAATCTTTAAAGTATTGTCTCAATGACTGACAGAACTTGAGTAAAAGCAGAAAGAAAACTCGTTTTTTAATATGTAGAATATTCAATGCAAAAGATTTGAAATATAATGACTAAACACTTGTGTTGTTTTATGCATTTTAAAGCAAAAGGGTTTTGTAATATTACACACACATATACACACATGTACATATGTCTCATCTATAGTTATTGTTATTCAAAATTAATAAATTCAAACATTAATACGATTAATCCAATAAACAAAACTTTATATTGTGCTATTTGAGTTATAACGTTTTATTTTTTAAAACACCATTTTTAGCTTTTACAAAATTATAAAGTAATTAAAATAAAATTTGTAATACCAAAGTATTAAAAACATTTATAAAACACTTACAATTTTATGTTTCGTTTTTAACAATGGTGACACATATGTGACAAATATTGGAATAAGTTAAATCCATTGTTATATCTTATTCTGTGCAACTTTGTTCCTCAATTCTACTTAATGCATAGAACAAAAAACATTATTATCACAATTTACATCAATTGTCACATCAAAGAAAAATCACAAATATTGGTGCCTTTTTCACTTTTCAATAAATAAATCCAAATAAAAAAACAAAACTTGCAAACCCGTATTGATGCGCATTCATTTTATGTGACATTTGCAAATGAATAAATGACAGTGAAGCAAAAGTGCGTTTGGCACCGTCTCATCAAACGCCGCTGATGATGATGATGGTGATAATGATGTTAAACAGACAGAAGGCAATTACCAACTCCAATCGCAATATGCATGCAAAAAATGTGTTAACGTCGATTTGGTGTCTGTGTCTTTTGTCATTTGGATGAATTATGCATTGGGTGTTGTCTCCATGTGCCTATTTATTTGTTCATCTAATTGACACATATTGGTTGTGTGTACTTGTGCATTTTGTTTTCAGATAATCAACTTTTTTGCTCAATGTGTGTTGGGTTAATTGACATGGAATAAAACGTTTGTAGAATAATATTTGTTTAACAGGCCGAAAACGCTATTTATTGACTAAATAAATAAAACGCATTACATTTTAGGCAACTACTTATTTCAATAATTTAAAAATACTTTAAAATTTATTAAAATCCAAATAAAAGCTTAATTTTTAAAAATAATTATGACTATTATTATTATTGTTATTACTGTTAATATTATTATTATTATTATTATTATTAGTAGTAGTAGTAGTAGTAGTAGTAGTAGTAGTAGTAGTAGTAGTAGTAGTAGTAGTAGTAGTAGTAGTAGTAGTAGTAGTAGTAGTAGTAGTAGTAGTAGTAGTAGTAGTAGTAGTAGTAGTAGTAGTAGTAGTAGTAGTAGTAGTAGTAGTAGTAGTAGTAGTAGTAGTAGTAGTAGTAGTAGTAGTAGTAGTAGTAGTAATATTAGAATCAAACACTAAGTACAATATAAGTTTTTACTTGCTATTTTGTAAACTCTCGTCAGTCACTACAAAAAAGGGGGTACAGATGACATTTAAGTTAGTACAACTTACAAACATACACAAAAAATAAACATGCATGAACACAAACATTACGACCAACCTAAGTTCAATGTAGTGACAAACTGTTTTTGTGCACACAAAGCAGGTTTCAATGTGTGAATATAAACAGATTCGTGAATTTTCAACATATTTGAAGCTTCAGAAGTAGATAACGTAATATGGAAATGTGCTTATGTGTTCACTTCTGTTTGGCCTATTATTGATCCAGTTTAAAATGTGTTCTTTAGCCCGATTAGCTAAGCGACGCATTATCCGACCAATGTACTTGTCACCGCAACTGCAAGTGAACTGATTAATGCAATGTGAGGCGGAAAATGTTTCTTTAGCTGTTTTAATGTTGGGCAAACGTCATCTGTACCCCCATTTTTGTATATATATACTAAAACGTTATATGTTTGTGACTGATGAGAATATACGAAATGAATTTATTTCACAGTTCACGTCTTCTCATATTTTTATTTGGAATTATAAAGGGAACCCATTGCTTTAAATTTCGTAAACTGTCTCTATTTTTAAAATGCTGTTTATATTGTAATAAATGTATATTGAAAGATATTAATTAATAACAATGAATAATAATTAATAATGTCACACAAAATACATTATGCATATATATCATTTCCTGTAATCAAATGTTAGAATATTTATTAAAAATTATAATGTTTATTTATTTAAAATATTTAACTTTTTTTTTGAATACATCATAATTTTAATTGTATTTAAACATTTATAATATCGTGTTGCATATTATTAGTAAATGTTAATTAAAAAATAAAAGAGCATATAGTTAATAAATTTTATCATTCATTTATCCTTTTTATTATTTTTACCTTTTCATTCAATGCATTCAATGCTAAATTAATGTCTAAACAGGTGTAGCCAACCTTTTTAAAAATTATATTGCATGTTATTTTTCCGAGATAAACATGAAAATTTATTTATTTATTATTATTATTTATAATATTCCACATATAATTACAATTTATTGTGCGACAAAATTATCCACATGTTTTCAATTAATTTGCATTTAAAACTTTGTTATATTTTATTAAAAATTAAAACTGGCAAATAAATGGCACAAAAACGTAAAATATGTAGTAAGTTTAAATTGTGAGAATCTGTTAAGAACAGTTTAGCAATTTAATGTTTAATATTATCGACCAATGTTGTTTAGTTAATTAATAAAAACAAGTACAGTTATCTTTTTTTAAATAAACAAGCATCACTTTGTTGCGATTTATAAGTTATATGTACTTATTGGTTTAAATACCATAAGTTGTACAATTATGTTAAATTAATAATGTTTTAACGTGACTACATAAATACTACTTTTAATTTGTTTACTTTCTGATATGTAGATAAACATTTTAACTATGTATTGCTAATTAACCAATATTGGCTCAGATTTGCATACAACGTCCGCATATCTATTAGAAATATAACAATGTGTATAGCCTTTAAAAAGCGTACAATTTAAAATGCATAATGTAGCTTTACATACAAGTTTTAATTTATTTAATTTATTGCATATATATATATATATATATATATATATATATATATATATATATATATATATATATATATATAGACGTTACATCTATCTATAAATAATTACAAATTCTATTCCATTACATTAACCACTTTGTATAATCTAATTCTTTTAACCATCTTTAATCTTATTTAACTTAATTTTCTAAACTAATGAACTAATAACATTTTAAAACTTTTGTTTGTTTATATTTTTAAAAATATATCTAATTGTTTTTGTTTTTCGCAAAGCATTAATTAATTTGCCTTGTAAGTGCAAATAATAGATTGTTTTTTATTGATTAAATAATCATGAATCTAATTTTTAAATTTTTTCTTTTAAATGACTGATGCTCATTCATTTTCGGGGGGTATGTAACCCAGAACGACATTTGTTTTGTAAAACGTGTTTGTACAATTTTTATAATTCTATTCAAAATCGTACACATGAAGTTGACAGTAGACTACAACGCACACACACATACACACAATGGATTCAACGAAACAATGTTAGTTTTCTTAGATTTTTATGTTAAATTTGATAGACACTTTTGTATTGTAAATAGTTAACCAAAACTAAAAAAATAATTGACAGTTAAAAAAATATGATAATTTTATCTTTTCATTCATCTTTACTAATTTTCTATTCCAAATAAATGGCCATACTATTACTGATAATTTTTTTCAATACTAATAATTAAAAAGCGTTTGGTTTTAAAAGAAAACGCTTATTATATAACAACTAATTGATAAGTTATTCTGAATTTTAACCAAAAACGTAACCATTACTGAAATTGAAAACAACAATATTGATGTAGAATAACTTTATGACGCTTTATTGAAATTGAAAACAAATCGGTTGGTATTTTTACACATTTTTCACAAATTAATTTTTATAAATTTAGAGAAGTACCAATTGTGTAAAATAGATACTTGCTGATACTTTCAAAAAATTATTAAAAAACTTGTACCTTTGTGCCAAAAATTCCGATCGTCAAGTCAACATTGCAAAAGTCGAATGGAAGCAGTGTTATATACCAACAATATTATACTACTTAAAAATATAATAATGCTTTAACTGATATTTTTGTATTAATCATTTGTGGTAAAATGTACAGCAATATTGGAGCCAAATTAATGCATACTTATTTATACCTTAAAGGATTCGTTGTTTATTATATACGTTTACTAATGCATATCTCAAGATTAAATGTTATAAATGTTATAAATGTTATTAATAACGTACAACCTTACTTCTGGTATATAAAACAATTTAATTTTTGTATTTTTGGTTTTATATTCAAGTACTGTATTTAAGAAAATGAAAATAAAGTAACAACAGGATAAATTCAATTCCAACTTCTGTGAAAACTAAATTATTACGTTTGAATTATTAAATTGATACTTAAAAATCAATTTTTTATTGGATTTTATTAAAATACATTAGAAATAATAATAATTTATATATTGTAAAGAACATCTTTAATTAGATTATATTAAAATTTAATTTCTCAGTCAACTAAATTTAAGAAACATAGACATACTACTTTTAGTAGTATGATTTTAAAATCTTAGTTTTAGTTCACAATAAACAAAAAGAAATGTAAATAAAATGAATTTTCTGACAATAAATCTAACATATTCAGAAGTTAACAATGGGTTTTTAAGAAATTATTTGTTTTTAAAAATATTATATTAGTATTGTCAACTTCACTTGTATAATAAATTTACTAGGTTTTCAAGTCAACCAGGAGCACTGTACAGCTGTTTCATCCTTATTTGGAATTATCAACAGCGCATACCTTTAAAGTTTTACACATACATGAACTTAAATCCACGCTTTATCTGGTGTTAAGTCAGCGCTTGAAACTACTGAGTTATGGGTGTAAACACACATTAACTTGGAACCGCGCTTTATCTGGTGTCAGGCCAGTGCCTTAAACCACTGAGGTACGATTATATGTTATATGTACATGCTATTTATATGTATATGTTATTTTCATTTTATTTGTAATACATTTTTAAAAATAAAACAAACAAATATTTAAGAAATATATATCTATATATATAAAGCTTTTTTTAACTAAATTAAATTTTTGTTATAAATATAAAATATTTAAAATATACTTTAAAAAATTAAACGTTTGTTAAGCTAGTTCAAAAACATAAATGTTAAAGTGTAGCACTAAAAACCACATTTGTCTAATATATATATATATATATATAAACACAAAACATGTACTGGTATGTGAAAAATAAATAAAAACTGTGCAATTTAAAAGTTTAAAGTAAAAACGCTGAGTAAATTAAATATGAATAGTAAAAACTTTTTATTCTGTTTAAAGGATTGTATCTTATAAAAGAGTATGCAAGGACCTATGTAGTAAAGTCCTAGTGAAAAGGTTCTCTCACTTGCTAAACCGGTAGTAACCTAGCAACATTTGAGGACACTGAGCAATTAGAATTGATGAGATTCACTATAAATAATAAATTTACAGGTCGAAAGTCATCTACCCGTAGCTCAGTAGTTTAAGGTGCTGGCCTGACACCAGATAGAATGTGGGTTCAAATTCATGTGTGTGTAAAACTTTAAAGGTATGAGCTGCCGATAATTCCAACTAAGGATGAAACAGCTGTACAGTGCTCCTGGTTGACTTAAAAACCTAGTAAATTTATTATACAAGTGAATCTGACAATACTAATATACCATATCCAGAAATTATCCGGAGTAACTTTACACACATTCAAATGGATAGTCAATAGTTATTTTGGATAGGATTGATGAGAGTCTTATCTCTTAACTTGAAAACTGGGAGGGTTACAGCCCGAGCGACAACCACCTTTCTAGGATTAAACTATAAATTAAAAAATTGACTAGTGACGCAGCTAATTCTAAAACGTGACCAAAATTGGTGGTTTATTGATTTAATTTTATTAGGCAAGAATCCTGATTACTTGTGACAAGCAAAGCAGAATTATGAATAACTACATGGTTTATTGATTTAATTTTATTAGGCAAGAATCCTGATTACTTGTATATATATAGCAGATATATATATATATATATATATATATATATATATATATATATATATATATATATATATATATATATATATATATATATATATATATATATATATATATATATATATATATGCGTGTGTGTGTGTTAGGGTAGCAGTACTATTATTGTCCAAGTCCAAACAGGTAACTAAGCTTAGGTTAACATCTTAATGACATATAAATAAAACCTTTGATCTGTTCCGCTCCATATTTATATACAGAAAGAAAATTGAATTTAATCAATATAAACAAACATCATAACAAAACTAATAGATGTTTAGCAAGAAAGATGTGTATTTGAAAACCACATAATTATGATTCACTATTTTAAAAATGAAAATAGAATTGTAAGAAAAATGAAGAGTATTAAAAACAAAAATTGAACGTGATGTACAAATATTAAATATATCAAAATAACAATTTTAAATATATATTGAACTAACAAAAATGTCTCTTCAGAGTCTTCTCCTTTCACAGCTGATCCCTCTTTATGAAGAGCGACCGTTTTTTTGGTCAGTTTTCTCCATATAATTCTGTATCGAACCAATTTGAAGCATTATGACCATTAAATACTAGTCTTGATGTGGGTGGTTTAAGTACTTAACGCCACTCCTGCGACAACCCCCCCCCTTATCTCGGCTTGGAACCGGCTAGATCGATTCATTTTTAAACTTCTCTTGGCGAACTTAAGTGTTTTCTCAATTATATTTCAATGTATTGTGCAAGAAAAGCTATAAAAATCAATGGACAATGACTGACTAGCTTTTATAACATAACAGAATCATATGAAGCACATCTAAATTTTTACGAAACATTCTTTAAATGTTATCGTAGCAATATTAATAAAAGATTGTATTAGAACACATACTTTTACCATTATTGTCATCAAATTTTTAAACAAAAAGCAGTAATTTAAACATTTTTGAAAAACCAAAAATAAGGTATTATTTGCTGGAAAAAAAACATTTTTTGTAAAATATGTAAACATACTAGAAAATGCATAATAAAAACTATGAGTATTTAAAATAATAAAAATTACGTTCTATAATTTCCTGTAAACATTGGGGCCCTAACGTTTCTTAACCTAATGTGGAATTTGAGTATGTATTGCATAGAAATTTTAATTTATTATTCAATTCTAAACCATTAGAGCATTTGACAGTTAATTGAAACAATATGGGTTTTATTATTATTTTTAAATTAAGATATTTTAATTTTATAAAAAGTGCAAAATCCTTGATTAGCAAAAACGTCGTTATATTTGTTTTTTTCAATTATTTTAAAACAACAATGTAAATAAATGACTTACAAAATAACTTTTTTGCTTGAAATAATTGATTCTGTAATGTATAACCAAACTCCACATTAAGGTGATAAAAGTAGGAACCTCTAACCTAAACGCTTGCAGAAACTTTTAAAAAGTAATAAATATCACCAGTTAGAAAAATTTAACTCTGTTTAGAAATGAACCAACCGAACCAGTCCCAAGCTTGGGTTTGTGTCAGAAAAGGCATCCAGCAGTAAAACCTCACTCCCAAACAATTTAATGGTTATAATGCTTCAAATTAGTTCAGTACAACCAAATGGAGAAAACAACTAGGAGAAAGCTGTGAAAAAGTCTTCATTATCTATTTTCTTAATGTCCACAATTTTAATAATACAACTTGCCAGAGTGGTCTAGCGGTACAGCGCCCGACTTGAACCTGGCTGGATATAAGTTAAATCTCCACCACCGGCACCAAATTCAAATCTATATTCTGTTTCGCTAAAATGTCCACTGCTGAAAAATGTTTCCCGTAAAACATTCAGTGGTAAAAATAAAATAATAAAAATAAGTGCATTTTTAATCAAATAGAATTTTTTTTAAGAAACCTTGGTTCTCATTTATCTTGATAATAGTAGTAAAAGAATGTTTGTTTTTTATATGGATTTTTAAATGTGCTTTATACGTGAGTGACTCCGTAATGTTATAAAAGCCAATCAATCACTTTGCATTGATAGGTAGAATGCAAATTGATTAGTAAAAAACTGATCAAATTACGTACAATTTTATCTTTCATATAAGAGTTAATTTTAGAAAGCATCTTTTACTACGTATCATCATTGACTGAGGACCTATAACAGAAATACATATCATAAGGATTGCAGTATTACCAAAATGGAAGATTCAAACTCGGGATCCGACCCTTATTAAGCATCATTATCATCATTGGGGATGAATATCTCCTTCCGGTTATTATCGCCCAAGGTAGTCCAAATTACTAAAAACCTGCAGAACATTAACTTTCACGTGCACTTGATAAACGACACTTACAAAATACTGACTTTAAATGTTAATTACATCTTGAATCAATCCCCTCCAATAATCTCTTTTAACTGCAAACAGTAAGCAATCGGTCGCTTATTAAGCAAGTACTGAATTGCCCCAATTCCAGTAAAGCATTCAGCATCTACTTGCTATTGTTTATAACTGGCGGTAAAATCTACTTGAATTCAAATATAACAAAAATGACAACTGTACTAGGTACATAATACTGATCTTATATA
Source organism: Cardicola forsteri (assembly GCA_025895645.1). Lineage (NCBI taxonomy): Eukaryota > Metazoa > Platyhelminthes > Trematoda > Strigeidida > Aporocotylidae > Cardicola > Cardicola forsteri. The sequence continues at coordinate 205,088 of JAKXYG010000984.1, read as the reverse complement.
AACACTCGAATATCATTAAATATACCCAGCCACGGTTCAAAAATGAACCACAAGTTGGAGGTACAACCAACTCTTCATTAGCTCCAAGTCTGCATATACCGAGTTCCCGTAAAGTGGTTGTCGGGTGCAAGTTGAACATAGGCGGATAAATGAAGTTTCTTGGCTAGAAAACCACTTCCTTGTAACAAGTGTTCAAAGAAAATAACTAGGTGATTTTCTTCTGGGTATTTGGGGGTTGATGCCAGTTGATGGATTCACAAGCCTTAAAATACCTTTTAAGCATCTTTGATGTATGCTAGTACCCTTTTACTAAGTCGGAGTTCAGTGAAATCCCAGTTATATCTATATGAATTTGGTCCCTACTGTTATTAATTTAAATACCTATGGGCACCTAGTCCAGAATGTACCATATAGAAGATGGACAGTCAGGAATATCACCATTTGAAATCGAAACTTTATAAGCATTACTCAAATCCTCAGGATCATTAGCAAGTCAACTAGCAATTGAAAATAAAACTGGCTTTGATAATTGTTCATATTCGAAAGGAAGGCAGGAGAAGTCAAAAAAATGTCGACTATTGTGAGCTGCTTTAGTAAACTAGCACACACTGGGTAACCATTTTATTAAACAAGCATAGCTAACGTAATCGATGTCTAACTAATAGCTTTACTTCGTGAACATATTAACTACAACTCAACACTAAATATTATGCAAATTGAAAAGACTAAGTTACTCCTCCATCTGTGAGAAATATTTCGACTACTTTCTATACCAAAACATCCTTCGTGTGAGCTACGTCGAGAACGGTTTATTGGTCTTTACACAATACTAGTGCATTCATAAAGATTAACAACTGTCTAATTTTATCAGGTTGCAGTTCTAACCATATATACGAGGTAGTCCAGCAATAGAGGGTTCAACTTGAACCTGGGTTCGATCCCTACCACGTTTGGCTTCTCTGATATGTCCATTGCTGAAAGTTATTTCCGTTAAAACATTTAAAGTATTAAATATCTTTTTTAAGTGTTTGCAGCCATCTACCAATATGAAAGTGTACATATAGCGTCGTGTACTTGGTCCCTACGATCCACTTTCGCTTAGACCCAAGAGTACTACTGCCGTCGTAAAAAACGTACACCGAGAATGCAAGTTTTTTATCTTAACTACTAAAAGTCAATATTATTCTCGAAATTCTGCAACTGGCAAATAGAAAATAGCAATTATTTTAAAATAAGCATTAACGTGTCAATACATATTCTTAAATGCTGCTTCGCTGTCGATCATTCCAACAAAAACAACCAAACCGAAATCGAAACATAGACACAGATGTCGCAGTTGATAACCAGCTGTCCCTCCAAGAGAATCACAACCTTGTTATAATTCGGGAACTCTTATGCTTTGTTAATTTTCAAAAGTACACTTACCAAAGAAGTCACTGGGTTAACAATAATCCACTCGCCTCAATGAACTGACTTCAGAAACCAAATGCTTTGGATGATAAGCTTAATAATTCTCTCGTTTCAGGTTAAAAGGCCTAGCAGTATTATACCTGATGAGTTTATCAATAAATTTAAATTATCCATTCCCAACCAAAACGTATAAAATTGGTTCGTAAAAGAATAGTGTTTTAGATATTTATATTATAATTTGTGAAATTATGAACGACGCCCAAACATCCGATTACCATATCCGTTTGATGAACTTGAATTCATCGGTCTGTGTGAATAAGGAGATTGCATTGAGGTCGGTTGGTAATTCGACATTTTTGACTTGCGTTCATTGAACCAATTGGACTGAAAATCTGAATAACGCAAAACCATAACAATTATGTGATGAATAACAAATATCACAATCATGTATGAAAATAATCTACCGGTCTAAATTCAAACATGTATCACCTACTCGAACTGTGTTTGTAGTCGACTATCTCTGATCTGCTACTGTGGCCAAAGTCAGTTGGCGATCGATTGCGAATATTCGAATTAATACGATGTCGATTGACTTCGGGAGGAACACCTGGATAAGGACGCATCATAGCGGAATCGCGGGACCGAGGCGGACTGCGACTCACTGCACGGTTGCTCTGGCGCATTTCGTAAAACCTCGGTCTCGAATTTGGGTCTTTCGAATGTATCGATGACGACTGACTGGTTACAGACCGTTCAAATTGCCCATTGCCATGATAATTAGGTGAACGAAATAGTGGACGCGAGACGGAAAATGGCTTATCAGTATTCATTGACGAATGACTTGGAGAACGACTAAAAACAGGTCAAGTACAACCATTCAAATAGCAATCGCACTAATATAGACAAAAACGCTCGGTTCGTTTCAAAATTGACGTAACTTACTAATGAGCACGTGAGCCATTTGAATTGAAGTTAGGACTATCAAATTTGTGTTTGAAAGGTACTCGTCTTTCGTCATAGGCAGGACGAACACGTTCTCGTACGCTACGACTTCCTTCGTCACGTGCATCAAATTTGGTTGTGTATCGGTTATCAACAAATCGGGGACGATAATTGTTACTAAAACTGCTCCGACTAAATTTATGCAACACGCCTCGTGACGAATAACTGGATGAAGTGTAAATGCGTTGTTCATTTGAACGTGGCACATACGAACGATTCGGCGAAGAAGACGGACGAATAGACGTTCGGAAATTTGACGATGGTACATATCGTTCGCTGTAATCAGAAATGCGGATACGAGGGCGTTTCAAGCTTCCATACGAATTACTTGTATAACTAAAATAAATAACATTTAGATTAAATAACAAATATGTATACAACAATAAGAAACGATCATATGAACTACCTTTACAACCAGAAAAACAAAAAATGCAACAAACTACATTATCGAGCTACATATAAAACATGTATAATGAAAATTATTTTATTGTAAAATTCTCCACTTACCTTTTTTGAAATTTACCATCCCATTTGAAACTTTTATGTATATAAGGTCGCAATGGTCGATAGTGGATATGCTAATAATACAACAAAATTGGAAAGCTAAAAATTGCAAGCATGTTCAAGAAAAATTCACATAAAAGCAAATAAGCATTCATAACCAATCGGTGGTGCAAAATACTTTAAGTCACTTTAATTAAACTAAAACCGATATTAGTACGAGAATAATAAACCATTAAGATGTTATATCTAAATTATAGTTCAATTAAGTAGTAATCAATAAAATTATGAATTAGGTTGAAGTGACCAAAACATACTTTTTAATAGACTAATACAAAAAGAAATTAACTTACTGATGCATTTCTATATGAATCATAACGAGAAGTTTTTATTGAACGTACAGACTCGGGTAAATCTGTATTTATTGATCGTTCAGAACGATGTAAACGTGATTCTAGGCGTTTTTTAGCTTCACTTCTAGCGATGGCATTCTTAACCGCTATGCGACGAAGCTGAATGTGTTTAATAGCTAAAAACGAGTTACAATAAAACCACAATCTACCAGCCAAACGTTTTCTATATTCATAATTTCTTTGGGCCACATGATAGTTAGAATAACGTGGTATATATTTTGGTCGTGATACAATTGATTTTGACGATTGGGTAGGTGCTTTCCGGTCGGTAACCTCCACATGAAGTACGGATCCACGAAACTCAGTTGAGTCAAAAGTTGATGCTGCTTTCATTGCATCTTCAGAAGAAATCATTTGTAAAAATCCAAAACAACCACCCGGTTTCCGAGTGCTGACAACCACAGTAGCAGAAATCACCTAGCAAAATACTCACTCATAACCAACAATGCATACCTTGCCAACTTTGGAAAAATGTTGTTTTAATTCAGCGGCTTTGACCGTGTTAGGTAAATTGCTAATCCATAAATTACGAAAACCATCTAACCCCATATTATTTAAACTAATCAACGTACCATTACTCGGTTGTGACACAGTCTTGCTGTAAACAAATAAATTATAGTTTCGTTATGTATTGAACACATAGATGTTATTCAAAATTTAAAGTAGCGAAAGTAACAAACCTCAACTGATCCGTGTTTGTTTCTAACAAGTTAGATGGTTCATTAGATGAATTCTGAATTTCAACATGATCAATACTCTGTATGACTTCATTATTATTTTCACTTTTCAAATCATAATCCAAATCTTCTTCTTGCTCTCCTACTTGAACTACATAGGGAACAGTTTCATCAGCCACTTTTTTCTGTGAAAACTGTTCAATTCCATCAAAATTCTCATTCACCGCCTCTTGTAATGATTCACGCGATTTCGCAGTTAATTCTTGCAATAAAAGAAGAGTAGTCAATAAAATGGATTATAATATTTTAACTAAGATGTTAACTTTCAACTCCTCAGTATATTGTTTTTTTTTAATTTATATTGAATTCTTCAATATATCAATGCTTCCACTTTAGTAAACAAATGCATACATTCAAAGTACTTAAAGAATATCTTAAAGAACACCCATACTATATGAATAGACTCCATCCTTCCATTAAGTATAGACAGAAAATGAGAATAGTTCCAATCAATTTGAAGTTGCATCAGTGTTGACAATTACGTATCTAATTTTAACAAAACAATTTCAAAGATTAAGATCATATAGCACTTTCTCACATATATGTGTACGTACTGTAACTTTGACCTGTCCAATTTCTGATTGGAAGAAAAGGAAAGGTGGTTAGAAACATACTTGGATGGATGCTGTTCAAGACGATCTTCACTATTTTGACCAGGACTTTATCCTGTAAAGAATGGCAAAGTCGTTGGGCTGAAATATCTGTGCACGCCTCCGAAAACTGTAAACACTGGAAGGGGATAACCGGGTTTCTACGAGAACTTGGAACTAATAAAGAGGTGGCTTTACCACCAACATTTGTTGCAGTTGTGTGTGCAAAAGTGTAGATTGAAAAATTGAAACGTACATTACAGTTGGAAACATTTTAGCTTATGTTTCAGACACTATATATATAAACATTGATAAGGAAAATTCAAGCTTTTCATCGTATGTGAATACTTCCAATATTCCAAAGGTTGGATTAGACAACATAAATTCTTTTAACTTTTTTTTCAATGTCCCGTTTTAACTCGTCCTTCAAAGGACACCATGTCAGCACAAGTGTAGGTAGGTAGAAAACGTTTTACAAACTTAGTTTCAAAATGTTGTCAGACAGGAATGTGGACTAGTGGAATTAGTTGTACATGTTGAGAAAATTGATCAAAATCAGTCGCAGTAGTGTTTTTACTGTTCTATTTCGATGCAATTTTTCTTTATTAATTAACCTTTAATATTCTGTTTGTTGTTTCTCGTCATTAAATTGTAAAATAGTATATACCACCATCACTATGTCATTTTATGTAGCGTTTCGTCAATGATATAGCCACTTAGGTAAAAAGAATTAACTGTAACAGAATCAAATTGTTTTGACAATCTTTAAGTATCATTGTCACAAAACCCAATTTTAATCTTCAAATTGGTTAATTCCTCAAGTTTGTCGCATAGACAAGTGAAAAATGTTATTCAACATGTTTCGCATACTTGCCGTGTCACCAACTAATCAAAATGTTCAGCAGCAATTTAAAACTTTTTCATATTTGACAGATTCCACCCGATTTTTTTGAGAAAATACACAATCTGCAGCATCGTATTAACGGTTTGAAAAAATTATAACAACTAATTTTATTTAAAACTACTAATTCAACATAATTACTTTCATTCAATACCTCTACAGGTTAACACAATAATTAGCCAATTTTCAATCATCAACCTGTTTTTAAATTTTCTAATTCTACCATAAATCATATAACTGAATAATTACAAATAAAAACTTTTACCCAAACACTTTTTAAATGTCTAATTTATTTTCCATTAAATTAAAAAATGACTTTAGTATTTTTTCCAATTGATTTTGTTTTGCCAATACATCATACAAATCTTTTTTCACTCAACAAATTCTAAATAAACATCTAAACACAGCTTCACCGTAAACTTATAAAACATCCAATAAATGTATTTCAAAATGAAAATCGAAAATTAATTACTAAATAATTCGAAATACCAAAAGAATATAAAACAGAAAATCCCGCTCCTTATTATAACAATACCTAACTGATTTTAGCCAACATTAGAATTAAAGACATGCTTTGTAAATAAATTTAAAAACTTTACTGCAAAATTTTAATGCATTTTTGTTTCCGAAACTACATACAATATTATGCTTTATCAAGACGCAAAAAAATTAAATAAACTCAATTTGTACGTATTAGCCATTTAAAAATATTCATAATTATCTGGATAATATTTTTAAAACAATTATATAAAAAAATCGTCAACAAACCGTCAGCAAATCTAGGCGCGCACAAAAACTTACCATGAGTAGTAGTACCTAAATTTGAAACCTTTAATACAAATAAATTAAATAAACATGCACATTACTGAAAAATCATTGCCAATATTCTCCTCACTCGAAAACCGAAAATTTAGCGGATCATGGCCATCTGCTTCTAAAGCCTGTACAGTTTTTATATGTTTAAACTTACCTCCTTTAAACGATCTAACAAAACCTGTTTTACTCCCGTTTTATCTAGACTTCTCTTTTCTAGCTCCCTTCGTAAATCTGCAACTTTCAAGTCAACAATAATTCTTCCATCCATTTTGCAAATTTAAGTATGCGCAATTTGCCACAAAAACTCGTTTTATAAAAAAATAATGTTAAACATTTAATTTGTTTTTTTTTAATCTAAAATTGTTATAAAACTAATTTAAATTTATAATTACATATTGTATTTAAATAAAATATAATAATTAATTTTTAATTAACAAAAATTATTTTTAACAATATTCCAATTTGCACTCAATCTGTTAATTTCATTGTTTGCAAAAATAATTATATATACACAGATAGTGCATCTGTGTGTAGTCTGTTAGAATTTATATAGGTAATTAGTTTTAAAACTGAACAATGCATAAATTAAAACAATTTAAATATGGTTTTATGCAAGAGATACGCAGATAACATATTTGCTGTAACTTATGATAAACAAAACTTTAAAAGTAATTTTATTTTTAACAAAGTTTATCTCAGTTTTTTTTTAATTTTATAAACATTTGATAAAAATAATGTAATACGTTTTCTAGATTTATTATTTTTGCAAAAAAGTAGCTAACAAACTCAGTGCAAAATTTACACTTAGACAAATTATTTATTTATTTTAATTTTTCAACTTTATTAAACACAAAATAAAGCACTAATTAAAACATTATTTAACCATGCATAAAAAATATATCTAAGTAACACAATTAATAAAAAAATTAATTTATTAATAATTACCCACTTTTGAATCTGTGCGATACGCTTGCATGACGTTACGGATCAAAAGTAGCTTGCTTTTTGTTATTGTTTATTGTTCGCGTTCGTTAACTGTCGTTTTTTGCATATCGGTGTATTTTTGTGTATTTGTGCTTTTTCCATTAGTGTTTTTTTAGTTTTTGTGTTTTGGTTTTAAGTGTTACGTGTTATTTGTTTACTGTGCATTTTCGCTTGTGCGTCGTGCGGTAATCACATAACACTGTGTATCTTTATACGATTATTGCTAGTTTTTTCCTAGTGATAGTTTTTGTTCTGATATTCTTTGTTTGTTTTTTTGATAATTTTTGCATTCTAAACCCCTACAGGATGTATGCTTCTAATTCTTCAATCTGCGGCCGGAATGCTGCAAGAAATCTGTGAAGGTTGGCATTCTCTGTGGAATCTGTAGTAATTGGTTTCATAAAGCCTGCTCCGGTTTATCGTCGGCGCATTATTCGCAGCTAGCTAGTAGTCCTTTGGACTACATCTGTATGGACTGCAGATATGAAACTGATCTTCAGAATTTGCCACATGCTAACCTCATCAAGCCTGTTGAATTTATAGACTCGGCCGCAGATACTTTGAAACTCACAGCCCAAATTTCAGATCTTGAAAATAGTTTAGGGACTATGTCATTTTTCCTGTTGTCCCTAGTGGCTAAGTTCTTTGACTCCATTTTAAAGACTGAAGTCATAAACTCTTCGATATCCAAACTCCCTAACTTGGTTTTGGGGGAGCTTAAATCTCTAAAGTCTGATATGTCCAAATTTAATAACTCATCTTTAGCTGCCAAACCAGTTCTAAGACTTTTTTAAGAGGAAATTCTCGCAGCTGCCAGGCAGCATGTGTTAGACTCCAAACGAGACTGCAATCTAATTGTTAAGGGAGTTAAAGATAGCGTTATTGATTTTAAAGATTACGTTTCGAGTATCATCACCACGTGCTGAACCGAGGTTTCAGGTCTGAAAATCTGCAAACTCACTTGTAAGCGTTCTCATTCATCCCCCCCCCCCAATACTGGTTACCTTCACTAACTTCTCAGCCAAAGACAATGTGTTGTCCAATTGGCCTAGTGTAAGCTCGGACTTCCCTGGCATTAGGTTAACCAGAGATTTTACCTTAGCTAAACGCTCTTTTAAAAGCTCTTGTACTTGGACTCCTGTTGGTAACCCAGTCCCCATAGTCCAACTGTCTCCACTGAGATAAAATTCTATTGCACCAAATTTTTGGATCCCACCGCGGAGTCAACCCTTTTCCCCGGTAATACATCGTTTTCGGCAAGTATCCCCTCTTCTCCCCCTCCTTCATGGATCAAGTTTCTTTACACAAATGCATTAAGTTTCAGAAACAAATTGTCTGAGATTCAAGAGTTGGCGATGTCCTCCTCTCCGCATATTATAGAGATCACTGAAACATGCTTAACTGAAGATATTCTTGATAGCGAAGTAGTGGTTGAAGGGTATAATATTGTCAGGAAAGATTCTACAAAGAGTAATTGTGGAGACTGCATCTTTTATATTAGAAAAGATATTGCCTTTTCTACCCTCTCCTCTCGTTACACTAGTCAGCGTGCTGGTTATAATCTACTGAATTTAGTTTTGGGGTCCCATACTCTTTACTCCCTAGTATATCGCCCTTCCTCACTCATTAATGCTATAAATATTTTGTTTCTACAAGATCTCCAGTTTATCCTTTCTATGCTCTTCAAACACCTAATCTTTATGGGTGATTTTAATTGCCCATCTATTGATTGATCTTTTCTCTTAGGATTTTCTAGTAACTTTGAAAGTAATCTCCTCAATCTTAGCATTGAATATGCTCTCACACACCATGTTTCCTCTCCTACTAGGTATAGAATAGGTTCCCTCTCCTCTTGCCTAGATTTTATCTTTACCAACGATGCCTCTCCTATTGGTAATATCTCTTATCTTCCTCCGCTCGGTAAAAGTGATCATTGCCTTCTCTCCTTTAAAATCTTTCTCTTCTTTGCTGTAAACAACTCGTCTCCTAATTTGGCTCCTATTCCTGATTTTAGGAAAGCTGACTTCTCTAAACCTCGTATTTACTTCAAGTCAATAAACTGGGATCCCATCTATGTTAACAACATTCAAATTGTCTATTATAATTTCTTAGATATATTTAATAAAGGAATTAAACACTTTATTCTTTTTTGAGTTTTTCCCCACTCAAAACCTAAGCTTCCACGGTTTATAGTCCGGTCTATTACCAAACGGAACAAAACATTTTTTATGTCGAAATTGGTTAATCTCCCATCCCTCCATTATGCGTACCTATCAGCTAGGAACTACTGTTCTAATCTAATCAAGGCCTTTAAAGATAAAATGCTTTTTAAGTTCCTAAACAGGGCCACCAAGAACAAAAGCCTTTTTTTTAAAGTTTATTAAAGATAAAAGATCAACTGAACTCTCTCTCTCTCTCTCTCTTGTCTCAAAAATGACAAGGGGATTCTATTGTCTAGGGTATCGGCTTGAAATAATTTTAGAGATTATTTTAAACCAGTCTTTCAAAATACTAGCTCTCATTGTCCTCAATTTTCTGACCCCTTAAACACTATTAAGTCTTTGCACTCTGATACGTCCACTGTTCTTAATATTCTAACAAGTAGCATTACTATTATTAAACCAATATTTTATTAATTGTATTATTTTGTAAATCTTATTTTAGTATGTTTATATTTTAATATTTACAATTCTTAATTTTTGTTAATACTATATAAATTGTTTACTGCATCGAAAAGCGCGACATTATTCATTGGAATATAACATGGTTTGTGTAACTCTGAACTTTTCAATATTTGTCCGTTGTTTTATTGTTTTTGTTATGCATGATTGTATTAACTATTTTTAACCTTAATACATTTAGTATTAACATCTATGTTTTAATATAATTATTACGATATACTTAATAATTCGTATTTTTATATTAAGTCAAGATTTAGCAATTGATGCATTTCTAAATTACCCAAAATACTATTGAAATCATTAATGTAGTTTTTAAATTTTTTTTAACAAGATATACTTTATTTTTAATTAAAAATTTTATGCAAATATTAATTTATAACTTAAATTTATTAACAAATTAATATTTTTTAAATAACAACCAAAGCAACATTTTGAAACTTGGTTACAAAGTAAAATTGTATTTTGAATTATAAATATCAAATATATTTTAAAATTATATATTTAAAAATTAATTATTAAAAAATAATTTTTTTAAATAATTTTTTAACATAAACCAATTTTTATATTTAAATTAAAATTTTTATTATAAGGTAACAACAACGTTAAATTTTGTGTTGTAGAAACATGAACTTAGAAAATTAAAATATTGTTTAATTAATGATTTTAAGCATATAAATTAATGGTTTATTATTAATTATAAAAAACGTAAATTGCGTTTAATAATTCCGTTTAGTAGAAATAACTTTAAAAATATACTTTTTATGCTGACTCAACATTTTTAAATAAATATTTTAAAGTGTATTTACTTAGAAATAAAGCAGCTATAAAATACTTTACATTACTTTTAGTCCTATGTATTTATTTTTACAAAAAACAATTAGATATAACAAATTAATTCAAATTAATATCCTCATAGATTTTTGCGTTATTTGTTGTAATTGTTGTACAATTATTAAAACATATTATTATTATTATTATTATTATTACATTAAGCTTTAATATCTCAGTAGAGAAACATTCAGCGTAAAATACATTTTAATCATCAATAAAAATAAATAAATAACAACAAATTTTTAAAAAAAATAGTAGTACAAATAATAGGAAGAAAATGAAAATATAATAATGAATATAAATATAGTCAATACATGTGATTTTAAAAAATTCAAAATTATTATACTTTGAATAAGTAATTATAAGACTATTACTTTATGCTGCAAAATGTTCAAATTAGTTTAAACAAATGCGTGGCTAGAATAATTCCTACTTTGCTAAGTTTTTTAGAAGTTTCAGGTTTCAGATTTGTTTACGAATTAAATAGGAAAAAACTCCTTTTGGCACTCCGTTCAATGTATCAGATATCAATAAATAATAAAAATCGCAGTATATGAATGTATAAAAAAAAATTAAATAAAGTTATTAAGATTATTAAGAATATCACCCGACAGCTAAGTTTTAGTAATACCAATTATATAAAGCTTAACATTGAGGACAATACTACTTAACTTTGCCAGCTTATTTAGAAAACTGCAAACGCTAGTGTAAAACACTATAATTGAAGGAGAGGGAAGATAACGCTTACAGGTCATACGAGTAGCTTTTAAGTTAATTGGCTAGGGATGGCAAACCTTAACTATCTCGGAAACAATTTTTTTGAAATTGGTAGCTGTATCGGGAATACCGCTAATTATTATATTGTTTTTCCTCCTTTTGTCGGCAGAGTATTGTTTAACTACCGATAAGATTTTTTCTTGAAAGAGTCTAAGGACGGCGTTAGTTACAAGTAGAAAAAAAACCTTTTTAACTGTCGAGGCGAGGGTCTCTACCGAAACTTTGAGTTGGTTTATGTCATTGGAATGTTTATCAGAAGAGATAAGGAAGGAGGATTGGAACTCCTTCAAATATTTAATAGATTTGCTTAACTTAATGTTGCTAGTTTTAATTTTACTAACTGGACAAAAATGAGGTTTAATTTAGAATCCATTTTAGGGTCTGTTTTAGGGACGCGTAATAAAGCGACATGCGTGGAGTCAAAAGACTAAATACAATTTATACAATTAAAATCAACATCGCCGTTGGCTAGATCATTGCAAAGGTTTACCGAAAACCTAGTGCAGTTTTTATAAAACCAGGTGTTACACCTAGAGCAAAACATACCAGTCTTTACAGACTTACTCCAACCCTGTCGGCCACAAATTGCTGACTGAAAGACTTTTATCCTCAGACTAAAACAAATCTAGAATAATATAATAAAAATAAAATATTACAAAGCAAAGTGATAATCGGATTACAGGGATTAGAAATGATAAATCAAATACGATACATACGGATCGTACTGAATCAAACAATTGGGCAATTAAATTGCACAGTTGAAACACTAAAAGCACACAAATTATACCAAAAACAAAACAAATAACACGTAAAACACGTAAACACTTGGGCAAGTGCAATTAGCAACTTTTGATCGCAGGTTACATAAGCGTATCGCAAAGAGTTCAAGGTTCAATTTTATTTGATTCTGAATTGGTTAATATTCTGGATAAGTATGGCAGACATGAGTTTTGTATTGACTAGTTTTGGCTTTCCTGTACAAGTAAGTTCTCCGCGTTTATTCAGAAGCTTTAGATTTGTTTAAATCTATATGTAGTGGGTGATTGTTATTACTCTCAATCCTTGATGTTAATTGTATACAGGATTTTAAATGTTTATTAACAATAACATATTTGATTCCTGCAGAATTTGACACCAAAGATATGCATTTTTTTAAAACAACATAATCTTGTTTTAATAAACCAGGAAAATTACAGGTGAGCAATGTAATATTAAAGGATGAAAACACGATGTAATAAACAATTTAATAACATAATTATAAACATTTAGTTTTCTTAATTTTTTTATGTAGTAGCATAAGGATTAGGTTTTTATAAATACATGCTCTACATTATCACACCAGGTGAGTTTGCTATTTACCCCAAAATACTTAATTTTGTTTCAGGTACATATGTCCGTCTGATTTAATTTGAATGTTTTGTTTAATTCCATTGTTTTTGTTAAACGCCTTGATGTAAATTTAACTAGCTTGCATTTCGATGGATGTAAATTGAAATCAAAGTTAGTATACCACTGTTCAATTTTATTAATAGAATTTTCAAATTCTTTTAGATCATTATTTGAGAATATTTTTGTGCACAAGACTATATTACCGGCGAATTTAAACAAATGTGATTACTGTGGAACTTGTGATGGATCTACGTACAGTGAAAATAAAAACACAGAGTACTGCACCTTGTGGAACTCCATTATTATTATTTATTTTTTTAACTCTGTTTTATTACGACCAATTTGTGTAAACTGTTTTGTTTTAAAAAAATAATTTTGTAACCACTTTAAGATATAGTCGAATGTTTCAAGTAGCTCAAGACGTTGAATTAATTTTTTCTTGATATACTATTGAAAGCAGATTTACAATAAAAAAACATGCAGTATATTAAACATTTTTTTTGTCAAGGAATTCTGTAATGTAATGAACAAGATCAGCTACATAATCTAAAATAGAATAATTATTTATATATATATAAATTGATGATAATCATTACTAATGTTTAATATAGGTTTAAGGTCGTTAAGTATTATCTTCTCAGTTAATTTTAAAATCAATGAGATGCAAGCAATTGGGTTCTGGATTTGTTGATGGGACAAAAACTTTTAGAATAGGTGTGATTTGTGAAATACACCAAGTATCAGCAACTTCACAATTCATAATAGATTCGCTTATTATTGTAGATAGTGATGGAACAATTGCTGACATGCAGAACTTTAGTAAATTGCAACTAATTCTATCAAATTTAAATAAAGTGTTGTTAATTAGTTTTTAAATATTAAAGTTGATAATAATTTTTACTTAATTGATTAAATTCTGATATGTTTGAGTTGTTTGAAGTGATTTCACTTGATTTGTTTTTAATCTACTAAAAATTTTATTAATATTTTTCGAAATAGATTGTGAATCACAGTTTAATAGAAAATATTTATTAACATGGTTATTAAGTTTGTTAATTTCAAGTTTAATTTGTTTGTTTAAGTTCTTTAATCTAGTATATTGATTTGATTTATATGCTAACATTTTTCCTAATTAAGCCTTTCAAGATTAAACTAGGAAATATTGTTGTCTGTAATCTCAACTTTAACTACTGGACAACATTTGTTAACATTCATTTTTTGAAAACCACTGTAATAAAATTTACGTTTATTTTATTGTATGCTTTGTATGTATTGTATGCTTTGTATGTGTTGTATGCTTTGGTGTATTAGAAAAATTGTTTGAACTTAAATTTGGGCATAGTCGAAAATGGGATTTTAGGGATAAAAGTGTTTTTCTGTTAAATCTTATTTTGGTTGATTCCATTTAATAAAACTATAGAAACAAAATTGATTTATAAAAAAATGTTAAAACATTTAAAAAATAATTAAAAATTAACGGTGAAATAGTATTTAATTCCGGTGTTATACAAACGTAGCGTAGCCATTCGAGGGCCCATCAAACAAAAAGTTTTAGTATTATTCACGTTCAATTTAATAAAAGTAGTACGCTATTAGGTCATTTTTTATGTTTAATTAATAATTAAAATTTTAATATACAAAATTGTATAAAATAATTAAATAACAGTAAAATAATGCAAATAATTATGATTAATGTTAATAATTATATATAAAATTAACATATTAAAATGAATAAGTAAAATGTCCAATGTTTATAAAATTAATAGAAAATACTAAAATAATTGTTAATTTTTTAAATACAAATAATAGATAAATATTTTTGCAACATCCAAAATTAGAAATTGCATTTCTTTTTAAAAATCTTGTTTTTAATTAATTGGCATTTTAATAAAAAACATTTATTGCAACAAAATACTAGTATTTTATTATTAAAAAAATATTTTACAAAATTATTTGTTTGTTTTTAGTAAAAACAACTTTAAAATAAATAAAATCTGTATTTGCTGTCATGACAACTGAATTAATACTTTTTAATTTTTTAGGTAATGGCAAACATTATTTGTTCTTGGGTTACAAAAGAATTAAATGTTACAGGTATTACTTATTATAAATAATTAATTTTTAAGATTGTATTGAAGATGCCTTTTCAAATGGGTATTTATTGGGGAAATTTTTAGACAAATATGGAGCTATTAAAACATTTCATCTGTTTAAAAATAAAAAGTAATAAAAAACACATAGTTAAATATTTGTAGTACATCAGACAGTGCACTTACAAATTTTATTCATTTAAAATCAGCTCTGCAAGATTTAGGCATAACACTCGATGCAAATCAAACTAAAAATATAATAACAAAAAAACCGGGATTTATTTTTGATTTACTTTATCAATTGTACATATGTTTTAATCAAAACGAAAAAGGTGTTTACTCAACGGTATCTGATTTTTCTAAACTGCAGGATACAAAACTTAAAAATTTACAAAATACAATTTACAAACATGCAAGTTAATTTTAAAGGGTTTATTTAAAATTTTATATTTGTATTAACAAACTAACCTAATTTTAACATTATAATTAATCTCAATTAATATTAAATGGTTATATATATATATATATATATATATATATATATATATGATTTTGATGACGTGATCACCACTTATATATATATATATATATATATATTTATATATATTATATGATTTTGATGACGTGATCACCACTTTATTATTTTCACATTTATACACAGAGTTAGAAATACAAATATTTTATGAACTATTGGCGGCCACAACTACTAATTTAGAAAACAAATCAAATTTTATAATGGTAATGGGGATTTTAACGCTAGGTTAAGTGCTGCCTGCTGCTCAGCAGTTAGTAAATGGACGACTAGCAATAGCAATTGCTCAAACGGTGACTATCTTAGTACCTATGCGTTACAACATGATTTAGTAGTCACTAACATAATGTTCCAACATCATCCACGTCACTTAACCACGTATAAGAGACAAGATTGCCGCTCTCAAATTGACTACGTTCTTGTCTCTCGTAACTGGTTTTCATTAATTAAAGACGTGCGTGCATTCCACGGCTGCTGTACTGGAACGAAAAATGGAAGTGATCACGGGTTATTAAAGTGCATACTCTCACTTAAATTTCGATCCAAACGAAAGCACTTTAATCGCCTAGACTATAAATCTATTAAAAATGCGTCCCATATTCAGGAATCATTTGAAAAAGCATATGTAAATGCTGGTCCTTCCATAAATAATAACAATAAAGTAGAACATAATTGGAACTTAATCACATCTAAACTAAATGCAGCCTCTAGGTTATTACCCAGGAAACTCAACATACAATCAAAATTTCAGGTTTCCAACTCCACAGAAGTTTTACGAAATGAATTTTTGAACAAAAACCAGCACAGAAAATTGAATGGAGACAAGAAGATACAGGAATATATAACGAATTTCAATAATGATCAAGAAAAATATTGGTCGCATGTAGCTGAGGAATTAGAGAGTGCTGCAATGCGTAACAATACTCAAACCTTATTCAAGAAGATTAATGAACTTTGCAAAGGACATTCCTTCCAAAATCAACGCTCATTGGCGATCTCTGCAGATCAATGGACATCACACTTTGCAAAATTACTTAATCCCATTATACACGAAGCGGCGAAGGTTTCCAACCAACTCCATACACAACCCCTGATTCCCCATACGTAGTTTCGATAGAGTCCCCCTCGCACGAAGAAATTATCTTAGCATGCCATCAACTGAAAGATGGGAAGGCTACAGGAGTAGATGGCATACCAATAGAAGTTTTTAAGTATGGCGGGATAAATATTATTCAAGATTTATATTCCTTGATAAACTCCATTTGGAAAGAAGAGAAAATTCCAGAAGCATGGACTCAAGCTATTATAATCCCAATTCATAAGAAAGGAGACACAACTGACCCCGCTAATTATAAAGGAATCAGCTTACTTTGCGGGGCTTCAAAAATTTTGGCAAATATTATCTTACGCAGGATCCGTGGTGAACGGGAGTGTCAAACACGAGCCAACCAGGCTGGATTTCGTCCTGGGATGGGATGCGTCGATCAAATCCATGTTGTTCGTAGAATGTTAGAACTTCGTTCGCGATACCAACAGCATTTATAGATTTTTCAGCCGCCTTTGATTCTGTTGATCGCAACCTGCTGTGGAATCTTCTTATTACCAAAGGAATTCCTGCCAAGATTGTCAACATTATTAAATCGTTATACACGTCGTCTAACGCAGTAATAGGGAATGGTGATTTTTTAACAGATGCAATCTACATAAATTCAGGTGTTTGCCAAGGATGTGTTTTAGCTCCCATGCTCTTCAATTTTGTAGTTGATGACATTTTTGACGAAGTGTCTCGGTCATTTGAGGGCTGTATAACTCATGATGGTCGCAAGATAGCAGATCTTCAATATGCAGACGATGCGGTTCTTATGGCAGAAACCGAAGAAGATTTGCAAATTGCGGTTGAACTTACTCAAAAAGCCTCAGAGAAATACGGTTTATATCTTAATATTAAAAAAACAGTGGTTTTAGCTAACGTCCCTTTTAGAAATCCAATCACTGTTAATGGTAGCCCACTCCCTGTGGTCGATGAATTTACATATCTAGGCTCGGTCATAGATAGTAAAGGCTCCAGCTCTTCAGAGATTCGGCGTTGTATTCGCCTCTCTGCTGCAGCCTTTGGGCGTTTAAGTAAACCTTTATGGAATAAAAGTAATATTTCTATTAAAACCAAGATTAGAATATGTAAGAGTTTAGTACGTTCCATTCTTGTTTACGCATGCGAAACTTGGACTCTCACCCAAGCGGATACGCAAAAGCTTGTTCATTTTGAGCAAAGCTGTTTAAGATCTATATGGTTTCGCTCGTTGTCCTCCATTGAACGCACTCACTTAATAACTAGTAAAATATTTCGAACATTCCCAGATATTTGTAAGTCTCTTAACATTTATTGGCCATGTATCTCTAGCACAGTAAAAGAAAGACGATTAAAATGAATTGGCCATGTTTTACGTAGATCGCCCTCTCATCCAGCCAGAATAGCTATGGAAGCCCAACCATTACCCGGATGGAAAAGAAGGCCAGGCGGCCAACGGAAAATTTGGACAGATATTGTAGCATGCGAACTCAGTCCTTTTATTTATGCTAAGCTCCCTCGTCCAAATGAATTATTTAAATGGGCGTCCGTTTGTTCATCCTATGCAGCCAACAGGGATCATTGGAGGAGTTTAACTTGGGATGTAATTAACATTTAATGTCAGCACACCTCAAGTGTCGTTCTTTGAGTACACACTACAAAAGTTGACGTTTTTGCAGACGTTTTGGTTTTTTTGGACTACCCTGAGTGATAATAACCGGTGGGGGATGTTTATCCCCGATGATGATGATGATGATGATGATGATGATGATGATGATGATACAGTATAGAAAACAATTGATTTTGATGGCTTGATAAACGTAGCAAACATAGAAAAATAAAAAAGTTTTTTACTGGTAGACGGCATCCTTGTGACGTCGCCACTGTTCGCAAAGATTGATGAAGCCACCTGATTTTTTGTCAGAGTTATCTCCATTAGCCCAAGGGCTACATATTTCAGGTTTCAGCTTTATACACGAGTTAAGTAGGAGAAAAAACTCCTTTTAGTACTCGGTTCTGGGTATCAGATATCAATATCAAACGATATAAAAACATAAAAATAATAAAAGCAAATAATTAGATAAAATTATAAAGATAGTGCGAATCATAAGCCGATTTGAAGGACTGTAAGGACGAAGCTGAGACGATGTTGGTATACATATACCTTAAGATACCCTTTAAGTACCCTGGGTGTATGTTTGCATCCACCTGCAAAAGAGATAACCCGGTTATATGCCATGCACTTGGTCCCTGCTGTTATTAATCTAGATACCTTTCAGCACCTAGTCCAGGATGCATCACATAGAGGACGAGCAATCAGGAATATCATCATTATTAGAAATTGAGACTTCATAAGTATTATTCAAATCCTCAGAATCATTAACATCCCAAATGTATAGTATTTTGGTTATTTTTATTTAAATAAAATACAACAAATGTTATTATTTGTGTAAAAGGAAATTTGGTAATTCAAAATATGTAGTAATTTAATAAAAATGTTTTATTGTATTTACAAAAATTTTTAAAAAGTATTTATTAGTTTTTATTTAAAGAATATATTTAAGTAAACTTAAGAAAGTGATTGTACATGTTTATTCTTAAAATAAAAAAAAACGTTTTTTTAAGATTATAATATTAACTACGGTACAAAACTTGCAACTGGGTGGACAATGGGTTGAGTTCCAATAATCGCGCCAAATGCAGGCGTTTGTTTAATTTTGCCAATTGTCTACATGTTGACAAACGTTTTTTTGTAAAATAATTAAAAACAAAATTATATTTATAAGCATTTTTTAATTAATTGTATAAATAAATTTGTAAAAAGTAATAGTTGTTTAACAGGAAATAGAAACTTTAAAGCAATTGTTTTATCTAACGTATTTATTTAACTTAAACGTTTTTAGTAGCTACATAAGTTAAAATAAAACATTTTTTTAATTGTAGAAATTTAGTTCAGCTCTAGGTAAAAACCCACATGGAAATCAAAATTGTGCTTATCTAGTTTTAAGTTTTGCGCCTTAGCTACATCTGTTACCCTTCCATATAATATAAAATAAATACAAAATAGTTTACATTATCCATTATTATTTCGTATTATTTATATTTAAAAAACATGCATGTTTTTTACTTAAAAAATTATTTAATTAAAGCAATTTTTTTAAAATTGTCGTTATTGTTGTTGTTGTTTTTAACACTTTTTTTGATAAAATGTTTAACACATAAATATATATTATTAATGGTAAAATTAATTGTATTTAGAAAATCAAACAACTTATTTCTAGACAGTCGGATATTAACTTGGCACAAATTGTTCAACGCTTTCGAGTCAAACAACAACAAAATGATTTAAAAGCGCAAAAACATCAAAACCAATTAGAAAAAAATTATAAAGAATTTGTTCAAACAAATCGCCAAGAAAGACTTCAACGAAGTCATGAATTACGCTTAGCACAATCTGAACTTATGGCTAAATTAGAGTAAAATTATATACATACATATAAGTGCATTGTTTATAAAATTATTTTTATAATAAATTCATTCATTTTATTTTGGTTGGTGGCGTAATCACTTTTTTATTATTTTCCATATTTATACAGCATAGCAAACAACCGACTTCGATAGTTTGATAAGCGTAACAAAAGTGAAAGAATAAAAAGGTTTCTTGGATGGTAAACGGTATCTTTGTGATGTTGCCACTGTTTGCAAAAATTGGCGAGGCTGCCTGACTTTTGTCTGAGTTATTTTCCTTAGCCCAAGAGCTACATATAGTATATATATATACCTTAAAATACCTTATAAGTACGCTGGGTGTATGCTTCAATTTGTAAGATATTTGTAAGACACTTAACGTTTATTGTCCATGTATCTCTAACACAATAAGAGAAAGACAATTAAAATAGATTGGCCGTGGTTTACGTAAATCGCCCACTCATCCAGCCAGAATAGCTATGGAAGCCCATCTATTACCCGGATGACAGAAAGGCTAGGCGGCCAACGTAAACTTTGAACAGACATTGTAGCACGCGAATTCAGTCCTTTTATTTATGCTAAGCCCTTTGTCCAAATGAATTACTTAATTGGGTGTCTGTTTGCTTACCGTTTGCAACTAATAAAGATCATTGGAGGGGTTTAACTCAAGATGTAATTAACATTTAAAGTCAGCGCACCCCAAGTGTCGTTTATTAAGTGCACATTGCAAAAGTTGGTGTTTCTACAGATATTTTTGGAATTTTGATTACCATGGGTGATAATACCAGGTGGGGAATGTATATCCCCGATGATGATGATGATGGATGGATGTTTGCACCCACCAGCTAAAACGATAGTCCCTGCTGTTATTAGTCTAAATGTTTTTTGGCACCTGGTCCAGAATGAACTACGTGGAGGACGAACAGTCAGGCATATCACAATTATTGGAAATTAAGATTTTATAAGCATTACTCAAATCCTCAGGATTATTAGCATTCTTTATAATAAATTGATGTTATTTTAAAATTTTTAAGATATAAAAAATATGTATAACATGACATTCTTATTTATTTTTGTGTAAAGAGCAAACATGATTAAATTGCCCGAAAAATGTGGATTTCAATTAAAGTCTACGGGTTTTAAACGGATTGATGATGCTTTTAAACAAAATAATAATGGGGTAAATTGCATTGATAGAATATGCATTACGTCCTAATTAATATGTAGTTATTTAAGCAAAAAAGTATTTTTAGTTAACTATTTTCTGCTATTTTATGTTATGCACTAATATTGTAAATTAAAACATTTAAAAATATACTGTATTAATATTTTTATTATATGTTGTTGTTGTTGTTGTTGTTTAACTAATCGTAATAAAAGGCATAAGCAAAAATATCTGAACTTCTTGTTTCCCAATCAAATGCTTAGGATTTAAATTGAAGCTCAACCCCCCTAATTTATAATTAAACAACACAATAATAGTAAGGTTATTATTATCATTATTGCTATTACTGTATTTTTAGCAAAGTACATATTTTAAAAATAATAAATTGAATAATGCCATTGAGTTAATCATAATGAAAAACTTTGTAAATTTTACACTAACTTTAATAAAAAAATATTTAAATTATTTGAATTACTTATTATAAAATATGGGATGCTAATGATCCTGAAGATTTGAGTAATGCTTAATTTTCAACAATTGTGATATTCCTGACTACTCCTCCATATGACGCATCCTAGACTAAATGAACCCCAAAACCTAGATGAACACAACAGGAACCGAGTGCACAATTTTATAACCGGGTTTCCGCTTTGGCGGATGGCTGTAAGCATACATTCGAGATACTTAAAGGATATTTCAAGGTATATATATCCTTGGGTTAAAAGGATAACTCTGAAAACACCAGATGACTTTGTCAATAGTTGCGAACAGTGGCATCGTCACAAACATGCTATCTGGTAACCAAGAAACATTTTTATATTTGCTACGATTATCAAGCTATTGAGGTCGATAATTCAATACGCCGTATGAATATAGAAATAATGAAAAGTTGACTACACCATCGACCAAACGAAGCGGAAAACTATAGTTAACATAAACAATGATATAAAATATAAAATATAAATAAACTTTGTTAGCAACATTCAGTTGATTTAATTTTAATTCATTTGTATTTTTAAGTGTCTAACTAATTATTGGTTAATAATAGATACTTTTTGTAGATAACAACCTTGAGTGAGAGCACTACTTTGTCCATAAATCTGACAATAAATAGGCTTTGTACGTTTAAACAAGTAGCGCATGTCTTTATGCTTATAGTAAAAATGTTGTTAACATCCTATTAATATACATATATGTATGCCGAGGTGCTCTAGTGGTACAGTGCTCGACTTGGACCTAGGTGGGCATGCGTTAGAATCCCACCATCAGCACCAAATGCGGGTTCACGTTTGGTTTCGCTAAAATGTCTACTGCTAAAAAATTGTTTTCCATAAAACATTCGAAGTAAGTAGAATTAAATTATATTTTTAAATAGCCCGGGATAGTCTAGTGGTAAATCGCTAGACTCACACTTAGTGGGCATGGGCTTAATGATAATGACACTTAAGCGGGCTATTGTTTGACTTTGCCAAAATGTTTACTTGCTGAAAAATGTTTCTTGCGAATAATTTAAGTTATATATATATATATATATATATATATAATTTAAACAATTTTGATTCGTCAAGAATAAATTGAAAGAATTGGAAGATTTTGATTTGCGCGTTAAACAAAGTGGTCAACTCAGAAATTTGTACCACGACGACTATTTGCCTGATGCACAAATGCCAATGTTGAAATATGTTAATCGAAGTTATTATACACAAGAACACATGGAAGAATTTCTCAACGATTATTTGGATCCAACTAAAAGTGAAGCCTACTTGACACAAATTCACGACAAATTGTGCAAAGAAAAAGACACCATATTTCAAAGACAAAAGCGCAGACGAAGAGTGATTATGGATATTTTAGAGACGCATCACAAACAACAAGTAATAAAAAAGTTACTGACTTGTGGATAATTATAGTTCGACTGTTTAAAATTATATATATATATATATAGTTTTTATTTATAAATATAACATGTTTTTATAGATTTTTGAGTTTTTCGTTTAATAATTGCAAAACTTATAAACATTTGTAGAATTGTAAATACAAAAAAATGTTTTTTTTATTGCAAAAATATGGTTTGATGCGTTTTTTCACAATTCTAGGAAGACGTTAGACTGAAGCAGTTAAAAAAACGATTGAAACGTCAATCTCAAATGGAAATGCGAATTTCCGCCCAACTTGAACAAGCCAAAGAAAATAAAAAAATAATTTTGGAAAATCGTTTAGAAAGGGAAAAAGAATATGAAGCTCAAAGAAAATTGGAATTCGAAGTAGCAATGGATCGCGAAAAAGTACGTTCGATTTAATATTATAGCCGCACAAATATTTTAACCGGTCTTAAGTACGGTTGAAATAAATTGAAGAGTTTAAGAGCTCAAGATTAGCAACCTGGTCTTTGTAAACATTTATTGTTAAACAACAAGAAGAGAACACCATTTTATTAAACTACAGCAAAGAAGTGAAAGTATAATTTAGATGATGGGGTTCGGTGAAATTTCAATAAAATTTAACAATCTTTGAAGCCAAAAGTTTAATGCACACTCATACGGAACAATCTTTTTGTCCCATGCTCTTTAAAGAAAAAGGGTTTAAAAATAAAATAAATAAATAGATATTTAAACCAAATTTATTTATGATAAAGTTGTTCATCCTTATATTGTTCAACTAAAAAGATACTAAGCAAATCAATTATTATTATAATAATAAAATGTAGCATTGTCTTAGCGCCATGTATATTTTTTGCATAAAACACAATTATACGTTTATTAACGACTGTATTGTTGTTATCACTTATTATTATGTAATAGCAATGGATGGTTGAAAAGCAAGAAGAAGAAAAATTCCAATTTTCGTTACTCAAAGAATTTTGGACCGAAAAGTCAGTCCAACGTCGTCAGGCTGCTTATGCAAGACACTACAAGTTTGTACGCGACGACGTACTGGAATTGATATTGGAATTTGTATTCAATGTGGCTGAATACAGAGCTTATACAAAAAAGTACGTCTATTGT
Source organism: Cardicola forsteri (assembly GCA_025895645.1). Classification (NCBI taxonomy): domain Eukaryota; kingdom Metazoa; phylum Platyhelminthes; class Trematoda; order Strigeidida; family Aporocotylidae; genus Cardicola; species Cardicola forsteri. The sequence goes on along the minus strand of JAKXYG010000984.1, from coordinate 180,727 downwards.
TGAATTTATTGGTAATATTTAAGATTTGTCTATAAAATGGGATTCAAGTTTGAACAAACGTTTTGTTGTTAATCTACTTTTGTGTGTAGATGCTAATGATTCTGAGGATGTGCGTGATGCTAATAATCCTGAGGATTTGAGTAATGCTTATAAAGTCTCAATTTCCAATTATGGTGATATTCCTGATTGTTCATCCTCCACGTGGTGCATCCTGGAATAAATGCCCTTATGCATCTAGACTAAGAACAGCAGGAACCGAGTGCAGTGGTATAACTTGGTTTCCGCTACGGCGGGTGGGTGCAAGCATACACCCAGAATATTTAAAAGGTATATTAAGGTATACGTATACCATATGTAGCCCTTGGACTAAGGGAGATAACCTTGTCAAAAAATCAAGCGGCCTCGTCAATCTTTGCGAACAGTAGCGACGTCACAAGAATGCCGTTTACCAGTCAAGTAACTTTGTTATTTTTTAACGTTTGTTAAGCCATCAACGTCGATCGTATAAATATGGAAAATAATAAAGAGGTAATCACGTTACCAACCAAAATGAATAAATTAATTATTTGTGTGTGGCAAAGGTTGGCAAAAGTGATTAAAAGGCTAGATTCAAAAGTGAGTTGGAATGGATTCGAGTCACATTTCTGACTTGAAATGCCAAGCTGGTTTAGCGCTCGACTCGAACCTGGGTGGGTATGGGTTTGATCCTCACCACCGGCACTAAGTGCGGACCAAAGTTTGACTTTGCTAACATGTCTACTGCTAAAAAATATTTCTTGTAAAACATTTAAAGAAGTAAAAATAAAATAATGAATGTCCTAGTTTGGCTTCACTACATGTTCACTTGCTAAAAAATGTGTTTCATAAAAACATGTAAGTAATAAAAATTAATTAAAAAATAAAATAAAACTAAAAAAGGTACATCTGACTTCTTTATTGTTATTGTTTTGAATGTTTTACGAGAAACATCTTTTGGCAGTGAACAGTTTAGAGAAGCCAAACGGGGCCCACATTTCTGCTGGTGATAAGGATTGAACCTATGCCCGCACAAATTCAAGTAGAATGCTATATCGTTAGACCATTGGGGTATATTGTTGAAACTGTAAAAATTATAATTTAATACATATATGTATTTATTTTATTTTTTATAAATATGCCAAAGTGAAATATTGACTAAAATGGTAGACATATACCTTAGTCAATAAATGTAAGAACGTGCGTACATGTTTTTAGTACAAATATTGAAGCAGTGTAATACTTTCAAATACACTTTCACATGTATAAATTATTTTCGCAAACACATGCAATATATTTGGTGTATTTGTCAAAACTAAAAAGAACATTTCCAATTTCTTTCTTTAACTAACGCATGTTCACAGACGTTGATTTACACATTTTTGTTGCTCTCTACATTTATTGTCAGACTTATTCCAGCCAAACTGGTTCGCCAATGGAAAATCGAATTTTTCGCGGGTCTTCAAATGTTGCCAACGACAACAGAAGCAGTAGACCAACCGGATTTGAGTGAAGTGGAAGGCGATTCAATGCCAAACGAAGTCGATCAACTTATGATGGACCAGTCAAAACAGTTTGATTTACATTCTAAAGCGATTGTGGACATCAAACAAATATTGTTGGATATTTATGACTTTGAAGAATATAAGGCAAACATTTGTTGTGGATAATATTGTTATTTGTATTGTGGGTTGGTTTTTACACTGGTAGGATGTAGTAATAATTCCGACGATGTTCATAATACTTACGAAGTTTCCATTTTCAATAATGGTGCTATTATCATTTTTGCTGGCCTTTATGCGGTGTCCTGAATTCAAACTAACACAAATTATAGACTAGGTAACCGGAGATATAACTGGGCTTTGTTTTTGGAGGACGGGTACAAGCATATACTCAAAGTACTTAAATGGTACCAGGGTGACCTAGTGGTACAGCGTTGGACTCAAACTTAGATAGACATAGGTTTGTGTGCCATCACCGACATCAATTACGGGCCCTTGTTTGGAATTACTAAAATGTCCACTTGTTGAAAAATGTTTTTAGTAAAGCATTTAAACAATAATAATAATAATAATAATAAAGGTATATGTGTGCCCTATGTAGCCGTGAGTAGAGTAATAAGCTCATTTTCTATTGGTTGTTGTAATCTCATCTCACACTAAAACTATTTCTGTTGGTCGAAAGTATAATGATAAAATTTTATGATCATGACAAAATATTAAGCGGTTGTATTAATCTTTGTGAACAATGGCAATGTCACAAGGTTGTCTATTAACCAAAAATCTTCGTTATTCTCTTATGTTTATCAAGTGTATAAAATTTTCTTTATATATAAAACCGCGAAAGGTGATAGTGTTTTATGTTTTACAAATACCGAAATATCAAAGTAATGACCACGCTACTAACCACATAAATATTTGAATAATAAAAGGTTTTTGCAACAGTAAATTAGAGGTTTTTCAATTTGACTGTCTAATAAATTTAGGGGTCAAATTTGTCGTAATTGTACATTAAAACGTGGACATGCAGTGATAGCAATTTTTTCAAAACAATCTGTTTGTAGACTGCATTTTATCACTTGTGTTTATTATTGTACAGAAACCAAATTATTTAACAGATAAAAGGAAGAATAATATTTAATAATGCTAACTTTTTATGTTATACAAAGTAGAAAGACGTATGAGCAATTGGAGATGTAACAAAATGAAAAAATCAACAAAAAACGCTAAATTAAAAAGAGTACGCAATATTTTGTAATTTTCCATTTGTCACAAAACTAGAAAAATGTGTTTCAATGGTAAAAAGTATTTGCAATTTCTTTTTTTATATACAAACATTTAATAACTACAATTAATGTTAATTGCTTTTAACAAATAGAATTTTACTGGATCGTGGGATTTAGACAAAGTGGGTACAGTTCAATCTCAGCCGATGCCTAATCAACCGTGTCAACAGGAATTCGGAACGCCAATTGAATGGATCGATTTTGCAGACAATTCAAAACCAAACGAATTTAAAATGCCGTCTGATTTAAATCAAGTGACCTTAAATCCAATGTTGGATTGGATTGTGGAGCGGCTGCACAAAATCGTACATCCTCCCCCGGTAAATGAAATTATTAAGCAGGAAACATTTAGAATTTTGTTTTACTAATATGCACTGTACCAGAAATTACTTAAAATTTTAATTGTTATTAATTGTAACTTGACTAATAGTTAATTTTTAAGGATCAATTATTACCAAGATTGTCCTATAATTATCCTATAAAAATGTATATTACCTTAAATGTTTCTTTAAGTCTGTGACTAATGTATTCCATTTTGCAGTTTATTCTCTAGAATTACGCAAATGATATAAAAAGATATTTTTACATGTGTTTGATGATTGTGAATTTACTTTTATTAAAAATAAAATTAAAATAAAATAACAGTAATAATAATAATAATAATTATTATTATTATTATTATTATTATTATTATTGGGATGTTAATAATCCTGAGGATTTGAGTAATACTTATAAATTCTCAACTTTCAATGATGGTAATATTTTTGATTATTTGTCCCTCACGTGGTGCATCCTGAAATAAATGTTTCTAGGCGTGTAGGCTAATAACAGGAAGGTCTAACTGCACAGCGGTATAACTGAGTTTCCGCTACAGCGGGTGGGTGCAAGCATATACCCTGACAAAAATTCAGGCGGCTTTGTAAATATTTGCAAACAGCGGCGACGTCACAAGGATGCTATCTACCAGCCAAAAAACTTTGTTATTTTTCTGTGTTTCTTACGCTTATCAAGCCATTGAAGTCGATCGTTTATATGTCGTATAAATGTTGAAAATAATGAAGAGGTAACTAAGTCACTAATCAAAATGAATAAATGAACGATTATTATTATAGTAATAATATAAATTGAATCATAAGTTTTTAAGTTATATGCATTTTTACTTGTAATTTTAGCATTTAAATCACGGAAATGATTGAACAATATCGAAGTTTTTATAATATTTAAAAGAACAAGTTATTATTAATATTTTGTTTTAGTTTGATTAAAATTAACTAATGTTCTAAACTTTTTGACTAGTCTACACCGCCCGTTTCAGATCTTCCAGACTTTCCAATTAAGGTTGCTCTTCTTGGAAAACCTTTGTGTGGAAAATCAACAGTTGTGGCACATCTTGTCAAAAGTAAGAAATACATTTTTATCTTTTGTAAAAAATATTCTTAAAGTTGAATATTTTATTAATAAACTTCATTGATTAAATTACCAAAAACATATGTTATTATTTAGTGAAAATTCATTTGTACTCCAGTTTTAGTTAAAGTAGTATTATTTTTTTAATTAATCAATTAAGTATTTGTACTGTTTTTAAACAAAATAAATACATAAAATATAATCTATTATACTTCTAAAAATTTTAATATATCTTTAATTTATTAACTCGTGTTTTTTTATAATTACATTTATTTTTGAATTAAAATGCCAAACTCTAATAAAACGGCTTTGTTATATCAATCAATTAAATCAAAAGTTGGTGGCACAATCACTTCCTCATTAATTCCAAGTTTGCATAGCATCCTGAATTCCTATGTGAAGCGGTTGTTGGACGCGAGTTGAACTTAAGCGGATAAATGAAGTTTCCTGGCTAAAAGACCGCTTCCTGGCGTAGTTATCATCATCATCGGGGATAAACATCCCCCACCGGTTATTATCACCCAGGGTAGTCTAAAAAACCAAAACGTCTGCAAAAACGTCAACTTTTGTAGCGTGTACTTAAAAAACAACACTTGAAATGTGCTGACATTAAATGTTAATTGCATCCCGAGTTAACCCCCGCCTAATAAATTGATGAGACGATCTTATTTGAGGGAATTGGGGGTTGACACCCGTTGATGGATTCACAAGCCTAACCGTGTGTGGATGTAAGCACCCATTCACCGAGCTGGAGTCCAATGAAAGCCCAGTTATACCGCTGCTCATTTGATCCCTTCTGTTATTAATCTAGATGCCTATAGACACATAATCCAGAATGCACCACATGGAAGAGGAACAGTCAAGAATATCACCATTATTAATATTCAATACTTTATATGTATTACTCAAATCCTTAGGATCATTTGCATCTCATATCAATTATATAATAATTGTCCGTAAATTAAAAAAGCATTAATAATAATAATAATTGTTTTAATTTGTTAAATTTATTGTAAGAAAACAAATGCGTTGGAATCAATCCAAATGACCTGGTCAAAAAGGCTATTGAATTGTACAAACAAAACATAGACGCACCCACAACTACATTACAATCAACACCAACAATTCAAACAGCCCACAGTAACATTGCTCCTTCTCCTATTGCTAGTGTACGATCCATTTCGGACGTAAGCCAAACGGCCAACTCTTCGTCAAGTTTGTCCATTTATGTAAGTAATGCATTTTAGATTATTTGGAGAACAAATTAAATATACAAATTATTATTATTATTATTATCATTATTATTATTGTCTACTGATGCTTGTTTAAACATCTGTTTAAAAATTTTACGTTTATTATAACTGTAGTGTAGCCATTTGATAACACACGGTATTTAATTTTTAAACGTACAGCAATCTCCAGGCCGCTTGATTTGAAGAATATACAACCTTGACTATTAACATGTCCGTCTTACTGAAATTTACGACTACTTAACAAGCCATTCTAGATTTTAATTAAACCGTTTTTATATGAAAACAATTGGACAATAACGCAAATAATGAATGATGTTAATAATGTTTTTGTGCTGTTTAGAAAAATGTAAATAGGACGTTCTAATCGGGTATCTTGGCAAGATAATGTTGTGTAAAACTAACTGCGCCACAAATTGATTTTATCCAAATGTATAATTTTAAGATTATAATACAGTTACTTTGCTTAAACCTATACAAGAAGTAGTGTTTAGAAGATATGGCCTTCTTCCTTAGTATAAAGACAGATTCATTATCAATAAGTCACTCTGTCACTTGTACTGTATATTGAATGTACGTTCACTGTACTATTTAAGAAAATAATATTAATAATAAAATATATATTTCTATTTTCAACATGCATTTTAATTACTCTATAATTATTACTACAATTATTACTTGTTTAAATATTTATTTATGTGATAATGCATTTATCAAATGTAAATACAGTATTAACAGCAATATTATAATCATTTTTGGAACATATATTAACTGTCATTACGATATTAAAGTGCCAAAACTTAAATAAAGTAATGCTGGAATTACAAGTCCGTAAAGCATAGTGTTTGTACTAAACGAACTAATTATTTTGTGTTGTGTATTATTATTCATACTTGTTTTTCATTTAGAAAACGTCCTACTTGAGTTTGTTTATCAAACTGGGCGAACTGATTCACGTGGAATTTAATGAAAGCAAAGAGATTTCGGATGAGCATTTGGTTGATTTAGTTTATGAAGAAATAAAGTAAGAGTTTGTATTTTTGCAGTTTCTGTAAATAACAAATTACGTTTTAAACTTTTTGTATCGAGTCATTGTTTAAACTATAGACTATTTTTACAAATCATTTGTTACAATTTTAATGTTTTCTACTTATTTACTTAAACACATGTACTAAACATGTGTTCAAATTCTATTTAGTTTTATATATAATTTATATATAAACTAGTTGCTTTTAATGTATAACTTTGAATAGAAAAAGCGTATCTAGTAAAGTGTAGCCTCTATAACCCGGTAATTTTAAATGTAAACAAAACTATACTTACAAAATTGGGAAACTTTTAAAACAATTCACCTTTTAATTTACAGAAATGTACCAAGCGGATATGGGTTTATATTGGATGGTTTTCCAAACAACTATAACCAGGCCAAAATGTTGGAAAAAAAATTAAGAGTCGAAAATGTGCAAGCAAATATTCCACTAACGCCCGATTTAACACCCATTCAAGTTCATCTGGATATTTCACTGTCTACCAAAGCATCTACGATACTTAGTCAAAACGAATTGTCGATCAATGGTTTAGATTTAGTCATTTGTTTGGATGCCAATGATGATTTGATTTTAAAACGGGCTGCTCATAATTCGATTTGTTGGACCAAATTTAGTCCAATTGAATTAGAAGATCGGCAAAAACCCAATCAAATTGAAACTCAAACAACCAATAAAAATGCAGATTCTAACGATAGCCAAATCGATGCATGTTTGATTGTTGATCGCCTAACTGGATTTATCAAAGCGTGGCCCAAGTTGAACAAGTTGTATGGCTCAGTTTTGTCATGTTTGCAAATTGTCGATTTGCAAAACTTTGAACAACCATTTGGTCAAGACCAAACCTTGTTTTCTTTAGACGAATTTCATGAAAAGCCATCGTTTGAATCAAATTCCAAGTTTGCTGTTTATTTGGAAGTTGAACGTTTAATGGAACAAGTTTTGCATAAAAAGCAACAAATACATTACAGTGAATCTGACCGTTTAGCTACAAATCAAGACGAACGTAGTATCAATGTATTGATATCTAATAAAACAATAAGTGAAAGTAAACAACAAATGAATGAGGTAAAATATGTTTTTTTTTAACCTTTTTTAACAATAAAAAGCTAAATTAGACTAAATTATTGAAATAAATTTATTGTTGATAGTTTACCTAGAACTGTGTTATTTTTGTATTTTTATCCTACATATAAAAACTAATTGGTTTATAAATACAGGGGCTAAAATAGGAGCTGTCAAAATTAGCATATTGAAATTGATTGACTTTCCTTACATCACTTAAGCATATAAGGCACATCAACATTTTACTAAAATAAGCATTAAACATCACATTAGCAATATCAATATTCAAAACACTAAAAATATTTTCTTTTTGCAAATAGCATTATCAAATTTACGCTTAGACCAAAAACCCAGAATTTACACATTTTGACAACATGAAAAAACCACTACATTATTTGCTTAAAAATAAATTATATTATGAAATATGTACATATATATATAAAGCAGACATCACCAATTGTCCAAAATTAATAATTCAGGGGATAGCCATGCTTTTTTATAACTTCCTTTAACCGTTTTGGATAGGAATCGACCAAATTATTGATATAATCCTGTGGAATTCGATTGTCGTACACATAATTGATTTTTTCTATGAGTGTACCTCGATTTTCCGTCTTATTCACCTCTCGTTTAAGATAACTGAAAAAAATTTCATTTACATTGAGATTTGGGCTATATAGAGGCAATTGAACAAAGCTCAGCGTTTTGCTATTTAAAGAATCCTTGGTCTAAACAATAAAAAAATCCGATAATTTTTAGATTATGATAAAAACCAAGTTACCTTTTGCGATGTATGCACCGGAGCATTATCTTGAACAACCACCAAATGCCCTGAAGCCCTTTGTTGTAGTTTAGACTTGAAAAATTCTTTGAAAATAGCTACAAATTCTGAGCTGTTTACATGACTACTTGTTTCGCTCCATTTTGGTAGTTGCCTGTACTTAATTCCAAAATATCCATGAAGACATGATGGATGTACAACTTTTTTAACAATACAATTGTTGTCTTGAAGAAAATCGGGACCACAGATGATCGTGGACTGCACTGCCCATGGTTCATATTTCAAAGCACACTCGTCTATGAAAAACACCGATCTCCAAAAACATAATGGACGGTCTTCATACGTTTTGGCAAATTCCACACGTTTTCTTCTATGTTCTGCAGTTAAAAAAACTTTTTTCGCGTTTTCCTTAACTGCAGATTAGCCGATTTCATCCGATTACGAATAAGTGAATATGAAAAATTGGGTACTTCTTCGTTTTGTATTTGTTGGATAGGCTTTATTCTGTTTCTTTTTAGTTTGGTGATAATAAAAGTATCATCTCGTTTGCTCGTTGATGGTGCAGGTCCTGTTCCTGCTGTTCTTGGACGTGTATAATCCTTTAACACACAGTATACAGTTCTTGTACTTATATAAAATAAATCCGTTATTTGTTCAACAGTCAAACCCATATTATGACTTTTTTGATTTGTTCGTAATTTATAACACTTAAAAAATAGCTTCCAGTATTTAAACTCATTGTAATCACACTATATATATGTTCAAAATTGTGTCAAGGTCAAGAGTTCAAGTTTAATGTTAGATAGGTTAATAAAACAAAAATGAAAGGTAAAGTAATTAAAAATATTCTTTGATCTTTTCACACCATAATTAATGTTAAATTTTCAATACATATAAAATATGAAAACTGATCAATTTTTTTTATATATAGTGTATGAAGTGACGTGTGCTGGGTTATGTAAACACTTATAAACTTATGTAAACAAAATTATTTTTTTTTGTAATTAGTGTTGCGTAATCCATTTATGTTTTTAGCTTTATATGTATAAAATTTTTAAGTGTGACTATCACCATTTACCCACTTGAATGCAATTTATCCAAAAATTCCAAGACACTTAACTATTTATAATTATAAAAAAGTGAAAACACAATTAACTTTAAGTATCGATAGTCCATATTATTTTAGCATAATTACTTAGTTGAAAAAAATATAACTTTCAAGTTAAAATAGCAAACATTGAAAAATAAGAGTTCACTGACAAGTACCATTTTAGACCCTGTAGGTTTTAGCACAATTATATAACCTAAACTAGATATATTTTTATTAGTATTTTTTGGTACAATTGTTTAAATGGCTTGTAAAAACCATGTTTTAAGAAGTAAAGCCAAACAATACCCCGTATTGAGTGGCCGTGGTGAAACTCAAACGTATATCTACCCAGTTTCGAGTGAAGCGCTTTAGCCCACATCTGTTACCACAGAAACAAAACGCACATAAAATGTATATACATTGTTTAGAATTAATTGCATCATTGAGTTTCACATTTATCATTTAAGTAAAGCAGTATATTTTCTTCTTAATAATGTGCATCTGAATAGCGTGATGACTAAGTCTTTAAACTTTTACCCTAAAATGTATAAGGTTAAATTTCACTTTTTTAAATGCCAATCTTTGTGTAGGTAATACAAATATTTGTTGAAAAATAGCTTTGACAAAATTATTTAAAATATAAAAATGATTTTGATAATAACACTTTCAACAATTTAAATGCTTGTTTTAGTTTTTATTAAACAAAGAACAATCTTTGAATGACCAATTACGCCAAACATTAAATGACCAAAGACAGTCAACAAATTTAAACGACTCATCTACCGTCTCATTGAAACACAAAAATTCGTTTGATACATCTGATCAACGTCCAAGATCTATAAATTTGAATAAAGAAGTGAACGACATAAATTCTGACAAAGGCACGTTAAATAAAATTTAAAAGGTCTATTTTAAAAGGCAAACTGTCCTGATGATGGCTTAGTGGACAGTGTTGTGGTTTGAAAATAAAATCGTTTTTTAATCAAGAATATTATAACTCCGCCTACAGAGAATTAGAAATAAACCGATCTAGTCAGTTTTAAGTCTGGGTAATAAGGACAGTTTTGTAACAGGAATAGAATCCGGCATTAAAAAAGCATGTCGAAACTATTTTATGGTTATAATGCTTCAAATTGGTTTGATAGAACCAAATGGGGGAAAAAAGCGACTTTTTACAAAAGAGGAAAAAGCTGTAAAAAATAATAATAAAAATCTAGAAGTATTATGGTTTTCAAAAATAAACCTTTAGATTTTATACTGCAACTGTGCTAATTGATAATTATTCTTACGTCTTTAAAGTAATATTTAGAATAATAATAACAATAATAATAATAATAATTTGTTATTATTACTATTATCATTATTATTACAAAACCCTTTTGTTTTAAAAATAAACATGGGTAACTAAATAACAATTACAGCAACAAAAAAAACAAAGTCTTGTAATTCAAAAAAACATGAAACAACAAAATTTTTCTACATATTTGAATATTCTGCCAAATGGTTTGTTTAATCCCATAAAACATTCATTTCAATTAGATCTTTCCGAATAGTTCTCAGCCGAGTTTTCTGTGATCTACCAACCTTTCTTTTACCATTTTTGATTTTTCATTCCAAAACCTTGCTGGATTTTCGGGCGATAAATGTAAAATTCGACCAAGTAATTTTCTTCGTCTAATTGTAGTAATGTTTTACTCCCATATATTGCCGTAGGAATGATTATTGATGCGTACAAACGATGTTTTGTCTTTAGGCGAATTGAAGAATATGACCATGTTGATTTGAGTTTATGAAAAACTGACATTGCTTTTCCAAGTCTGACTTTAACATCAATTTCGGTTTTTCTTTCTTTACCAACGATGCTTCCCAGATATGTAAACAAATCAACAGTATCAATATTTTGTCCACTAATTTTGATGGGTAAATAGTTGTTTGACTTAGTGCACAACACTTTTGTTTTTGAACAATTAATTCGTAAGTCAATACGAGAACTGGTATCAGTGAGACGTGTTGTCATATTCTGCATAATTTCTGGAGTTTCACTGAGTAGACCAATATCATTTACAAAATCCAAATCTGTTAATCTCCCATGGTTCCATTTGATACCATAAGATAAATTATTCATGGATCGAGTTATAATGAAATCAATTACCAGAAGAAACAAAAACGGTGACAAAATACATCCTTGACGTTCTCCCGTGACAATTTCGAACATAGCAGTATGACCACCTTTTGTTCAAACACAGCAACTTGAATTTTAGTATAGCGAACGCATAATATTCACATATTTCAACGGTATTCCGTAAACTTTAACGATTTTCTACAAAGATTCTTGATAAACACTGACAAAACCTTTCATAAAATCAATAAAACTGATTGTAAGTAATTGCTGAAATTCTTGACTTCGCTCAATAATACCACGGAAGGTAAGTATTTGTTCAATACAGCTTCTTCTTTTCCGAAAACCTGCTTGTTGTTTTCCAAGATCTTGATCTATCGCATTACGGTTTAAATTAACTTTGCAGAACACCTTACCAAGAACAAACAATAAGGTTATTCTGAGGCAATTAGAGCAATTGTTCAGACTTCTTTTTTTGAGAAAAATAACACTTACTCCTTGCCTCCAATCTTTTAGAACTTGTTCATTATACCATATAACATAAAATAAATGAGTAAGCTCACGTGCTACAACATCACCTCCATGTTTGAGCGTCTCTGCAGTTATCTTGTCAAGTCCTCCCGCCTTATTGTTTTTCGACCTTTGAATTGCATAAATCACTTCAGTTACAGAAATGTCATCAATACATATTTCCGGATTTTAAGTCACATTCATATCATTATCTTTATCAATATCTATGAGGGTATTTGGCATAAGCTGATTAGATCTTTAAAATCCTCTACCCATCTAGGTGATTACTGATCATCTGTTAGAAATAAACCATCACCTTTTTCTTCGATCATAATATCGACAGTTGTTTCGAAATTTTATACAGAGTTTTGGAATCATTTTTTCCTGCTGCCTTATCGACTTCTTTGCATCTGCTTTCTAACCAACTATTCCTATTTTTGCGGCAGTTTTTTTAAACCGTTTATTTAAAATTATATACTTATCATCAAATATTTTTCAGATAACAGGATTGTTAGAATAATCTCTTTTTAATTTTGTTTTCTTTCTGAAATCAATTAGAATCCAAGAGACTGATGAAATCCCTTGTTTCTTTGTCAAGCGACATCTTCTACACAGCGCATTTGTTCCATTCTTTGTAATGGTATTTTGAAACAATTTCCAATAATCATCAGACTTCTCTACCATTTTCAGATTTTGCAATGTATTTTTTGAGAAATCGTAGAATTGGTTTGAGAAGTTTGGCTGCTTAAGTTTTTCACACAAAAATTGAAGTGATTTCTTTGTGGTTTCTATTGTCTTTAATTTTAAACGAAATTTTCCAACAACAAGATTGTGATCAGAACCAACATCTGCACCGCGATATGCACGTACATCTTGCAATGAAGATCGCCATTTTGTGCTAATACAAATGTAATCAATCTCGTTTGCTGTTTTTCCGTCAAGAGAAACCCACGTTGCTTTGTGTATATTTTTGTGGGCAAAAATTGTGTTGTCAACACTTATTCCACAATGACTGCTTAGCGTCAACAACCTATAACCATTATCATTTATGCTATCAGCATAGCCATGTGGTCCAACATTTGAAAAGTACCCAGATCTGTTTTTGTTTAATTTCGCATTGAAATCATTGATCAACATTTTGATGTCTCTTCTTGGCAGATCATCCAATATCTTTTTGGTTCACTTAGTAGCCTCAGTAGGAGTATAGACTTGCACAATTGTTACTTTTTTAAATCTGGTGTTGAATCTGACTGAAATGATACGGTCGTTCACGGGTTTTCATTTAGTCATAGCTTTAGCAACATTTGTACTCAACATAATACCAACTCTATGAATATGGTGGTCTTTATGTCCAGAATATAAAAATGATGTATCTCCACTCTCGAAATGACCTTGGCCTTTTCATCGCATTTCGCTAATACCAAAAATATCTAAGTTATACTTTTTCATTTCTCGAAGGACTTGTTCTAACTGTCCATTACAAAAAGTGTGCGCACATTCCATGTTCCAACACTTGTTAACTTTTTAGTATTAAAGATTCTGCAGATCAAAACTTGAGCTTTCTTTCGGCTTTCACTTAACCTTGTCATCCGGGTGCGTGCAATCACTTCTTTGCCGTTGTTTTCCGGAATGGTGTCCTCTTATTGTTTCCGTAGCCGTATAATTTTTTACAGAGGTCAGGTTACTAACCTTACGCTCAAACACACCTCCTTTATCCAAGCTTCGGACTAGTTAGAGTGAATTATTTCTGATCCAAACTAATAATAATAATAATAATAATAATAATAAGTAGAAAGTAATAGTTATACAAGAAATAACTTAAACTATATTTGACTTTTTTGTTATACTTAATACTATTTTAAATTTAATTTAATTAATGTAAAATGGAACACGGTTTTTTGCAATTTTCACTATTTTATCTATACTATTAATTAAAAATTTATTAAAATTTGTGTTTATTCACTTGAGTAAAAATATAAAAATATGTTTTAGTATTGTTATTAACAATGAACTAATTAAAATGGCAAATTCAATTTTTGTAGTAACTGCAAACATATCCAAAAAGCAATCGTTGTCAGTTAGATTGAATTCGGCAAAATCCAGTGTCAAAAGTGGCTCAGCCAAATCGAGACCCGTATCAAAAACAAAACAGAAATCGAATTTAACTGTTACAATGGATGAAGAAAAGCAAACGTCATGTCTAGATTCTAGTGAATTAGTAGATCAGAAAGAAGTTAAAATTCCTCAGCCTGGTGACGAAGATTATGTATATACAAATTTGAATATTGTACCAGTAAGAATCATTTAAACCGGTGCATTATCGCGAGTAATATTCACACGACAGGCAGTAGCGTCGCGAGTTACATTCGGCTTTGTTTGAGCTCTGAGAATGATGGTTCTTTTATTTGGACATCAGAATCTCCGCTGTTGATCACGACATTTAATTAATTTTTGTAAGAGTTTCGACCGTGAGTATATAAACCAGTTAGTCGCGGCAAGTCATAGTAGTGAAAAGAGGATAAAGTAAGTAATGCTGTCCCTAAATAGGGCTACTTGGTGGTAATTCTCAGGGTGACACAGATAACCTTTGTCGCCTTTTTGTCAAGACGTTAACTACCTTGACGCCTAAGTATCCGTTTGGTCCGCAACTGTTTATTTGGCACAACTTTATTCAACTTTTATCGCTAAAAGCCGTTCCACTATCCTCCACCCGTGGACGCGCTAAGTAGGAGGTCGGTCTTCCCCCTTAATACCAGTAGGAATATATATATATATATATATATATATATATATATAATTGTTTCAATGTTTTACAAGGAACATTTTAAACAAATAAACTTTTTAACTACTTCACTGCAGCCGGTTCTAAGTCCAATTACGAAAAGAAGATGGTTTGAGCGCAAAATTAGAAAGCTGACCAAAAATTTAATGTACATTCATATGGAATAATCTTGCGCTGCTCCACGCTCTACAAATCAAAATAATTTAGAAATAAATAAATAATGATAAGACGTTCTAGTAAATCAAAACAAGGGCCTGCATTTAGTGTAAGCACTTCAACCCATGTTTACCAAGTCCAACGCTGTACTACTCCCTCTAAACACTAGTAACAGTAAATTTTTTACATGATTATTACTATTATTACTATTATTATTATTATTATTATTATTATTATTATTATTATTATTAGTAGTAGTAGTAGTAGTAGTAGTAGTAGTAGTAGTAGTAGTAAAACGAGTAGAAAAAATTGAGACAATATTTTGTCATTTAAAATTTTACTTTAATTTTTTTCCATTTTAGTCATCTGCTTTGGCTTTGTACAAGTTTTGGAATCAAAGCGAAAAGACGTACGAAGCCAATGTAAAGTCGGTATTTCGATCACAACGCGACTTATTTGGCCTCATTATACCCTATTTGTACGAAATGAGAAAACAATTTTACAACTATTTGCACAGACCCGATTCAAAGCAATGCTTTATAGATCAATTTGTTACGGTATTTTTAAAATTGATTATTATTATTATTATAACTTCACCGCAGGCCTGTCCCAAGTCTGGTTGAGGAAGGAGGATGGTTGAAGCTGGCAAGGTTAGTACCTGGCCTTTGTAAAAATTAGTGCTAAAAAACAGCAGGGAACACCGTTTTATTAAACTACGGCATGGATTTAATCCCCATCACCAGCACCAAATTTGGGTCCACGTTCGGCTTTACTAAAATGTCTACTGCTGAAAGATGTTTTCCGTAAAACATTTAAAATAGTAACAATTAAAAATTAAAAAGTAAAAATAAAGCTTAATAAATATTAAAGATTTTTTAATCCGTAAGTGTCAAAGGTGGGTATAACCCTGGATTTTAAATTAAGTAATCATGTGTTTGAGTCCCATAAGTGGCACTAATTGTGGATTCTCATTTGGTTTAGCTAAATGTTCATTTGCTAAAATATGCTTGCTTAAGGCATTCAAGTAGTAAAACCTAAATAAATAATAAAATTAGCATCGATTTCAAACAAAAATCAGAGCTTCCCATTCGCTCATTGTATCCTAAAATTTCAATACAACACGATTTTTCTACTTTTAATTTGGCCAGGATTTTAATGCCGTAATGAATGACTTGCGCGCCGATTCAGAAATCAAAGCGGATCTGCACTGCCGAACGGACGATCTGCGCGACCGACTGTACGATCTCATTGACGAATCAAAACTGGCCAATGAAAGGTATCGAGATACGCTTGTCGACAATTCAGACTGGCTTAGAGACAAGGAAACATTGTTGGTAAATTTGTACCTGACCTTACTGCAAATTGAACTTGGACGATTTCAAGAAAAATGCCAATTTATCAAAGACTATTACAAGTTGGTTTGAATGTTTTTGTAAGACGTTTTTAATTTTTTTTCAATTTTAATGTAACAAGTAAAAAATTATCTGTTTTTAATGCCTACATTTTTTTAAGATAGACGTTAATTATTATTACATTGATATGTACATCTTTTATTTCACTTTTTTCATTTATTTTTAATTGTTACTGGTTGAATGGAAAACGTTTTTCAGCAAATTGATTTTTGACAACAAAGCCTAACCGGTACCTACATTCAGTGCCAACGATAGTATTTGGACCTATGTTTATTTAAGTTTGAGTTTAGTGCTGTACCACTAGACTACCCCAGCACATATTATAATTCCCAAAAATAAAACCATGAATTGGTTGTTGAAGCTCTTGTTTTTGATTAAAAATTGTCGAATCTATATTTAGACATTGCCTTTCGTTTAGATTTAAACAACCTAATAATATGTTTATCAATTAAATACTGTTGTTTAAATGTTTTACATTTTGTAACATTTTGTAACACGTAAACAAACAAGGATCTGTGTTTAGTGCCAATGGTAAAAATTAAATCACCCAGTTTTGAGTTTAAAGCTTCAGTTAAATTATTTTTTTTAAATAAACTATACAGTGCAATGGAAACGAAACCTCAATTGATAGACAATGAAATTGTTCCCGGCTTGGCAGAAACAATAGATACTTCAAACATGGAATTTAATCGAATACCTCTTATAACGGTGTGTGATTGCAAAAAAATGCATAATAATATTAATAATTTAGTTTTTTATACTTTATTATATCTAATTCTCTATACAATTGTAACACATTTTTAATTAAAATTCTATAGTATTCAATTTTTTTAAGATTATTTTTTTATTAAAGTGTCCAAGTCTAAGAAGCATGTTATTCCTTAAATTGAACTTAATAATGTCTGGTTTGTAAACTACATAATTTTAACCTCTGTCCCATTTTCCTCCTGTAAAATAACTAAATGTAAATGTTTCTTTAATATTCTTGTTTTAAATAAGTGTCCTTCTTGTTACAAACATTGTTACATTTTTGAAAACTTTTAATACTATGCAATGATAATACTAGTAATGTTTATAAAGTTTCCATTTATAATGATGGTGATATTCCTGACCGTTTCTCCTCTACATGGCGCAACCTGGACTAGGTGCACATCAATAAAACTGAACTTCCTCCTTGATTGATACGTGTAGACATATACCAAGAGTACTTAAAAAGTATATTTAGGTATACGTATATTATATGTAGCTGTTGGACTAAGCAAGATAATCTTGACAAAAACTCAGACAGCCTTGTCAATGCTTGCGGACAATGACATCGTTACAAAGATGCTGTCTATCAGTCAAAAATCTTCGTTATTCTTTCACATCTCTTCCGCTTATAAAACCAATGAAATCAATTCTTTGGTATGTTGTACAAATATAGAAATGATGAAGAGGTAACTACTTCACTAATTAGTAATAATAAAATAAAAACATATTAATAAATTTTTATTAATTTGCTGCAATTTGTCAAGAAAGTTCTTTCAAGTTGCACTTTGATTAACTACTTGATAAGCGCCCTTTGAGAAACTGCAAATAAACAGATAATGTTTATTAGCAAGTGTTTTTTTTTTCAATTAAAGTACTAGACAATTGGTTAGCTTGAATATAAAATATTGACAAAAAATGTTTTTAAAACAAGTAGAACAAGACAAATATAAATTTTTAATTCACGAACTTATTTTCAAATCAACATAAAACCTGTTTATAAATTAAATTAGTGTTTGAATATACTGGCATTCAATACAAACTCATTATTATTAACATGTAAACGGTAATACTTTTGATTTTTTCCATTTTAAATTAAAAAAGAAGAAATTTAAAGTTAACTCGATGCAATTTTTAAGCAGATTTAATAAATTGATTTACATTGACTTTTCATTTTTTATTTTTACCAGCTAAAGGTAATATGTTTACTAATTTTAAGGTTAAAAACTACTCTAAATCCAACAAACATGAAGAAATAGTAAATTATGTTATGTGACAGAGCCAATGTTTGTAAAAATACTAACGAAACCGCTTGATTTGTTATTACAAGTAATTCCCTTGATCATAATAATAAACGACTTTGAAAATTCTATTAATAAAATTGAATAGTGGTCTACTAACTTTATCTCGATTTAAATCCAACGAGGCGTCCAACAGAAACAATGGAATTAAAAGAAACGTTCAAATTAAATCAGACAAACATATATACCTGTAACAAAATTAAGTATCTTCAAGTAAACATAAGTAGCAAACTTACCTGGTGTGATCATGTAGAACATGTACATTATGTATTTATAAAAACCAAATCCTTATGCTACTACATAAGAAGATTAAGAAAACTAAATGTTTATAATTATGTTACTAAATTGTTTGTTACATCTTGTTTTCATTTTTTAATATTATATTGCTCATCTGTAATTTTTCCTGGTTTATTAAAACAAGATTATGCAGAAATCAAATATTCTTTCTTATTGGATGATATTGTTAATAAACGTTTTAGATCCTGAAGATAATTAGCATCAAGAATTGAAGGTAATATTTATTTATGTTTGCTACTTTGAATGTTTCACGGGAAACATCTTTTAGCAGTGAACATTTTAGCAAAGTCGAACGTGGGCTCAAATTTTAGTGCTGGTGGTGGGATTTGAACCCATATCCACTTAGGTCCAAATCGAGCGCTGTACCGCAAGATCACCCCAACACATAGCACTTACTCACTACACACAGCTCTAAACAAATCTAAAGCTTCTGGTAAAATGAAGAGAACTTAGCTGCACATGAAAGTCAAAACTGATCAATACAAATACTCATGTCTACCATACTTATCCAGAATCAAACAAAATTGAACTTTTAACAAACCTATCAAAGTAGGAATCATTCCATCCACGCATTTATTTGAACGAATCACATGTTTATCGTTTTGACTATATTTACATTCTTTATTATATGACCTTCGACTTCAATTTGTTCCAATTATTTTAAAGTTTGTTGTTGTTTATTTATTTATTTTTATTGATGGTTAAAATGTATTTTACGCAAAATGTATTTCTAGTGAAATATTAAAGTTTAATGTAATAATAATAATAATAATAATAATAATAATAATAATAATAATAATAATAATAATAATAATAGTAATAATAATAATAGTAATAATATACCCTAAATACCTTTTGAGTATCTTCAATACCAGGATTGTATAATAAGTAGAGCGCTAAACGCAAATTTGGGTCGAGTATGGACTTGAGTTAAACCTCCAGTACAAAATGCAGACCATCATTTTACTTCGGTAAATGTTTATTTTACTAAAAAAATGTTTTTGTAAAATATTTAAGCAATAAAAACCAAATAAAAATGATGAGATAAAATATTGTTGCTATTATTTACCTAGACGGAAATCTAGATATATGTTTTGCATTCGGTTTCAGCTTTATTTTATCCCATATTTATTTAAACTGCACGATCTAAAAATATCAAATTAGAAGTATAATTTTAAGTCACTAGAATTTCTAACATTTTAAAACGTTTTCTCGAACCTCAAAGCCTCCTGACGACCCCGAAGATATGTCAACGCTCTCCGGTTCGCAGTTGAGCAGTCAAAGCAGCAATCCCAACTCTTCGCGGTCAGGATCAAACAAAACGCGGTCGGACAAACGCCGATTGCTTCATTCCAAGGTCCATAATGGTTGCATTCAATTGAATAACACCGAACTGCCAACCGAATTTACTAGTCAGATCAATTTGTTGAGTGTGAAATCGACCTTGCAAGAAATTTTTAATGCGTTTAGCAAAAGTAAATCGTGCACAATTGGGCCCACATTTAATAATGTCTTAGTGTTTTGTTGCAATTGCTTGACTTGTAGAAACATTTGTCAGCAAGTAAATATTTTGATGATGCTTTAGAATATGCATCGCATTTATTACCCATGATGGAACTTGAACTCATGCCGCTCTAGTTACAAATCTATTCCGAGACGTATAAAGTCTAATCAAATGTATATTGATGTTCTGTTAATTGTGAATAATTTTTCTGTTTTTTATTAAACATTTTAATTAAAATGTGAAACGCGATAAATTAATTGTTATTCTTTTAAGCTGCATTTCTTAAAAATAATAGTTTGTTTCAAAATGGAAAGCAGCGGTTAAACTTTTAGACTCATATCTCATTAGAAAAACGTTTGAGACTTATTGTCAACATTAAATGTATATTTTTATTTATCGGAGATAAATGTATATTTGTTAAAGTGTTTTAAATTAAACAATTTAAGCCATAAAACCAGGAAAAGTAGTATAATGCTAGTATATTATTATTATTGTTATTATTATTATTATTATTATTATTATTATTATTATTATTATTATTATTATTATTATTATTATTATTATTATTATTATTATTATTATTATTATTATTATTATTATTATTATTATTATTATTATTATTATTATTATTATTATGTACTAACAATGTTCCAAATAAAACATAAATATACATTTGTTTCAATTATGTCAAACATCTGACAACAATTATCTAATTTTACTGTATGCCAATTGATACTATCAACATTTAGGCGGACCCAGTGCACTCAACACCGTATCTGCATCAAATATAGCTAAAGGTGGCAAACAAGCAGCGGGAACTAAAGGCGCTTCGAACGAAAAGTTATCATTACCCACAGCATCGTTGCTTTTTGTCGACAAAGTTTTACCGCCAACTAATCCGGCTATTGTGTTTGTCCACAATGTTTGTTTGAGCGTCATGCAAATAATTGCCAATCAGGTAATTTCACTTTTACAACAATTTGTTGTAAGAAAATAAAAAAGTCAAGTTAACTAGGCAAAGTGGATATTTTTTATTTTTAATAATAGTTGTTGTTATTATCATTGTTATTAATATTATCATTATTATTGCTTGAATGCTTTACAAAAAACATTTTTCAGAAACCGGACATTTTAACAAATCCAAACAATAGTCCGCATTTAGTGCCAGTGGTGACACACGAGCCCATGTTTACTAAAGTTGTACCACCACATTATTTCAGAAATTATTATTAATTATTAATGAAGTGTTGCTTAAAGTAAAAAATGCTTGGTTCATTTATCACTAATATTAAGAAAACAAATAATAATTAGGATATTCAGTTTGTTGGAAAATAATATTAAAATGGACACATTTACCAAATAATAAATATGCTTGGTTTAAGCCAACTATACAGTTGTTTGATTTTTGTTAGAAATTACGAACATCGCATACCTTTGAAGTCTCACACAATTTTGAACCTACATCCTATCTGGTGCTAGACCATAACCTAAGCTATTGAGCTACGTGTAGTTGAAACGGACCTTATTATCTAGCAGGACATAAATCCTTTTTTTTATTTTGGTTAGTGATGTGGTCACCTCTTTATTATTTTTCTTATTTATACGGCATATAAAGCAATTGATTTTGACGGCTTGATAAACGTAACAAACGTAGAAGAATAACAAAGTTTCTAGGCTGGAAGACGACATCCTTGTGCGTCACAACTGTTAACAAAAATTGACGAGACCGCTTGATTTTTTGTCAAGGTTATCTCCCTTAGCCTATGGGCTACATATGACATACATATACCTTAAGGTACTTTTTAAGTACCCTAGTTGTATGCTTGCACCTACCCGTCAAAACAGAAACTCAATAATACCGCTGTGCACTAAATCCCGCTTAGTCTAGGATGCACCACGTGGAAGAACAGTCAGGAATATCACCATTATTAGAAATTAAAACTTCATAACCCATACCAGCTGACGAAAATAACTTTGTTGATATATTCCGAATGTAGGTCCGCGCCGAACGCACTAGACGCATGAACGAGGCCAGTTTGGACGGATTTGAAGTTGAGTGCGGAACGAAGCCGAAAGATTCAAAAGGCAACAAAGTCGACTCGGGTAACAAAAACAAAACGAATTCTCGAAAAAACCAACGCAAGTCTATTGTACCCAAGGGAAGAGAGCATTCACCAGGTAACACATTTTATATTATTTTTCTTTTTACTACTTTAAATGTTTTACAAGAAACGCATCTTTTAGCAGTAGATATTTTAGCGAAGCCAAATGTGGGCCCACATTTGGTGCCGACAGTGGAAATCAAACTTATGCCCAAACAGGTTTGAGTACAGTGCTGTACCGCTAGACCACTTCGGCACGTAATAGTGTGGATTGAGTGCTATATGTGTCAATTTATTATGGGGTTTTTAGGATTGACCTATTAAAATTGTCACGTTTACTTAATAATAAATTTACTTGTTTTGAACAAACCAAAAGCACCGCACAGCTTGTTTGAAATCATCAACAGTGTATACCTTTCAAATCTTACACAAATTTGAACCCATGCCCTATCTGGTGTCAGGATGAAACCTCAGTCGCTGAGATTAAAACGGTAGATGATAAAACCAACTAAGGGAAAAAAGTGCGTAAAAAGGAACCAATAAGAATTAGATAAAATTTTGTAAGTATGTAATCAAAAATTTTTACTCGTATGTTGGGGACAGAAAAATTTGCTAAATGTGTAACCAAATCGATCAAAATCGTGTGGGCGATCATGAGAAAACATGTGTAATTATGACTACTGACAGTGAGAAAAGTAGCCAAAAGTGTTCTAAATATTTTTACCAAAAGTAAAATGAACAAAAATTAATTAATAAACAATACATTAATGTATTTTCGTTAATGAATGTTATGTTCCAACTTTGTATGATTTTTTAAATTTTAGCACAACATAGCCATTGGTAGCAACGTGTATACGTATTACATGATATAAGACAAGCAGGCAATGTATTTTAGAAAATAAATGTTTTCTGTATTAAACTGTACAAAGTTGTAGAACACATGAATTTCATGTACATAAACAGTAACAAAATTATTGAGGTTGATGGTTTATCTATGCTTATTAATAAGAGAGATAAAAGATTGTATTTTACAAGTGACATCGTTTTATGTTACAATTGTAACTAGTGCACAAGATTGGAATGTAATTCGATGAAGTCAGTGGTGAGGTTCGTTTGTACTTTACATTCCTTAAGTCAAACAATACCTTGATAACATAGTGAGTATATTTAACCTACAACTACGATCAATATATGTATAAGTAATATGAAAATGTTTATCATATTCTCGTACATTATGTACTGTTATGTAGGTGACATTAAAGGTATAGATTTATTATTATATTATCTTGCTATGTTCTGGCAATAAAACGTCTACATTTGTGAGAATATAGTATAGTGTTAATTATAAATTGCTTTTGATAAAGAGGCAGTAACGGTAAATAAATAAAATAATTATTTTTCAAATTTTTTTGAAGTATTTAAGTTTTAAGAAAATTTGTTTATTTAGATAAACGACGTCGTTGTTGTCTGAATAATTTTTACACAAAAAGTACAATGGGAACGTACGCATTTACTTTAGCAACTAGGTCCCAACAAAATATAAGCCATCTGTAGACGTTAATATTACATCACAAGAGAAATAAACATATTGTTAATAAAAACTTGATAGCCGAAATTTTGAATTTCCAAATTACATAAAAACCAACACGTACAATAATCTTATGCTTATTCAGAAACCATTATAAACATAATTCTTTTACGTACGCATAAAATAGCCCAAAAACAAATTCGTTTAAAAAAGTATATTAAATATAAACATTACGCATAGCATAAAAAAATACAAAATCATTTGTGGATTACTTTCGTGCTCATTAACTGCCGAAAAACGTTTTTAACTCTAAATGAAACCAATGTAAAACTGTACATATTTTAAATACACATTACTTTTGGAAAAAATGACTCTCATCAAATGGGATTAACCAAATAATACATTCTTCTTTCTAAATACACCTAAAAATGTGGTTTTAAACATAACACAACACGAAAATATTTACAATTAGTATCTGCGATTTTCCTTTCTGCTTTTTGTTGAAAAACAACCGTGCATGATCTTTCAAATCCCGTACAACAATTTCCATCTGCTCCCAGTCAATGTAACAACTGCTCTACAAAATTTTCCTTTTCCAAATGCAGTGCACTCACAATTTTTCACTTTATATACAAGCCACATTTTCAAGGTTAAACAATCCCTTTCGATGGGAAAACGCACAAACGTTCTTAACACTTACAATCAGTAAGATTGACCAGTAGGATTTATTTCTTTTTTTTGCGATTGTTGGTTTTATCATCTACCATTAAAACAGGCCTTGTAAATTTATTATTTACAGTAAATCTGATTAATGCGAATTGTCTAGTATCCTCAAATGCTGTGTCATTACCGCTAACAAGCAAATAGATTATCCCTTCTATTAAGGACTTTTACTATATAGGTCATGGCATACAGTACAAGTTTAATAGCATTAAAATTACATTGGTACACATTCAAAATAATTGCGGTATAAACAAGGTGACAAATGTGTTGGGTTAAAAGCCAGCGTCAAACATACAATGTACACTTTTCTATGTACAAGTAATTTTTCAATTAGTAAAATTATATAATAGTACATTGAGTTTTATAACTATTTACATTCTTCTTGTTTCGTATTATTTATTATTATTATTTGTAATTGTATGTATTTCCAAAGTTGAATTGTTGGAAGAAGAACAAATTCAACGAGCAGCAAGACAAAAATTGCGACAAGAACACATTTGTTTGTTGGAAAAAGAAGGTAAATGGGAAATTATTCCAATTGCACATAATTATGTTTACTGAAATAAAATTTTTCTTCTTTTCTAGTGCTTTTCTTTTTTTAATCTTGAAAAAATAATAGGATAACACGATAGTATTAATGTTAAGTTGATTATCTAAATGAATTAAGTACATTTCCATTTTGTGCTTTATTAAGTTGATTTATAAGACTGGATGTAAATTCACATCAGATAGCTAAAGACTAATAAACATTTTGTCCGCTTTTAGTAAAATCCTTCTTCTTATTCTTCTTTCACAGCTTTTCCCTCTATTATAAGGAGTTGCGGTTTCTGGCCAGTTTTCTCCATTTGGTCCTGTATTAAACCAATTTGAAGCATTATGGTCATTAAATAGTTTTAGCATAGGTTTTTTACTGCTAAAAGCTCCTCCTACCGCAAACCATCCTCTTTTATCTAGCTTTGCAAAAACAGTTTATTTTTTATCCTCACTAGGTGGAGTTTATTGAAATAAAATTGAGCAGATAAATTATGCTAAGGCTTATATAGTAAAAATCCTAGTGAGAGGAATTATTTACTTGCTTGTTTGTACTATTAATGTATAGTATTTGAGAACACTGGGTAATTAGTATTAATCTGATTTACTACAAATAATAAATTTACAAAGTTTGAAACCAGAAAAGAAGTAAGTTTATATAGGTATATTATTTATATATTTAAAAGGTATACACTGTTGACGATTTTTAATAAAGATAAAATAACTATTCAGTGTTTCTGGTTAAATCAAACTAAGTATATTTATTAGTTGGTGTATCTAAAAATTCCTATATTACCCTCAATACTATATTAAAATTGATATTAGACTGATTAATGTAAAACTTGTGTAGCCGGCCCCAAGTGCAGTTGAGAAAAGAGAAGGGTTTGAGTCCAAGGTTAGCAACCGGCCTCTGTAAATAATTTATATTTATTTCATTTTTTAAAATTTTGTTAGCGACGTGATTACCTTTTTATTATTTTATTATTCTTAATGGCTTCATAAATGTAACAAACGTAGAAGAATAACAAAGTTTCTTGGCTAGTAGAAGGCATTCGTGTGACGTCGCCACTGTTCGCAAATATTGACGAGACCGCCTGATATTTTGTCAAGGTTATCTCCCTTAACCCAAGAGCTACATATGGTATACGTATCTTTTAAGATACTGCCAAAGTAGAAGCCCAGTTATACCGCTGTGTACTCGGTCCCTGCTGTTATTACTATAGATGTCTTTCAGCACCTAGTCCAGGATGCACCACGTGGAGGCGGAACAGTTAGGAATATTACCATAATTGAAAATTCAGATTTTATAAGCATTTCTCAAATTCTCAGGATAGACTTTTAATCTTTCAGTCTTTGACATGCACTGTCTTCAAAATCAAAAATTTAATGTACGATTATATAGAACAATTTTGTTGCCCCATACTTTTCGAAGCAAAAGAATTTTAAATAATATTAAATAACAAGTAAATATATAACTGAATATAAAATCTTTTATATAATTTATAGTTATTTTTGATTCTTACATTCCTTTAAAATAAAAGTCGACCGGGAATAAAGAATAATTTAAATTCAAAATTGTCTCAATTTGTCTCACTATTTTCTTTAAGCTGACTTGTGTTTAAATGATTGTTCAATTTTGAACTTTGTATTGAAAAGTATCACATTTGTCGAATTATTTTCTAGCCGCTCAGACGGTTTTTCGATTTACACTTTTGCGAGCCCAGGCAACGGCTATGATCAACGACTTTGAGACCAAAATTAGTCAAGTCAGAGATAGTATGACTGATTGGATTGGAATGCAAACGCTCAATGAACATGAATCGTACGATTTGAATGTTTTTTACATTTTTTATTTATTTTGGTTTCCATTTGACAATAATTTTTGGGGAAGAAGGGAGGGTTCTATTCGACTATTTTACGGAAAACATTTTTCAGTAAGTAGCCAAACAAGATTCAGCATTTAGTAGGCCCACAGTGAAAGTTGAACCCATGTTCATCCGACGGTGAAACTCTACCTCACGAATTATCCAGTTTTAAATTTAGCGCTTAACAGATTGCAACAATTGTTTAAAGTTTTGCTTTAAAGTTGTAGTCAACATGGTTTTGTACGTTTTTAAAATATTATAGTGAATATTACATATTACTATGCCTAAAATAATTTAGTACACTTAAGTACATTTTAGCACAGCACTGCAATTTTTATTTATTTTACTTGAACACATAAAATTAATATTAAACTTTTAAAAATAAATTAAATAATTAAATTTATATAATTTAAACATTATTTCTAAAATTAATCAAAGTAATCAATTGAATGCATTTTGTTTTTATTTAATAAATTAATAGAATAAACAATATGCTTGAAATTATTCGCTATGCAATTGAACGTGAAACTAAATTAAATTATAATTTTACTTTAGATGGCGCATTGTTTTATTTAAACGTAAGTTGACAATTTTGTTGTGTTTATGTATAACAACAACAACAAAAGTTGATGGCGGGGCCACCTCTTCATTAGTTCCAAGTTCCAATTCCTGCACGAAAAGAAATTTGGGGGATAAATGAAGTTTTTTGGCAAGAGCATTGCTTCCTTGCGACAACGCCTGTGTTCACAGAAAATAGCGAGACGATCTTATTTAAGAGAAATGGGGCTTTGACACCAGTCAATGGATATACAAGCCTAACCGACTACAATGGTAAATAGTTACCTTGAGGTACCTTTTAAGCATTTTGGGTGTATGCTAGCACTCGGGAACAGTCAAGAATATTACCAACATGAAAATTTATAAGGTTAGTTTTAACCATCCGTGGTTCAGTGGTTAAGACATTAGTCTGACACCAGATAGGGCGTGTGTAAAACTTGATAGGTGTGTACTGCTGATGATTACAAATAAGGATAAAACAACCATACATTACTCCTTATTGACTAAAACTAAGTGGATTTATTATTCAAGTGAATATGACAATTCTGATTATTCAAAAAACCTTTATTAAATGTAAAAGTAAATAAAAAAACAATAATAAGCAGTAGTATAAGCAAATAACATAATAAAATCGTAAATATTGACAAAATTAGCATTTTAAATTAATATTTTTAAAGGTAAAATTAAATCTTACTATAATGAAAACGTTTACTAAATTATTTCATTTTGTTGTTGATAGGAAAATGAACATGACAAAAATAAAAGTTTACAATCAGTGCCGTTGGAAGTGCCATTGCCAATTAAAGTGGTAGATTTGGAAGAAAATTATTTTAATTTAGAGCAATTGAAACAAATGCTTCACAAAGTATACTTTTTAAATCTTTTGATTATTAACCAAACCATATATAACTGCTATTAAATTATTATTGGTTTACAATTTGCATTATATTAAAATTTTCAAATTTATTGAGTAACAAATATACTTGTTCTTGGAAAACCAGGAGCATTGTGATTGCACAACCTTTGTTAAGAATCGTCAAAAGTGGTACCTTTTAGATATTATGCCTACATAAGCCTACGTCCTTTCTGGCTTTAAATCAAAACCTTAGTCACTGTGATACGGGTGGTTAAAACAAACGTTGTAAATTTATTATTTGTAGTAAATCCGATTAATACTAATTGTCTAGTATTTTTGAAAATACTGTACATTAATATTACTAACAAGCAAGTTCCTGTTACTAGCATTTTTACCATATAAGTCCTAGCATAATTTATCTGCTCAATTTTTATTATAACCACTGATTTACATGTGGTTGGCAAATAAAAATACCTATTTTATTATGGGAGTTTTCAAGGATGATATATTAGAGTTGTCAAATTTACTAAATGGTAAATCGACTTGGTTGAAGCCAACTAGAAACACTGTACAACTGTTTTACATCCTTGTTTGGAATCATCAGTAATGCATAATTTTCAAGTCTCGTACAAATATAAAACCAACACATTAGCTGGTTTCTGGTCAAAGCCTTGCTCACTGAACTACGAGTGGTTGAAACAGACTGTAAATTTATTACATAAACTATATGATTGACCATTGCTAATTACCCAGTGACCTCAAATTCTCAAAAAGGATTGACTTATCTTGTCAGATCTATACAGTATACAAGTGTTGAATAGAGATTATAGGACATAAGTTAATTGGAATCACTTTGGTCTCCGCCAGTTCCAGGAAGTTGCCCCGTCCGGATTTATCGAATTGGCCAATTTTGAGTCAATTGTCAAACCCGTTCTGTCCAACCGTTTGGCACAATTCGACACGTTGTGCACCGAAAAGACAATAGGCCTTTTTTCAAACGCTTTTGTCCACTACTATCAATCGTCATTCGAAGTCGGTCAGTCGGGCGCAACGTCTTTTCATCCATTCGAATCCAAATTGTCGCTAAGCAACATGTCGACCGACCAGACAGAATTGCGAATTTACTACCTTGAATGGCGTCGCTTTCTTCTAGCCGCAGCCCAACCTGCTTTGACGCAACATTGGTCGACCGATTTTAATTGTCACACTCTTGTCGACGTGGCCCGACAATTTTTGCAATTGCAGTCAACATCCAATGCCGATTCAAATTTGATAGATATTCGAATTAGCTGGGCGCAATATCAGTTTGTTAAATTTAAATGGTTTTCTCATTTTTCAGATGTGAGAACTTGTTGCGTATATTGTGTGTGTTTGTATTAGATGTTAATAATCTTAAATATTTGGGTATTGCTTGCAAAGTCTCAATTTATAACAATTAAAATTTTCCTGATTGTTACCTCTACGTGACACATTATGGACTAGGTGTATCTACATTAGAAACCGAATAAACAGCGGCATAACTGGGCTTCAACCTTGGCAGACAAGTGCAATCATATGGCTATGGTACTAAAAAGGTGTCTTAATGTATAAATACGTCGTATATAGCTGTTGGACTAAGGAAAATAACCCTGACAAAAAACTCATTTTTGTCATTTTTTGTTAACAATGGCGCTATTACAAGTATGACGTTTATTAGCCAAAACATTTTGTTATCCTCCTATGTTTGTTACCTTTATCAAGCCATCAGAGTCAATATGCTGTACAAATATAAAAATAATAAAGAGGTAACTGTCACCAATCAAACAAATAAATTTAGTAAATCCAAATGATAGTACAATAACGCGTATAATACATAAACTAACACAGCAGGGAACGAGTGCACAGCGGTATAACTGGTTTTTCACTTTATTAAATGAGTGCAAGCACATATCAAGAGTACTTAAAAAAGGTATCTCAATGTATGTAAATCATATGCAACTCTTAGGTTTAGGCAAATAACCCAGACAACAGTGGAGCCATCACAAACCCGCCAAAAACCTTTGTTATTTTCCTACGTTCGTTACGTTTATCAAGCCATCAGAGTAGAATATTCAACATGCTGTACAAATATAGAAATAATGAAGGAGTGCTTACATCTCCAACCACAATAAATAAATTTTGTATTACTATACGAAATTTTATTATTTTCATTATTCCAAATAAAAATATTAAAACGTAAAAAGTAGGATAAATTCATTTTGTATATTCTCTACAGTCACAAATGTATAAAATTTTAGATTATATACGAAGTTAAAACATTAACAGTGAACACATAAATAGAAAACATATAATCAAATAGAATAGTAATGTTCATAATTATATTAACAATTAATAAACAAAAAACAATTTGAACTACGAATAATATAATAATATTCATGATAGTGCAAATAATTTTAAGGTTAAATAATTTAATAAAAACAGTAGTTTAAACAAAATATAGACATAGATTAGTTGAATAAAATAAAGACCATATTTAAGTGAATAAAATGCTGCTACATTAAACAAATATATTTTTAAAAACTCAGTCTACTTTTTTATTCAACATATCTAAACGAATAAAATAATTAAAAATTTTAAATGGTTTTGAATGTTTTTGTTAAATAAAATTTCAACTGTATTTTTAGTTACATTCTTACAGTACCCGTATTGTTTGTTTTTACAATGTATGTACAAAACTATTTTTTATTATACATTATACACACATTAATTGTAAATAAAAAAATTGTTTACACTAATGTTGTTCAAGCATTGTCAAAAATTGCATCAATTCTTGTTCGACGTATTTACTCGTCCATTGACGGTCAAAACAGACTCAAATTATTCAGTTAAATTGGATCATTCGAATAGTATACAAGTTGTTGTCGTTTCTGACCAATCGAATAAAAAATCTAAAACTATCGATCCAGATCATTTGAATGACAAAGTTTCGTTACTTGACAAAAAACAGTTGGAACAGCTGGACAAAACGATAGACTGTGCTGAAATGTTGCTCCATTTGGCCACATTGAATGTGTCTTCCGGTTACATTGGCTTTTTACGTTGTTTGTCCGTAATTTTGGCTTGTATTGTGCCTCATTGCGAAACGAATGAGCACTATACCATGTGAGAATTGAGCTAGATTTTGAAGTTGTGCAACCAAAACTTTTGTTTATAAATAGTATTTGGCGTTTTACTGACAAATTTTAAAGCACTGGAATACTAATTCAAAAAATTTCTGTAACGGTTTTTTGTTGTTTTTTTAAATTACAAATAGTTAAAAAGTAATGTACTTTTGTTGCATAAATATATTAATTACTACAAATTTAAATAACTAAAACATGTTAGATTTTTAAAAAATAGTCAAATATTGTAAACTAGTAGTTTATTGATCTAAAAGAAACTAACAGTTGGTATGCTAAGAAAACCTTGTATATGCGACAAACATAGAACTGCAATAAAATCTATTGTCTAATAAACAACAATTTTGTGACAATGTCACAAAAACCAACAAGATCACCTGACGTCCTTTCAAGGTTGCATTTTTAGCCTAACGGCTACATATACGCATGACCCAAGGTAACTTGTAAGTACTGTGAGTCAATGTTTATACTCGTACGGTTTAAAGAATAATAAATGTAATACACAATCAAAATAAACTTAATTGATAATGATTGCAATATAATTAACAGGTTTGTTTTGTTTGTATTTTGTGTAATGGACAGCAAACCTAACGAACTGATCAGAGAAAAGTTAAACAAGAGCGAATCTAACGACCTACCTGTGCCAATCAACGTTTTAAAAAAGGTTTATATATATATATATATATATATATATACTATTATACTATTATACAAAACCCTTTTGCAGAAAAACAACAATTTTAGCAAAAAACAACAACAACAACAAAGTCTCGTAATTCAAAAAAAACATGAGACAACAAAATGTTTCCATGTATTTGAACATTCTGCCAAACGGTTTGTTTGATCCTATGAAACATTCATTTCAATTAAATCTTTCCGAATAGTTCTTAGCCAAGTTTTCTGTGGTTTACCAACCTTTCTTTACCATTTTCGATTTTCCATTCCAAAACCGTTCAAGCTGGTCTTTCGGGCGGTAAACATAGAATTTGACCGAGTAGTTTTCTTTGTCTAATTCTAATGATGTCATGTAGTAAATGAAAGTCAGTTCTTCTCATAATCTCATCATTTGAAATGTGATCGCGCTTGTTAATCTTTAAAATACTTCTAAGATACCAGCGATAAAAAGCATCCACCATATTAACAATTTTGTCTGTTTGCTTCCACGTTTCACTCCTATATATTGCCGTAGGAATGACTATTAATGTGTACAAATAAACTTTTGTCTTCAAACGGATAGAAGAACATGACCATATTGATTTGAGTTTATGGGGGACTGATATTACCTTTCCAAGTCTGGCTTTAACATCAATTTTGGTTAATCTATTTTTACCAATGATGCTTCCTAGATATGTAAAGGAATCCACAGTATCAATATTTTGTCCACTAATTCTGATGGGTTAATAAATGTTTGGCTTAGCGAACAACACTTTTGTTTTTAACAATTAATCCGTAAGCCAATTCGAGAACTGATATCACTGGGACGTAACGTCACATATTGCATCATATTAGGAGTTTTACTGAGTAGACCAATATTATCTGCTTTATTGTTTTTCAAACTCCCAATTGCATAAATCACTTCAGTTACAGAAATGTCATCAATACATATTTCCGGATTTTAAGTCACATTCATATTATTATCTTTATCAATATCTATGAGGGTATTTGGCATAAGCTGATTAGATCTTTAAAATCCTCTACCCATCTAGGTGATTACTGATCATCTGTTAGAAATAAACCATCACCTTTTTCTTCGATCATAATATCGACAGTTGTTTCGAAATTTTATACAGAGTTTTGGAATCATTTTTTCCTACTGCCTTATCGACTTCTTTGCATCTGCTTTCTAACCAACTATTCCTATTTTTGCGGCAGCTTTTTTAAACCGTTTATTTAAAATTATATACTTATCATCAAATATTTTTCAGATAACAGGATTGTTAGAATAATCTCTTTTTAATTTTGTTTTCTTTCTGAAATCAATTAGAATCCAAGAGACTGATGAAATCCCTTGTTTCTTTGTCAAGCGACATCTTCTACACAGCGCATTTGTTCCATTCTTTGTAATGGTATTTTGAAACAATTTCCAATAATCATCAGACTTCTCTACCATTTTCAGATTTTGCAATGTATTTTTTGAGAAATCGTAGAATTGGTTTGAGAAGTTTGGCTGCTTAAGTTTTTCACACAAAAATTGAAGTGATTTCTTTGTGGTTTCTATTGTCTTTAATTTTAAACGAAATTTTCCAACAACAAGATTGTGATCAGAACCAACATCTGCACCGCGATATGCACGTACATCTTGCATTGAAGATCGCCATTTTGTGCTAATACAAATGTAATCAATCTCGTTTGCTGTTTTTCCGTCAGGAGAAACCCACGTTGCTTTGTGTATATTTTTGTGGGCAAAAATTGTGTTGTCAACACTCATTCCACAATGACTGCTTAGCGTCAACAACCTATAACCATTATCATTTATGCTATCAGCATAGCCATGTGGTCCAACATTTGAAAAGTACCCAGATCTGTTTTTGTTTAATTTCGCATTGAAATCATTGATCAACATTTTGATGTCTCTTCTTGGCAGATCATCCAATATCTTTTTGGTTCACTTAGTAGCCTCAGTAGGGGTATAGACTTGCACAATTGTTACTTTTTTAAATCTGGTGTTGAATCTGACTGAAATGATACGGTCGTTCACGGGTTTTCATTTAGTCATAGCTTTACCAATATTTGTACTCAACATAATACCAACTCTATGAATATGGTGGTCTTTATGTCCAGAATATAAAAATGATGTATCTCCACTCTTGAAATGACCTTGGCCTTTTCATCGCATTTCGCTAATACCCAAAATATTTAAGTTGTACATTTTCATTTCTCGAAGGACTTGTTCTAACTGTCCATTACAAAAAGTGTGCGCACATTCCATGTTCCAACACTTGTTAACTTTTTAGCATTAAAGATTCTGCAGATCAAAATTTGAGCTTCCTTTCGGCTTTCACTTAACCTTGTCATCCGGGTGCATGCAATCACTTTTCCGAAACGGTGTCCACTTATTGTTTCCGTAGCCGTATAATTTTTTACAGAGGTCAGGTTGCTAACCCTGCGTTCAAACCCTCCTCCTTTATCCAGGCTTCGGACTGGCTAGATTGAGTCATTTCTGATATATATATATATATATATATATATATGTATTATTATTATTATTATTATTATTATTATTAGTAGTAGTAGTAGTAGTAGTAGTAGTAGTAGTAGTAGTAGTAGTAGTAGTAGTAGTAGTAGTAGTAGTAGTAGTAGTAGTAGTAGTAGTAGTAGTAGTAGTATATTGTTATGCCCCATTACGTAGATAAAAGTTTACACAAACTAACGAATAACATTGTGAAAATTATCTAAATTTAGGCATAAGGTCAAGGTTATTTGTTTTCCGCATAAATATTTGCATATGTTTAAAATTGGCTTTTGGGTGGATATTTCTTTTACATTGCAATTAAAAATCAATTTTAAATCCTTCTTAGTTGTTTATATATTTATAATATATATATATATATATATATATATATATATATATATATATATATATATATATATATATATATATATAATGCCTATATTTTAGATTGTCAATTTTGGCTTGTGTCAATCGGAAATGAATAATCAAGTCGCTTTTGGATCCGCCCAAATATGGGATTCACTAGAGCCAAGAAATGAAAATTACTTGGTTCGTACTGACTAAGTTTTTTGTTATGTTTGTGTATACCCGATTACCGATAAAATTAATAGTATATATGACTAACCTGTTAACGTGTACTAGTATCCTTTATGTATATATGCTGAATAGCCGTTAAAAATAAAAAATTGGGCACTGCAATTTCAAAACAAATAATTTGTTACATTTATATTAACGTATACTTATGTTTTCTACTTTGAATGTTTTACGAGAAACATTTTTCAGCAGTGGACATTTAGCGAAGCCAAACGTGGGCCCGCATTTTGGTGCTGGTGATGGGATTCGAACCCATGTCCACTGAGGTCCGAATTCGAGCGCTGTACCGCTAGACCACCTCGGCACAACTTATGCATTTTATGCAGTAAACTAATTTAAAAGTTACTACATTTTATTTTATACATTATATTGGTTTATTCAAAAAAGTGTTGTTTGTTGTTTACAAAATCTAAAAAACAAATTGCATGTACTTTAACCAGACTCGTTGCCATCATAACATATTTTTTTAATTTTAACAATAATAATATACTACTTGTAAGTAATTTACTTTATAATAAAAACATTATAATGCTTTATATAAAATCAATATTAAATTTTTCTGTTAATTGTATTAATTAATTTTTTAATAAAAATTAAGGATAAAATAAAAGAGATATATGCCAACTTACTAAATTATGATTTGTCAACTAACCCTGATGAGGAATTGATGACACACTGGTCTGTTTCACTATCCCAATTGCTGGAAAACGAACAATTTATAAAAATATTGGACAAAGCTCTGCCTAATTTTAAAACGCCCAACTTTCCCGAGCCGTGGCCTTTATTTTTGAAGAAATATTTAATAAAGCAAACCGAAACGAATTAGTTTCGTTTTTTCAATTTGTATCCAATCGATCATGTTTATTTAATAAAACAAAATATTTTAATTTATTATTTTCGAATACAATTTAGTACAATCTGAACCTTAAAAAATGATATAAACATAGTCAATATTTTGACTTTATTTGTGTACTTTTGTAATTGTAGATGAAACTTTGTTTTTAAAAATTAGCGCTATTTATTTTTTGAAAAATATTGATTATTAAAAATACATTTTAGAAAAAATTAACATAATTTTTATTGTTTAACATATACCATCACATAATTAATGATTATTTATTATATA
Organism: Cardicola forsteri; assembly: GCA_025895645.1. Lineage (NCBI taxonomy): Eukaryota > Metazoa > Platyhelminthes > Trematoda > Strigeidida > Aporocotylidae > Cardicola > Cardicola forsteri. The sequence continues at coordinate 144,247 of JAKXYG010000984.1, read as the reverse complement.
TAATGTTTTAAATGTAGTTGATTATTTCTAAACATCATTATAGAAATGCCAAGTATTTTCAATTTATTCAGTATATATATATACTACTGTCACAACAATTACCGCAAAAAAGTGATTATTTAACTAAAAAATCTCTAGCAACTACATAGTGTACAAGAGAAACGTCACTTCGATTATAAAATATACAATACTATATAGTAATTGAAAAAACTATAATTATATATACATATATATTGTAAGTAATAAAAAATTGTATAAAATATTAACTGGTGCAAAATCGAAAACGGAGTAAAATAATTAACACGATTTATAACGTCAAATATTAATTAAGAAAACAGATTACATGCAATTTTTCAGTTACCAAATAATTAAAGACATTATAAAGTTCAAAAAGATCACTAATCTATTTAATCGCCTTTTTTCGAACAACCTGATCATCTAGGCGTTTTCGAATGCTGTCGATGAGAGTGTTGATATATTCTTGTTTCATCTCATATTAAACAACAAACCGAATGCGTTCACATAAATGCTCAATTTCAGTATGCTTATTGATGTTGCGCTTTAGCATACTGTAAATTTTTTAATAACAATTTTTTTACTATTTAAAGTACCAGATTAATTCTCCATTTGATAGGTTGATTATACTTAATACCAAACCAACACATTACTTGTTGAGGGTGGGCTTTCCTTCTAACAACCGGGAGTAAATGTTTTTGAAAACTCAGCCCACACAACACTTTGTTTTTGTAGTCAAATGGTTCGTCCCGAATCATTGTTTCATCAGTGAAGTATACGGAACGTCAATAACAAAGGTGTTTACAAAAGGTTAATATATTATCCTTTTGTTTAAAATATTTCTTTTAGTTTCTGAAATAGGTTTATTATAATTTTTAATTCTATAACGATTTTCTAATCATCTAATCATCAAGTTCGCGGTTTTTGACCATTAATAATCCGATAAATTATTGAAAGGTTAACTCTGTATAAATTCACTAATTCTTTTAGTGAATATCCTTTATTTTTTAATTATTTGATGACACGATATTCATTTATGGTAAGATGAAAATATTTTTATCACTATTGTCCATTTCACAAACAACGCAAACAGAAAGCAAAATGAGCAGATGAGCATAATCTCAAGGTTAAGCATAAATAATAAATAAATCGATTTGTTTTAAAATTTTTATTTAAAATGTGTTAAAAGTTCTTTTTATTACTTTTATTTATATGGATTAAAATATTCACATGTTTATTTTGATAACTATTTTGACATGACAATTAGGTCAAAGTTCAATGTGCATTTAACATCAATTTTAACGATTAGTCATTGTTTATTGTTAATGAAATTAAGCACACAAAATAATAATAGGCTAATTATTGTTAGAATTATTAGTACCATTTTCTATAAATACTCATTTTGATAATGTGAGGTTTTAGGCACAAATGGAAAGTAAAACATATTATCAAATGCTAAAACTTTATCGTCATTGTTATTTATTATTATTATTATTATTATTATTATTATTATTATTATTATTATTATTATTATTATTATTATTATTATTATTATTATTATTATTATTATTATTATTATTATTATTGCTATTTGTAGTAGTAAAAATGTAATAAAGATATTAAAAATAAAATTATAATAAACCTAGGGTTTGATCCCTCCCACCGGCACCAAATGTGGGCCTACGTTTAGCTTCGCTAAAATGTCCACTGTTGAAAATATTTTAATAAAACAGTGAAAACAGTGAAAAAGTGTGTTTTTTAATATTTATTTATTTTTATTGGATTGAATGTTTTACGGAAAATATTTTTCAGCAGGGGGACATTTAGCCAAGCATTTAGTGCTGTCAGTAACACTCCATCCAGTGCTCACTCCTAAGTTCTATTCCAGTGCCATACTATCCATATTTATTCTATGGTCATAAGCAACAGCTATTGTCACTTATTTTTAAATATTCAAAACTGAAATTAAAAATTAAACAACTTGCTTGGAACAAACTGCAAATTACATTGTTCTTACAGAATGTAATCTATTCAAAATTACATGTTAAAAGTAATTTTATTAATAAAAGACCTTATTGGTAAACAATTTACAGGCATTGTAAATCACTTTAAACTAATGTTACTACAATTTCTGTTATTTTGTTACGCTAACTTTATTACACCCTTTTTCACACATATTTGTACATGTTTCAGTTAGACCAAATATACGGACACCAGTCAATGTTAATTACCACTGTAGCAAATTAAAACATACATATATATTCCTATTTTTTTGATTATTTTTATCCGTTTTTTACTGCTTGAATATATTTACAAAAAGCATTGTTTGGACAAGCAGACATTTAGAGGAGTGAACCGAGAACCCGTATTTGTGCCGGTCGTAGAACTTAAATCCATGTTCATTCCAGTTTTAGATCTAGCGCTTTAGTTGTCTTTGTCAGATTGATAGAAACGTCAGCTACAAATTGACTATGGCTTAATAATCTTTACAATAAATTTTTACTTTAATCTAAATTGAAATGCAAACCAAAATTATAATTTAGTAGCTTCATGTTTCATTCATATTCTTATTAAAAATCCGGCATTGATAGTTTATAATATTTAATAATTGTTTAGTGATTTGTAATCGTCACTGTTGCTATGTTGAACAAAAAATTCATTGTTTTCTAATGATAACACTTTATCTACATTTGTATCGATACCGTTTTCTAGTAAATGGCTATGTAGCACTGTTGAATGACAGTTAGCATTTTGTCCTGATGGAAACACTAAAAATTCTGTACAATAGAATAAGAGACCAGCGTAACTTAATCATTGTGTTATCGGAGTACATAAAAGGTATAAATCAGTAATTTAATTTAACTCACCTTTAACATCAATCAGTGGTTTTTATTGATGTTGATTATAGATTACATGTATATGAATTTAGACGGTTTATTTAATGTGCCGTTACTCATTGTTATAGCCAACGTATTTCAATAATTAAAACATTTTCTTGTGGGCATATAAATTCATTTTTCAATGCAAAATAATAAATGGTTGTTAAGTCACGAGTTTGAGAACAAGTTTAGTAACCTGGTCCTTAAAAACATATTGCTAAAGAAACAACAAAAGAGCACTTTTTAAACTACAGCAAAGAACTAATAGCAGCATAATTCCAATGACGGGGTTTGACAATATCCGAATAAACGTTCAATCTTCGATATGCACGATCTTCAAAGCCGAAAACTTAATGTACAATCATATGGAACAATTTTGTCGCCCCGTCCTTTTCAAAGATAAAATGGATTTAAAACTATAAAAAACAATAATATTTGTTGTTTTGTTGTTACTAGTTCCCAAAATACTCACAAGAAATTAATTTAAAATGTAGTTATTGTCAAACTGATATCAACAACTGTCACTTTATTAAACCCGATTTTTTTCTTATTAACATTAGCATTATATAATTACATTTTATACAAATATTTGTATACTAGCATTGACCATTTTCAAATAATTTAAAAATTAAACCTTGAACATTAATCAAATTATTCTAATATATCTCGTTTTTTATCTTTGTTTTGGTTTACTTTTATTTAAAATTTAATCAAAATATTTTTAAAAATATATATGTTTTGGTTGATTGTTGTGTTATTGCGTTTTGTTTTTAAATCATTTTATCTTATGCTCATTTTTCGGTTTAAAACTGTCACACATAAAAACCTCCATTAAATTCCAATAGTGATAATATTTTGGAGATTTAATGTTGAAAACAAAACTTTAGGCAATTTTGTACTTTTTCAGACAGACATGTAAATAAATAAATAAATAATGGCAAAAATGAATTAAATCACGACAATCACAAATCTTACGTTAAATTGCATCTACTTTACAATAGACAAAGCATATCCAAAAATAGGGTTTTTATAAATTGGGTTAAATAACAAAACAATAGTATGTATGTCTTGTGTGTCTCGACTCATAATTTCCAATTTGTACACTATTTTGTTTTCATCAAAACAAAAAAGCAAAGATGAAATGAGTAAATAAAAAATTAATTAATGTTTCTTTTTCATAAATTATTATGTTAGTTGCTTCATTTTGCAAAACACTGTTAATAAATAATTTTATGTGTGTTGAATTGAAAATTAATACTCTTTTTTTCAAAACTATAGTTACAACTTATAAAAGGTGTTTATTCTTCTTTAGGTACTTTGTAAAACTGCATTTAGCATATAATACAGTTATAAATACTACTACCACTACTGCAAATATTATTACTACCATCAACCTAAAAAGTTTCAGTCTAAAAATAATGTCATGATCTTTTTAATTTGGTTTTATATATTACTATTTAAATTATGCACTGTTTAAGCACTTTATAATACCACAAAAAGTTTTATAAATGTATGCTTTTGTTTAATAAATAAACATGATTTGAATACTAATTACCATTGAAAGTGGACGTAAGTTTAATTATTTTATTTAGCATAATTATAATCATAGTAAACAAACATAAACTTATACAAAATAATTTTTAGAAGTTCTATTTTTTACAAGATGTCACCAAATTTATTTTCTTGACTGCAAATACTGAATAAATAATGTAGCATTGTTTTTAAACGTTTATTTTGGTTGAAAAGATTAATTTCGATTTCATTAGAAACACAACTCAGTAAAGCTTGTTTGTTGGTTAAATTGATTTAAGCTTAGTTCAAATCATTGGGTTCTCTTAATAATTCTAAATAAAAATATTAAAAGACGTTAACTCTTACATGATATTTAATTTAAACTTTTTAAGCACTAGTAATATATATATATATATATATATCGACAAAATAATATTTCTCTTTTATACATAATCTAGTATTGTAAATTGCATAATAAAACTAAATTCTTGTTTTAAATTGTGACTTTTAAAAACGTTCAAATTACATACTTACATTAATTGCAAGAGTTTCTGCAGGAAATGTAAAGTTATTTGTATAACCATTACAATGCTAATTAAAATTGACCAATTTAATCTGTGTATGTTCTTGTACCAAATAAGCAAGTTGGTAAAACACCATGTTCAATTTTACATTATATATAATAGACAATATGTAGTGCAAATCTATGTAAAGTATTATTTTTAATTGTTTTTTATATTTATATTGACTATAACAATCTTAGTTTTAAACATATTGTTTGATACAACATTTCTAATACTTATTTCCTTACTATTAACAGCATTTTTGTATCTTCATTTAATAGCATTTAAAAGTTTAAAGTGTAATTTCACATTTTCTTATCAATAGAATGTATAGGGTCTAAAATGGAACTTGTCAATGAACTCTTATTTTTCTATTTTTTCAACAACGTAATTATGCTAAAATAATATGGGCTATCAATACTTGAGGGTAATTGTTTTTTAATTTTTTTATAATTATAAATATTTAAGTGTCTTGTAGTTTTTGGATAAATAGCATTCAAATGGGTAAATGGTAATAGCTACAATAAAAAATTAGATACATAATAATAAAGTTAATAATATAAAACGATTACGCAAAAATAATTTCAAAGAAAATTATTATTTATCTAGATAATTTTACAAGTGCTTACATAACCCAGCACACATTACTCTATTTAATTATAGCAAATTGATTAGTTTTAATATTTTGCATGTATGTAAAACTTAACACTAATTATGGTGTGAAAAGATCAAAGAAATTTTTTCAATATTTGACCCCCGATTAATGTTTGATCGACCTGTCAAACATTTTAATTTGACCCCTTAATTTGGTACACTTACGGCAGTTGATTACAATGAGTTTAAGCAGTTGAAGCTTTCTCTCAATTTCTAAAAATTATAAACAAAGAAAAAAGTTAAAATTTTGGTTTAACTATTGAACAAGTTGCAGATTTATTTGAGGTAAATGCAAGGATTGTATACAAGGATTATACACGTCCAAAAACAATTGGAACTGGATCTGCACCATCAACTAGTAAACGAAATGATTTGTTTATAATCACTACATTGAAAAGAAACAGAACGAAGCCCATTAAACAAAGAAAAAAAGAAAAATTAACTCATTTTTCATATTCACTTATCCGTAATTGAATGAAATCATCAAATTTGCAGTTAAAGAAAACGCTAAAAAAGGTTTCTTTAACAGAATAACAGAAAAAAGTGTGGAATTTGAAAAAATGTGTGAAAACAGTTCAGCTTGTTTCTGGAGATCGATATTTTTACTGACGAGTGTGATTTAAATTACGAACCATGGACAGTGCAGTCCACGGTTATTTGTGGTCCCGATTTTTCTCAAGATTACAATTGCATTGTTTAAAAGGTTGCACATTAATCATATCTTCATGGATATTATGGAATTAAGTTCGGATAACTGCCAAAATAGAGTCAAACAAGTAGCCACTTAAACAGCTCAAAATTTATAACCATTTTCAAAAACTTTTTTAAAACTGAATTATGACAAAATGCTTCAGGGCATTTAGTGGTTGTTCAAAATAATATGTCGAAAAAGGTAACCTGCTTTTTTTCATAAAATTTAACACATTTTTATTGTTTAGACTAAAGATTCTTTAAATAACAAAAAACTGAGTTTCATTCAATTGCCTTTATACAACCCGGACTTCGATACAATTGAACATCTTTTTGGTTATCTTAAACGAGGGGTGAATGGGATAGAAAATCAAGGCACTCTCAAAGAAAAAATTGATTTTGTGTTGAAAAATCGAGTTTGACCAGATTATATCAATAATTTGGTTGATTTCTATTCAAAGCGTTTAAAAGAAGTTATAAAAAACCACGGTTATCCTTTAGAATTAGTGATATCCATTATTTATATATGTACATATTTCATAATATAATTTATTTTTAAACAAATAATGTAGTAGTATTTTTATCTTGCAAAATGTGTAAATTCTGGGTTTTTAGTCCAAAAGAAAATTTATTAATGCTGTTTGGCAAAAAAATTATTTTATTGTTTTGTATTGCTAAAGTGATGTTTGACGGTTATTTTAGTAAAATGTTGATGCGCCTACTATGCTTAAGTGACGTGAGGAAAGTCAATCAATTTCAATGCGTTAATTTTTACACTGCCCATTTTAGCCTCTGTAATTTTTTTTTCATTTTGGTTGGTGACGTGGCGTCACCTCTTCATTATTCCCCATATTTATACGACATTGCAAACGATCGATTTCGATGGCTTGATAAGCGTAACACAAACGTAGAATAATAACAAAGTTTCTTGGCTGGTAGACGGCATCCTTGTGACGTCGCCACTGTTCGCAAAGATTGACAAGGCTGCCTGATTTTTTGTCAGGGTTATCTCCCTTAGCCCAAGGGCTACATATGATATACGTATACCTTTAGATACCTTTTAAGTATCCTGGGTGTATGTTCGCACCCACCCGCCGTAGCGGAAGCCCAGTTATACCGCTGTGCATTCGGACCCTGCTGTTATTAGTCTAGATACCTAGGGGCACCTAGTCCAGGATGCACCACGTGGAGGACTAACAGTCAGGAATATCACCATCATTGGAAATTGAGACTTTATAAGCATTACTCAAATCCTCAGGATCATTAGCATCCCTTAGCCCCTGTAAATATAAATTTTAAATACAGGTTCCACAATTTTGTAATTATTTTATAAAATAAATAATTGACTAAATTTTAATCATTTAATTACAATAAAAACCTTGTGTCCTTTGTCTTTTTTTAATTTAATATTTTAATAAGCATAAATATGGTAAAATGCAATTTTTAATATGGTTGTATATTATTAACACTATTATTATTACAGGCTTTTTTCTTTAAACAACTTGTGGTATCAGAATGGCTTTTTGTAAATAATACTTGAATATGTGCACAGCACTTTCGCTATCTGACAGTTGACTCATTTCTCCAAGAATTTGTTCCAACTTTCCACGTCAAAAAACTGTGCTTACATTTCGTATATTTATGTAAGCATTAGTTTTGACATTGAAAATCTTGTATTTTAAAAATTGAATTTTCTTTAAACATTTACTCAACCCCATCATCGGAATTGCGATTTTGCTTTTCTGTCGTTGTTTTCATTAGTAAATATTTACTAATGTTTAAGTAATCTTCACTTTACGTTCCAACTTTCGTTCTTTTTCAATTGGACTTGGGACAAGCTATAGCAGAATTTTATTTACTTAATATTGTTAATACTACTTTTGTTTGCATGGATTGCAATTCTCTCGGGTTGTCCAGGACTAGGCAAAAGACAATTAACAACATTGAACGGTGATTTTTTTATTTTGAACTTTACAGCTCTGAGTTAATTTTATTCAAACCATTTTGACTGACCACATTGTTGTATTGAAAATATATTTATTTAAAAATTACTTGTTTTTAATTTTGTTTAATAATTAAATTAGGGTGTGTTTATTATTTTTGTTTGTAATTGCAACATGGATTTTTGCTGCTACTCATAATTATTTTGACTCTTAAATAAGCCATATAACAACATTTTATAACCATTTTGATAGACGTACTTTCAGACAGTATATTCTTTCGTTGCATTTATTTATAACTGGATCGATGGTATTTAATTACAATATAATGTCTAACCGTACACGTGATGATTGTCCATGTCAATACATACTAAGTTATGCAATATGAATATGAAAAGTACTAATATCTACTGCTGCATAGTTATCATAACCTTTTTCATTATACAAAAAATTTCAGTTTCAAGATTATAAAAAATTTGAAAAATAAATATTTTTAAAGCTTCTTGGTTTTATCTCTTCCATCGTTTTAAACATTTCTTATAAATAAAGTGCCGGGGTGGTCTAGCGGTACAGCGCTCGACTTTGACTTGGATGGGTGTCGATTCGAATCCCACCATCGGCACTAAATTCGGACCCACGTTCGGCTTTGCTAAAATGTCCACCGCTGAAAGGTGCAGTAAAACATTCAGGCAATAACAAAAAAATTAAATTAAAAATATAAATAACCGTACTTTAAGTTGTAGATTGTTTCTAACTAAATATCTAAATAATATCATCATTATTATGATTAGTATCAGCAACAAACAACAAAAACAACAACAGTAGGTAATAATAACAACAATACTACTACTACTACACTACTACTACTACTACTAATAATAATAATAATAATAATAATAATAATAATAATAATAATAATAATAATAATAACCATAGTATATTGATGCTAACATCAAATTTGGTATAAATATTTTTGAAATCATAAATCATTTAAGTTTGATGTAACTGTTTATTAAAAAATGCGATTGATTACACGTGATTGCAACAAACAACAACAATAACGATAACGATAATAATATATTGTTGTTATTCTTATTATTATTGTTGTTATTATTATTATTATTGTTATTATTATTATTATTATTATTATTATTATTATTATTATTATTATTATTATTATTATTATTATTATTATTATTATTATTATTATTATTATTATTATTGTTGTTGTTGTTGTTATTGTTATTATTACTAATAGTATATTGATGCTAACATCAAATTTAAAATTATAAATCATTTAAGTTCAATGTAACTGTTTATTAAAAGACGTGATTGGTTACACGTGATTGCAGTATATGTAAGAAAATATGAAGTTTTTCAATTGAATCGAAAACAAAATACATCCATTTAAAAACATCATTGTTGCTAAAATTTTGTATAAACAAAGTAAACGTTGTTTGTTTAATGCAATTGGCACATAATTAGCACACACACATACAAACATCTTCCCCAAAAATTAGCCCAATTGATGTTTGTATATATACAACATACACACATTTCTTCTCATTCCCCAAATAATAATAAAGCATGTATTTTGTTTGCTTAACCACATTCTGTGTTATTAATTGAAACGCCTCATGTGTTTCCATTCTTAGTCAATAAACTACTGACAGTTTCTCATTTTGGAAAAAGAATTAATTCATTATCATTATTATTGGCGTGTTAACAATTGACTATATATTGTTCAAGTACATACATTCTCGTTGCTGCTGAAAGATGTAGTAGTCATATTGATAAGCAACCTAGACAATATGTGAATCATTTGTTTAACATGTCAACATGTTACTAGGAGAAAAACCGATTTGAATTTTTTAACACTTGACATGTGTACAATTTACATTTTACTATAAAAACTTGGTTTAATATTATTATTATTATTATTATTATTATTATTATTATTATTATTATTATTATTATTATTATTATTATTATTATTCGATTTAAATGCTTTGGTAGAAGTACATTCAGTTTAATTATATACAAAATATTATACATTCATCGAACCATAAATCATATTATTAAAATTGGGAAGTAGTTATAGTAATAATATAAACTATCTGTTAGGTTAAAAATAGAGCAACAAAAATTAGTTTATGTATAGCAAAGCAATTCCCATAGTGCAAGTACCAAAATAATCACTATTTGATATTTAAAAGACAGTTTATTTTTTATATTTTCTGAGTGAGTTAAAAATCTTGCAAATATGGAATGCATTGGATGTGAATAACTTTTTTTCTTGATTTCCCTGACACAATCGATCCGTTAAAGTTGGCATGCAGTTCATTATTGTTATCCCTGGTTATTCTTTCGATCAATAAACGACAGTTTTTAGATTATCCCTCAATGAGTTTATCAATGATTTCTACATGCGTGATGCCTACTGACTTGACCATTATTGTGGTGCATGCTTACAGTTTTAATTTTTTTGCATGGTAAATTACAAGTCTTGTTTAAATTAATTAAAAACTATTCAATGCAAACACTATTTATAATTATATTTTATTAGTTCAAAATAGTTGACTAAAATGGAATCGAATTGAAAAAAATGAAACAGTAAAAACTACACCTAACTTTACTAACTACTTGTAAGAAATTGTAATGTATATAACGAATTGTTATATCACAATTCATTTTAAAATGTACCGGAATTTAACATGTATTTAACACAATTAAATTGCAGGTAAAAATTCAAATGTCGACTTTATTTTGACTTACTCATCAGTTGGTATGTTTCTGTTTAATGAACCCGTTTAAAAGAAATAAAAGTAATCATTAACAATATAATAAATCTATCAAAGTGAAATATTAATGTACAGTTATTTTATTTTTAAAAATAGTCATAATTACTAGAAATTCAATTTTTGAACTGACTAATTAATGACTGCCTATTGAATAACAACCACCCATAACCCACATTTAACTCCTTATATATTTGTAAAAAACAATGATTTATTAAAGCCATTAATTTATAATTCGGAGGTTTGCTCGACAAACATTATTCCTTAAAATAACCAAAATTACTGTTTATTAAATCTTTTTGCTTGTACACTGCAAACAACATTAACACACTCTTGCTAAATCCATTTTATTATTGTTTATATATATAATTCTGGTCTATAAGAAAACGAAAAACTGTTAAGCTGTTAGCATTTTCCACTCTTATTATTTGAAAACGTTTCCGCTTTAAAGAGTATGAGGCAACTATAATTGTATTATATAAATGTGCATTAATTTTTTAGCATTAAGGATTCGGTATGTGAAAAATCGATCTTTTATTATGATTACACCTAACCCTGTCACCGGAATTATGCTACCTTTAGTTTTTTGCCATTATATTATGGACTGGTGTCCCTTTTTGTTGTTTTTTAGCTCTAATTTTCTAAAGAGACCAGGTTTCTCATCTTCCTCCTTTTTCAACCGGACTGCGTGCCGGCTACAGTGGAGTTGTTCTGAGTCAATGTTACCACCCAGACAAAATATGGAATGCAATGAGAAATCTTTTATCATTGTTTTAAAACAAAATATGTTAAGGATCAAAACTAGCAACTCTATCTTTCTAGAAACCACGTTACCGCTAAAGAATAAATAAATCAAACGTTATAGAACATTTTAAAATTTTGTTTTTATTAATCGAATTCATTATTTTTCTTCATTATTTTATATATTTGTACGGCATATTGAAAAACTCACTCTGATGGCTTTATAAACATAACAAACGAAAGAGAATAACAAAGTTTCCCAACTAATAAGTGACATTTCTGGGACGGCACCACTGTACGCAAAAGGTAAACGAAACTGTCTGAATATTTTTCTGGATTAGCTCCCTTAACCAGACGGCCACCTACGGTATACGTATACCTTAAGATACCTTTCAAATACCTTGAGCCGAAGCGGAAACCCAGTTATACCGTTGTGCACTCGGTCCCTTCTGTGTTAGTCTAGGTGCTTAGATGAACCTTATCCATGATGCGCCACGTGGAGGAGGAACAGTCAAGAATATTACCATTATTGAAAATTGAATCCATATAAGCATTAGTCAAATTTTCAGAATCATTAGCAGAAAATAATTTTTTACCAAGTTAACATTCAACAAAGCCAATCGTCAAACATAAATTCAGTTTTAAATCTGACTTTTTAACCACCTCTAGCAGTGTAAAAATTAATTTTTATTATTATGCTTTCTTGGTTTCAAATTCCTTTTATTCTGAACAGCATGTAATTGTACATTAAATTTTTAGTTTTGAAATTCTACATATTGAACATTGAACGTTTATTCCAGTTTCACTGAATTTCGTTATCAAAATCATAGTGCTTTCACTTTTTTCCGTAATTTGATGGAGTTACATCCTCTTGTTATTTCATTAGCAATATTAATTTTTTACAGAGGTTAAGTTGCTAACCTTGCCCTCAAACCCATCTCCTTTCTTTGTAAATATTATCAGTATGAAAACCGTAATATTGTTTAAACCTAGACAAAATACAATAAAATACTCAGTTTACAAATGCAAGTTAATATCAATAAACTGTTTATGTGATTAAAATATCTATAATTTGAAAACCTTGGTAATATAATTTGTTAATTCATGCATTATATGTATGTTGCTATAGTTTAGATGCAAAATGTCAATATAAGTATAATTAATATCCTTGTGTTTTTTAAACTATCCAAGTTTATTATTAAACAGATGATTTATGAACCTAAATTAACAATTATATTGGTTTTTTTATCACGACTTTAGTCTAATTAAAGAAAAATTGGTTATAAAAATATAATTATTGATTTTGCTATTTTTAAATATATAGGAATCATCATCATCTATCATATGACTTGTAAGTGCTCAAATTATTGACTTAAAAAACAGTATAAAGCACATTGTACTACATTTTTTAACAAGTTTATTTTTAAATAAACAAGAGAAACTATAAAATAAGACGACAATGTATTTTAACCGTTTTGCACACTAATTATTCTTACTTTACTTATTTATTTATTTATTTTTGGACTGATGTTACATACTGCTAATTGTATTGTATTTTTATAATTGTACATATTTTTTGTGTGCTGAAAGCTACTTCTACTGAAGTACCTAAGCCAATAACCATAAATAAATAAATAAAAAGTAGCTATACATTGTGGAAAAACACATAAATACAAATAATAACTTTTTAATTTAATATTTGTAATACATTTATAAAGTAATTATTTATGTAATGAAGTCAATGAAACAATCAATGGGTTGGTGAGATAATCAACTTTTCATCACCTTTATGCAAAGTATCTCAAACGGTTGCCATCTATTATGAAAGAAACTCCGTATAAATCGGAAAGTAATAAACTTGCCTAACTGATAGAGTACCTTGTGTCGGGACTATTGTTGACACAACTGTCAATCTTTATCCACAGTTGTTTCCCTAATATCTTTGCTATACATATACCTTTTGACATTTCAAAGTAAAAATATGATCGTCGCAAAAATAGACATCTGTGTTTTTTTAATTTGACATACAACATATTTATACATGGTTTATTATACTACACATTGCAAAAAAAAATCTGAAAACGGTCATTTGAAATAAACAGCTGAAAATAGTAGACATATTTACCACAATATTTAATTAAATAACAAAATTAAAATCATTAATGGATGTGCTATTCAACTCCATCGTAGTCGGTCCCAAGTCCGGTTGAGAAAGGAGGAGGGTTTGTGAGCAAAATCAGCAACCTGACCTTTGAAAAAATATGGTTGAAGAAATAACAAGAGGTTACCATTTTATGAAACTACGGCAAAGAAGTGAAAGCATGATTCCAATGACGGGGTTGAGTAAAATCTGAATACAATTTCAATTTTCGACATGCACAATCTTCAAAGCCAAAAATTTAGTGTACAATTATTTGGAACAATCTTATTGCCCCATGCTCTTTAGAGTACAAGGGTTTTGAAATAATTTGTTATTATAAGCTATTCAATAACTTTTTGTTCACATTAAATTCAAGTGATTTATTTCAATTACACTTACAATTTTTTAAATAAAGATAAACTGTTTTGTTTATTCAAAAGAAATAATTTGGAAACATAAAGAGTTTTTTAAAGCATTTATTTTATTGTTTTATGGAATAAATTTACAATTTTTTTACTGTTTTAAATATTTAACAGAAAACAACTTTCTACGGTGAATATTTTAGCTAATCCGAATGTAAGCCTGAATTTAGTGCCAATGATAGGGATTGAACTTATACCTATCCACATTCAAATTGAGCACTGGACCACTAGACAACCCCGCACCCCGGCATTGTTTTAGATAAAAACAAATTAGTGCAATTTTTTAATATTTCTTTATTTTATTTTATGTTTATTTTATATTTATTACTTTGAATGTTTTACAAGGAACATTTTTCAGCAGTGGACATTTTAGCGAAGCCCGCATTTTAGTGCTGGTGGTGGGATTCGAACCCATACCCACCAAAATCCAAATTCGAGCGTTGTACCGCTAGACCAATGTTTGATGGGAAACATTTTTTAGTAAATAGACATTTCTCAGAACCAAATGAGTACCTGTGTTTAGTGCCGGTGGTGAGACATAAAATCGTGACTACACAGTTTTAAATCTAGCACCCTACCAAGTAGGTGATTAACTTTATTTGGTTACTGAAAATAAAGTTTGTTGATTTAGAAATAAATGATTAATAGATATTTATTTATATGAGCAGCTAGCAAAAGCAATATCGTATTTTAAAAAAGTAGAAAGAACTAAATTGTAATAAAATTAGCCAAAAACACAAAAATATAGTTTTTGCTCTTTTTAAAAAATTTTTATCAACATTGAAAATTAAAATTAACTAGCTTTTAAATTTTGAAAATACGATTTACGGTAATTCAGTTATTTACTGGTAGAATGTGGAGTAAAATAACTTGATTCAACACATCAATCACTAAAAGTTATGAACCATTATAATAAGAAACAAAAATGCAAAGTTTACATTTTATAAATAAAAGATCGAGCAATTATTGTAATATTAAAGTTTTGTTTTTTTGAAAATAAAACGATAATACGATATTAACTAGTTGGTTATCAGCAGCCTAAAAAAAACTTTTAATGGTTAGAAAAAAGGTGATTTTTAGTAAATAATGTTTTGGTTTGCTATAAAGTACAATGAACTTACAAGATAGTAAATTATACCTGATACATTAATCAGTCAAACTTTTATTTTGAGAAAAAAAGGTATTTTTCATGTTGAAATGCAGCGGACCTACGTAGGAGTCACATTAAATATTCATATTAGTGTCTCGAAAAAGGAAGCATCTAAATTAGTTAACTTCACATTTATCTAAGTAGCAGTAATAGTACCAGAAGTAGAAGTAGGAGTAGTAGTAGTAGTAGTAGTAGTAGTAGTAGTAGTAGTAGTAGTAGTAGTAGTAGTAGTAGTAGTAGTAGTAGTAGTAGTAGTAGTAGTAGTAGTAGTAGTAGTAGTAGTAGTAGTAGTAGTAGTAGTAGTAGTAGTAGTAGTAGTAGTAGTAGTAGTAGTAGTAGTAGTAGTAGTAGTAGTAGTAGTAGTAGTAGTAGTAGTAGTAGTAGTAGTAGTAGTAGTAGTAGTAGTAGTAGTAGTAGTAGTAGTAGTAGTAGTAGTAGTAGTAGTAGTAGTAGTAGTAGTAGTAGTAGTAGTAGTAGTAGTAGTAGTACTAGACACTAGCAATCATTCATCCTTCTAACAGTTTTCTATGTGTACAAAAAATGTTTTGTCTAAATACATTTGAACAGATATATACAATATTGTTTTCGTTTTTGGAAAAAAACAGCAATACTGTTGCTAAACAAAACAACTAGCCACTTTGTCTCTTTTGCCTTTTTTTCAATCCGTTTTTGTCTATGTTCCGTGGTGGAAAGTCTTGTTTTATGACTTTTATACCTATAGCTAATGTGTGCATCCTTGTGTTATATATATATATATATATATATATATATATATATATATATATATATATATATATATATATATGCGATTAATGAAGACGGTATTAATGAAAATTTTAGTGCATTTAAAAAGGTTACTTCTTTAAAAAATATTTAGACCATAAGTTAAAAAGTGAACAGTAATAGACAAAACCCGTTTTTAAATAATCAGTTATATTATTTAATAAGTTTTTTCCATAAATGTTTATGTATAATAGACCATTTTTTCGAAGTACGATAATTTTGTTTAATCTAACTAACATAATAAATACAGTGTTTATTTACCACTTCTTTAATCGGTGCTGAAGTCGGTGTTGAGAAAGGAATAAGACTAGAAATTCCAAATTACCAACAAGGAATAAAACTTTTAAAAAATGCAATGTGAAAAGAATTATCGAAAACTGTTCAAATTGGAAATGCTTATTAATTTTCTAATATTCGGGCAAGGTTGAACGGACTTAAACTCAACTCAACGAAAGTAGTTATAACACTTGCATGCTATTTATTATTATTATTACAAAACCCTTTTGCTTTAAAAAATGAGACAACAATTACAGTAAAAAATAACAACAACAAAGTCCCGTTGTAGTGTAAATATATTTGACCACATATTAGTTCTTTGTCTACTGCAGTATTTCATTATATACAAAGTTTCCCTGCTAAATATAAATACACCCGTTGCAATAGAGTATGTATTTTCTCAATGTGAAACTACTCTTCTTTTTGTCACAAGCAGTTTTGTTGAAGCTAAA
Organism: Cardicola forsteri; assembly: GCA_025895645.1. Lineage (NCBI taxonomy): Eukaryota > Metazoa > Platyhelminthes > Trematoda > Strigeidida > Aporocotylidae > Cardicola > Cardicola forsteri. Next base: position 127,232 of record JAKXYG010000984.1, on the reverse strand, counting down.
ATATATTGCCAAGACCAAGTCTTCAATAAACAACCAATCTGTAATCAACAGGATTACGTTCGACTACCACGAATGGACGGGGAATTTTTCTTTTTAAGTTGTAAAAAATATACAAAAAAAATTTGTATAAAAAAATATTTACCACTGATATACTGCATAAAATTGGTTACATTTAATATTATTTCTCAACGTTTACAAACTACCCTCGTGTATAAAAATTGAATTTTCAAAATTTTTTAATCGTTTTTATTATTCAAAACAAAAAAATGTAAATAATTTAAATAGTTAGCTGCCGTTTCTGTTGAAATTCAAAACGTTTTGAGCACTCAAAAATTGAAAGCATTGTTTTTGAACATTGAAACAACTAAACTCCTTTATTTTGAATAAATTGATTTTTGCTTGATTAAAGGGTTTTATTTTAAAATATCTTGTCTCACGTGTTACATTTTTCTATTGAAATAAATATAGCGTTTAAAACAGCTGTTCTTTCTTTATTTATTTTTAAAAAAAAGAATAAAGTGACTAACATCATTAGACAATTCTACTATTATTTTATGAAAAAGAGACATTCAACAAACGTATTATTTTTCTGAAAAAGGTCATTTGTCTGATATGCACTAGTCTTAAAATTCTTACACATTCGTGTCTGGCACTTGAAAAACAAAAGGACAATGTTTGTCCGAAAATTCTGGGTTTTAGTTAGTTTTTTCTTTAAATTAATATATTACCATTATTAACGTTGATGTTGTTGTTGTTCGTGTTTGTTTAAATATTTTTGTAAAAGTACATTTAGTTTATATGTGTTCACATATTACAGGCCTTTTTATGTAAAGCCCAATCTAGCAACTATTATTTAGCGAAACTCCGAACGAAGAAGTGATCTAGTGTCGGCGGTCCAACTCAAAGCCGTGCCCATCTAGCTTACATGTCCAACGTTCATTAACATGGACAAACGCTCGATTCAAACCCAAAATCTTGTTTTAAATTGTTCATTTTTTATAAAGTAAACATTTTTCAGCAACTGTAAACACGTAGCGCAGCTAAACAAAGGCCTAGTAGTGCCATTCCTCTTTTGCAGTTTTTCCCTCTTTTATAAAGGGTCTCTGTTTCTGGTCACTTTTGTCTATTTGGTTTTTCATTGAACCAATTTGAAACATACTTTTCAAATAGTTTTGGAGTGGAATTTCTTTACTGAGACTGGCTAGATCCGTTTATTTCTGATCCCCACTAGGGTGAGTTTGATAGCGCCATTTATATCAGGTTCAATAAAAATCTAGAAATTGCCTACTATATTGGTGAGTTCTCTTCAATGGACTACATAAAAGTAATTTTTGTTGCTGCCGTGCCAAACCTTGTTGTCAGAGCGACAGAAGTAACTAGAGTTCAACACTTAATGTGGGCTGTTGTCAAAGCTTTTGCTAAATGTCCACTTGGTAAAAATGTTTTTCGTCAAACATTCCAGTAACAAAGACCTTTTTGTTAAAAAATTAACTAGACTATAGTATTGAAATGAAATATCACTTTTAAACAGTGCTTATTAACTAAAGCGGATTAGTAAAAATTGGGGGGGGGGATATTTATTATTACAACTATGTACATTAACTTTATCGTAGCCGGTACCAAGTTCGGTTGTAAAAGGAGAAGGGTTTGAGGACAAGGTTATCAGCCTTTGAAAAACTACAAATGTTTTATCACTCAAAAAACTGAGATGTTTTTATGTAATTAACAAAATAATTAGCATGTTTTTCATATCTACTTTTCTGCTAACATTGCTCATTATTTGCCACTTATTTTTCTTAGATTTTATTTCAATATTTTTAATATCCCGAGGTAATCTCGAAATTCAGCAGATATGGATTCAAGTATCACCGGCACTGACATAAAATTACAGGCCATCATTTGTGGTTTGACTAAATGTTCACTTGCTCAAAATGTATGTCACACAACATTAAAGCAGTAAGGATTCCAAATACAATCGATATGATGTATTTTTAAATGTGTAATTGAACTTGCATTGAATGATAATTTACGAACCGTTGTTTTTACTTAATAGAAGGAACGATAAACGTCACATGCCGACCTTGACAAAGCGAGTGCAAAGAACAAGACTAGAAAGACATTTATTAACGTCAAATACATAACAAATACGTACTATAATTTTGTGTATCATGTATACATTAACCAACCCAGACATGTTAAAAATAAACATTATATATTTTTATCTTATTACAAAGCCCTTAACAGCATGGGGGCCAACAAGACAACAGTAACAGAAAAAATGACAACAACTCGAAAAGAACATGCAGCAACAACATGATTCCATGTGTTCGAACATTTTGTCGACATTTTTGTTTAATTCCCCAGGAGATATTCATTTTGATTCAATCTTCCCAAATGATTCTTAGCCAAGTTTTCTGTGGTTTCTCAACCTTTTTTTGCCATCATCAATTATCCATTTCAAAACCGTTCTTGCTAGTCTTTCGAGCAATAAACGTAGAATATGACTAAGTAATGTTCTTTGTTTAATTGTAATAATCTTGTCTAATGGACGACAGTTAGGTCTTGCATATTAAAAGTTTAATTTTTGTTTCTTTGTTGCTCTTTGCTACTCTTTGCTAAAATATAGTTTCTGTGTGTTTCTACTTGTCATAGAAACAAAGGTGCCAACCTAACATTAATCTGTATTACAAAAATTGGCGGGCGAGTGCAAGCATATATCCAGGATACTTGAAAGGTATCCTATAATATATCTATGCCAGATGTAGCTGTTTGATCAAGGAAAGTAACCCTGACAAAAAAAATCAAACGGCCTCGTCAATCTTTGCAAAAAATGGTGTCGTCATAAAAATGCCGTCTACTATTCAAAAAACTTTCTAATTCTTTTACGTTTGTTACGCTTATTAAGCAATTGAAATTGATCGTACAAAATATAGAAATGAAGTGAAGTTGTCAGCGACCAAATGAATATGAATGAAATAAACAATAACAATCTTAAGTTTAATTTTTTGCAATCATTTAGTGACTTTTACCAGTGAGACTATCTAAGTATAAACAAAATAACAGTTTCAATTATCAATTTGTATTCCTTCATTGTAACCAATTCTAAATCGGGTTGATAAAGAAAGATTGTGCCGGAGTGGTCTGGCGTTACAGCAATCGACTTGCGCTTGGAGGGAATGGGTTCGATTCGAACCACCAGCACCAAACGTGGGCCCACGTTCGGTTTCGCTAAAATGTCCACTGCTGAAAGATGCGTTTCTCGTAAAATATTCAAAGTAGCAAAAGTAAAATTTTTAAAAATAGTAATAATAAAATAAATAGTGCTAAAGAAACAACGAAAGAACGTCATTCCAGCTAATTACAGCAAAAAAAAGACATGGTTGACAAAGTTTGAATAATACCTTAACTTAGGATTTGAATAACCAAATTTTATTATTATTATTATTATTATTATTATTATTATTATTATTATTATTGTTATTATAACTATTGTTACTATTATTATGATTACAATTATTACAAAACTCTTTTGCTTTAAGTACAAGCATGGGGCAATAAGATCACAATTATAACAAAAAAAACAACAACAACAACAACAAAGTCTCGTAATTCAAAAAGAACATGAGACAACAAAATGTTTCCATGTATTTGAACATTCTGCCAAACGGTTTGTTTGATTCTATGAAACATTCATTTCAATTAGATCTTCCCGAATAGTTCTTAGCCAAGTTTTCTGTGGTTTACCAACCTTTCTTTACCATTTTCGATCTTCCATTCCAAAACCATTCTTGCTGGTCTTACGGGCGTAGAATTTGACCAAGTAATTTTTTCCGTCTAATTGTATTGATGTCATTTAGTGAACAAAATTCAGTTATTTTCATGATCTCGTGATTTGAAATGTGATTGCGCCCGGTAATATTTAGAATACTTTTAAGACACCGGCGATGAAAAGCATCCACCATCTTATTAATCTTGTCTGTTCGCTTCCACGTTTCACTCCCGTATATTGCCGTAAGAATGATTATTAATGCGTACAAACAAAGTTTTTTTTCAGGCAAATGGAAGAAAGTGACCATATTGATTTAAGTCTATGAAAGACTGACACTGTCTTTCCAAATCTGGCTTTAACATTCATTTTGGTTTTTCTGTCCTTACCAATTTGAGATGTAATATCACGGAGACGTGTTGTCATATTTTGCATCAATTTTGGAGTTTCACTGAGTAAATCAATATTATCTGCAAAATCCAAATCTGTTAATCTTTCATGGTTCCATTTGATACCATAAGATAAATTATTCATGGACCGAGTCATAATAAAATATTTTACTAGAAGAAATAAAAAACGGTAACAAAATACGTCCTTGACGTACATCGGTAACAATTTTGAACATAGCAATATGACCACTTTTTGTTCAAACACAAGTTGAATTTTTGTATAACAAACGTATAATATTCACACACTTCAACGGTATTCTGTAAACCTTAACGATTTTGCACTGTCAAAAGCTTTCATAGAATCAATAAAATTGAGTGTAAGTGATTGCTGAAATTCGTGACTTTGCTCAATAATGTTACGGAGAGTGAATAATTCTTCAATACAACTCCTTCCTTTCTGAAAACCTGCTTGTTGTCCTCGAAGGTGTTTATCTACCGCATTACTTAAACAATTTAAAATTACTTTGCAAAACACCTTACCAGGAACAAACAATAAAGTTATTCCGCGCCAATTTTTCCAATCATTCAGACTTCCTTTTATGGGAATAGTAACAATTACTCCTTTCCGCCAATCAATTAGAACTTGATCATTATGCCATATAACATTAAATAAAAAAGCAAGCTCACTTGGTACATCATCACCTCCATGTTTGAGCATTTCTGCAGTTATCTGGTCAAGTCCTCCTGCCTTATTGTTTTACAACCTTTGAATTGCATAAATCACTTCAATTTCAGAAATGTCATCAATACATATTTCCGGATTTTGAGTCACATTCATATCATTATCATTATCAAAATCTATAAGAGTATTTAGCATGGGCGACTAAGTACTTCTTTAAAATGCTCTACCCATCTAGATGATTGCTCATCATCTGTCAGAAGTAAACGACCATCTTTTCCTTTAATTGGAATATCGGTGTTCTTCCTAACTCCCGACAGTTGTTTTACAATTTTATACAGAGACTTGGAATCATTTTTTGCTGCTGCTTTATCTGCTTCTTTGTGTATGTTTTCTAACCAATCATTCTTATCTTTGCGGCAGCTTTTTTTAACCTGTTTATCTAAAGTTCTATATTTATTATCAAATATTTTCCAGATAACAAAATTGTTAGAATGATCTCTTTCTAATTTTGTTTTCTTTCTGAGATTACTTAGAACCCAAGAGACTGATGAAATCTATTGTTTCGTTGTAAAGCCACATCTTCTACCCAGTACATTTGTTGCACTGTTTGTAATGGTATTTGAAACAATTTCCATTGATCATCAGACTTTTCTACCCTTTTCAGATTTTGAAATGTATTTTTTAAGGAATTGTAAAATTGATTTGAGATATTTGGCTATTTAAGCTTCTCACACGAAAATGAATGTAATTTTTTTGTGGTTTCTATTGTCTTTAATTTTAAACGAAATTTTCCAACAAGAAGATTGTGATCAGAACCAACATCTGCACCGCGATATGCACGTACATCTTGCAATGAAGATCGCCATTTTGTGCTAATATAAATGTAGTTAATTTCGTTTGTTGTTTTTCCGTTTGGAGAAACCCACGTTGCTTTGTGTATATTTTTGTGAGTGATAAGTAGTAGTAGTAGTCAGATAAATCACACCAAAAGTGTTGTCTTGAAATGAAACCAAATGTGAAGATATTTTCACTAATCAAACAATTTCCTTATTTACTTTTTTGATAAAGTAGATTAATAGGGTTTTCAAATCGAAAATTCACGGATCAATAATGACAGGTAAATAAGGCGAACATAACTCGTTTCAGATTTATGCAATATTCAAAATGTTGGTCATTTCGTTATTATTATTTTGATTTCATAGCTAAGTTAGTCACCATAATGTATCTATGCCAAAATCAATACACATTGGTCAATTCAAAAATTGATTTGTACTCATACCCCTGTATCTACAACCCACCCACTCACGTGTGTGTGCACACACATACAAACAAACTATGAAACAGGATAATGAATGAATTGTCCTTGATTTAAGTGAACCGAATCCTGAATGTCCGAAAATGAGACGTTTTGTCTGCTTTCTGTCCAGATTTGTATTTATTGATCTACCATCTCTAAAAACCAATTTTTGTTTTATCCACACCCAGTTCTTTACAAAAACCCATAATTACAACGCAGTCAACTGTAAACTGTAAACTTGCCCAAGTATATTCAAGACTAATTAATCGGATTTGAACTTTAACTTTGTAAATTCCCCAATTTTAAAACTTATTTACTTGTTCAAAAGATAGACTAAACGTATTTATTAAAAAAGTCAGTATTTGCCAAGAAATGCTATAATTGTTTTCATTGAAAGTCACTTTGAATTAGATAGTTCAATATTATTTATAAGATTGGAAAGTCATCGTTATAGCGCATGAAATAGTTTGATGGAGAAAAAACGGTTGATTTCAGATATCTCCTTTTTTCTATTCTGGATATCGATGGATGACCCATCCGCCACCTACATTTGAAAAACAGATTGCAGTAACGACTATTATTAGATTCCAAGTTAGTAATTAGAAGGGAGGAGGGTTAGAAGAATCATATTAACGGGACATTGATGGGATGCTAATGATCCTGAGGATTTGAGTAATGCATATAAAGTCTCAATGTTCAATAATGGTGATGTTTCTAACTGTTCATCCTCCACGTGGTGCATTCTGGACTAGGTGCTCATAGGCATCTAGACTAATAACAGCAGGGACCGAGTGCACAGTGGTATAACTGGGCTTCCGCTTTGGCGGATGGGGACATGCATACACCCTGAGTACCTAAAAGGTATTTTAAGGTTTATGTATACCATATGTAGCCAATGAACTAAAGGAGATTATCCTGACAAAAATCAGGCAGCCTCGTCAATCATTGTAAACAGTAGCGTCATCACAAAAACGCTGTCTTTTAAGCAAGAAACTTTCTAATTCTTCTACGTTTGTTATGCTTATCAAGTCATCGAAATGGATTGTTTTAGTATACCGTACAAATGTAGAAATAATGAGATAGCTTTGCTATCAGCCACTATCAATTAACAGTCAATTTAAATTAAAAATGATTGCTTTGGAAGGGTAAGTAGAAGGTGAACTGAAGTTAAGAGGTAAAAAATGATTGTTTTGAAAAGTGTTTACAGGCAAATGTTTAAAATTTGATTTGGGAAAAGAATACCGGTTTCAAATTTGATTGTCATTTACATTTTTTAATGTGAACTGGTATCAAGTAGCAATATTTGCTTCTAATTAGCTAGGATTTATTAATTGTATTATGTAACAAGTGCATTTCTATTTTAAATAATATTTAAACAGCCTTTTTAAATAATTGATTAAAACGGAAAAAGCACATTTAAAGCTGCACAACTGTTCTCTTCAAATAAACTAATATACGCATAATTGATAAACTTGTTTATTACAAGCATATTCACAGCAAAACTTTTTAACAGCATTAGTATTTTAATCTATGCATCTAAGTCTTGTATCACGGCTGATATTAACAAGTTTTACAAGTCTACTCCGTGTTACCTGTCCATCAGTAATAATGGTAACTCGTCCGTGTTATAGATATAGTACACTACTATCTAACCACTGTTTACTGTTTGTTTGTACTTTAAAAATGAATTACATTAATTTTCTGTCTATATCATGTGAATTTAGTTTAGATGATGTACAGACACATATCGTCACACACGTCTAGTAACGTGATCTTGGACCAATCATTTCACCGTTAAAAATTTTGGTATTGATGTGGTTATTGGCATACGTTGATATACAAGTATACAAGTATACATTATATACTTAAATATTGAAACGTAGTACAGTCTATCCTGGTTCTGTCTGGATTTGGATTCTAGATTTAGGTTGACATGATTCTTTACCAGATCTGGTTAAGTTCATTCCCAGTCTATTCGTTCTTAGGCCAATGTCAGACAATGGTTTTAATCTGATATCTACATTCGCACTCTAAGTGCATTTTTGTAAATTATCTACCCCTATTCATGTTTAGCGTTACAAAGGTAAAATTGAACATTTGGATTTCATCGTTTATTAGTGTGGATTTAAGATCGCTTAGAGAGCAGTTGGTATTTTGGGTAATACAGTTTCACCGCTACTACTACCACGACCATTCTTATTCCTGGATGGTAGAATGATAGACTCAAAGCTGTGTGCATGGATTTGGGTCCTACCACCAGTACTAAATACACACCTCCGTTTGGTTTTGCTAATTTTCTACTTGCTGAATAATGTTTCCTATCAAATATTTAAGTAGCAAAAATCAAAATTTTATTATTATTATTAATATTATTATTATTATTGTTGTTGTTACTATTATTATTATATAAAAATCCAGACAAACGAAACCCTGAATTATATCTGTCATGTCCTAATTTACAAACATGGCTTCTAGCCTATTAACAATAAATATATGAAAATGACTTCGAGCTCTGAGATTTAGTCACAATGACCTTGAATTTACTGATTTTTTGAATCAAGTAACAGAATTACCAATATCTATAACTCAGCTCCCTCTTTTAATTCTTAGTATGAATATTTTACAAGTAATTTTTATAGTGATTTTTATAAAGCTGTTAATAATCCATCCTCAACTGTATTTAGCATAAACCTTATATCATTTTTTATTGTTACGGTTTTAAATACTTGACGAGATACATCTAACAGCAAATGGACGTTTTTAGCGAAGTCAAACGGCAACCCGTAGGGGAAATTGAACCCATGTTTATTTAAATTTGGGTCGAGTGCTGTACTGCTGTTAAATTGATTAAAAGATTTTACTAATACCGTATATATATATATATATATATATATATATATACCTAATAACTTACTAAAATCATCAATTTTAAAATCATGCATACTTTGTTACGACTGCTTTTTATTCCATTATTCAAAGTTAAATTATACTAATTACCTGCTCCCTCAGAAATAACTGTTTATCTTGAATGCATTCTTCTTAAATTCTACATTTTGTTTCTAGATGTGGATGAATATTGCTCAGAGTTTGAAACAACATGTTAACACCTTACATATCACAGATCTGACCCCACTACTGACAAATACACCATCCATGTATCTTTTACTTAATACTACAATTTAAATCAATTTGTGCAATGATTTTTCAATTTAAATGGAAATATACTTGCACGAATGGGCTAGTCATGGCTGCAATGTCAGTTTGATTTTTTACAAAACATTGAATGCTACATCTTTGGTACAAAATAGGATCAATTTGACAGTTCATTTTGGCGTTTTTTGATCCTCCAATGTTTGATATTACAATTTGTGAAAGATATTATGTATGATGTGTTATTGTGTTATTGTATTGACAAAATTATTTTCCAAAAAAATTCATTCAAAACACATTTTATTTAAACAAAAAAGTCAGTTGTGATTGTCAGTAGTAAACAATACGATGACCAAGGACATTTTTTAATTATTTTATTAAAATATCCATTATTAGACTTGGAATGGCGTTTATTTTAAAAACACAGTAGGAGTGTTTAAGTTTAACCTTCTATCTCGCGGTTCAATTAAAGCTGACACATGTGTATTTAAACGAACTATGTCATTTGTTTATCAATTGCAAACGTATCACCATGGCTACTATTTTTAATTGGTTTATAGTAGACCATAATAATAATAATAGGTCAGCAGTAGTTGTTATTTGATGCTGCCATTTTAATACAAAAATGTTTTGAATGACATATATATATATATATTTCTTTGTCTTTCATTAAATTTTCAAATCGTTTTTTAATCATTCTAACCGTCAGATTTACCTATTCACTTGAAATAAGCACTAGTATCAACAAAAGTTCATCTATTAATAAAAAGCATGATGCATAATTAGCAATTTCTTTCGATGTCAGAATGATTGACTTAAATCGCAGTCACCATGCATTCATATGGTAGCCAACGTTATCCTATATTGTTCGCTTAATCACGTGTGGCCAATATAACATTATTTTTAAACAAATTCATGTTGTTTCTTGATTGAACAAGTTCATTGTATACTTTTTAAATTTTTTTGTTGATATGTACATTTCTAAAAAATAAAAAAAAACAGCTTTTAATTGGTTTTATTTATTTCGACTAAGTTTTCCTAATCCATGGTGAGATTAAATTTTTGTATACTCTCAAAACAAAACAGTTATTATAACCGGTGCGACTAAGCAATCAAATAAACAGCTTGTACTCATTCTAGTTGGCAAAACTTTCAATCTCATTCTTGATTTTAAATGCGGACAGTAGTCAAGACCATTGCACTTAGTCCCAAATCCGATTGAGAAAGAAAGAAGGCTAGATTGCGAAATTAGCAACCTGACCTTATTTGTAAAAAAATGATGCCAAAGAAACGAAAGCAAACTAAGGTTAGAAACAAGTAAAAAAACAGCACAATTCCGATGATAAGATTGAGTATTGAAGCTGAACAAAAGCACTAAATTTCAAATAGGTTTGGGGGTGGTTTAGGGGTACAGCGCTGTACTCGAACTTGTTAGACTTTACTAAAATGCCCATTTGCTAAAAAACGTTTCTCGTGAGGCACTGAAGCAATAATTATATATATATATATATATATATATATATATATATATATATATATATATATATATATATAATATATAAAGAATTTTTTTCAAATTCGCATGTGATTTGATTTTAGCGCCAGTGGTTAAACTCGAGTGTACTATAATTGATTTTTTAAATCGTAATTATTATATTATACTCCTTTTAATTATTTTCAATAGATTAATTTACTTGTTTGTAAATTGCATTACCCTGTGTGTCAAAAACAATAATGGATGTCAACATCAACGAAAACGAACAGATGTTTTATATATTTTTGCTCACTTATGGCATACTAAATCTACGCCGAAACAAAGTTAATCTAGTTGAATTGAATGTTCAACTAATTTTCAACTAATTTTTTAAATTTATTTGGTCTTATTGGATTACAAAGATAAAATTAGTAAAGTTACATTTCTTTGTTATACCAATAGATGGAACAAAGAACCAGACTAAAACAATGTTTTAATTGAACGTTAGTCAACAATAAAATGAAAGAAACATCGATAATATTTTGCACAAAGTAGAATGTATTCAAATATAACAATGACAATCAGTAATGTACTTGTTGGTGGAAAATAATTATCAAAAGTGTTTTGAATAAACAAGTTTCTAAAAAATTGTTCATGTGACCATATTTGGGAAAAACAAACTTGATTGGTTTAACTAAAAATAGCCAATGAAAATGATTATTTTAGTTGATGAAATTGGAAAACAATTCTACTAATGAAGTCTTTAAAAATTTTTGAATTATTTTTGTTTAAAAGTAGAACAGTCTTGCTAAAATTAATTATAAGTAATTAATTCTCATTTAATTTTATTGAAAATTATGGATTTTATTAATAGTACAGTATTGGCGGAAACGTGAATGTTAAATCCAATACTCGTTAACTAGTCGTAAGTTATTTGTCTACGTGGATTGTGATAACAGAAAGTAAACAAATTAAAACCAATTTTTATTCAATCAAATTAAAATATTATCGATAATCATGTAAACTAGACTAATTAAACCAACGAATGAATATAGCTCACAAATCGCGAACATGTAAAGTTTGTTTAAAGGAAAAATCGATAATTATCGTTGTTTATATTGATTAGTCGTAAAAATGAAAAAGTATATAGATTTTTTATAATTCACACTTAGTATGGAGTTTTGGTAGGAAGTACCAAACTTAAGTTTTGTTTAATTTATATATATAACGGTTTAGTAAGCAACTGTACAAACTCAGCAATACTGTACTTAAAGATTTACATCACTTGTGTCAATTTGATTTACCGTGTATTTTATTTATTTTCTCAACCAATTTTTCAAAACTTTTAAGCACAACTATAATCTTTAAAAAGATTTGCAAATAAAAGTTTTGTTTTATTTAATGCATATTTACTTATTCTGTCTATCATTTATTTACTTATGTAGTATCAAATTATTTATGTTTTTTGAAAATAATGCTTAAATACAAACATTTGGCATAAAATTATTTGGTATTTATTATATTTTAATATGAGAGAGTTAGTTAAAAATTGTTTCATCTGAATCAAAGTACATTATTGCATAATTGGGTTAACAATTTTCAAAAATGCATCCCTGTATAAAATGAATCAAAACATCGTTACTTGATTTTAATTGGTTGAATGTTTGACAGGAAACATTTTTTTAACAAATGTGACTGAAAAATAGCAAATCTACCTAATTATTGCATCATTGTTTTGATTTGGCATAAGCCAACAATTATAATTAATTATGTTGAACAAGCATTGTACATATTCTGTATATTCATTAAAAACGCGGTTAAAATGTAATAAATTTTCAAGTCATATCAAGTTACTGACACAAATTTTGTGTAAAATCATGTCTATGAATGTTAAAATAAAACTACTTAAAACCATTTCAAAATCAATTTGAATTATGCACGGCAAAATATTTAATCTTACATTGAATTGGTTGAAACAAATCTCCCAAAGTGAATAAGGTGTTACTAGATCTATTTCCATTAAACAGAGCTTGAAAATGTGTCACAAACACTAGGCTTGACTACGATGAATATCCACCAGTTAAAAATGCTATTTATGCATCCACTAATAAAAATACCCTCGCCGAAGCTATTTAATAGTTATAATTGCTCAAATTGGTTCGATATTGGATTAAATGGAGAAAACTGACCTGAAACAGTGACCTCTCATAAAAGTGGGAAAAGCTGTAAAAAGAAGATAAGTACAGAGAAAAATATAAATTATTTATAGACATGTTGCTTATCTTATTCTTATCAAAAATAAATAACCAAGTATTTGTGTTTGAAAAGGTTAATAATAAACAACCAGCATACTATAATTCATGTAGTCTATATATAAAAAGGTGCTAACCTATCCAGAAAACGTTAAAAATGAACTTTATATAAAGGTTTTTTAAATATTCATTAATGATTTACCACTATATTTGGTTTATCTTGATTGTTTTGTGTAATATAATTGTTTTTGTCTTATGTTTTCGAATTATATTACCAGTTAAGACGTCATATTTTAATGGTTGCATTATTGTTATAAAATATTTGTTAACTTCAGCGTTCATCTCTTTATTTATTTCAGATTTTTGTATAACTTTATGTATTTTCACATTCCATTTTTTACTCCTTTTAGATTACATTAATAGCGTAAAATATATTTTGTGTACTCGAACATGCTAAATGTATTTTTATTGAATTAACAATATTAACATTGAAAAAATATTTATTTATTAGATATGATATGTTATGTAATTTAATTAGTATAATGATGACTGTTTTGTAGTTTGGGTATATGGAGGGAGAAAGAGAAAATACTCGTGCATCCTTAAATTATTTGTTAATCACTTGAGACCAATGTTTTTATGTTATTCGAAAATCAAAATTAAATTAATCAAATCATAAGAGAATAATAATTTATGTAACTGCATTTTTGTAAATTATAAACAAGCATGTTTAATTGCTTAAATTTCAAATATATCAAACTGTATTTCCTACTTGAAAAATATTTTAAGTTTAACCATTTGGCAACGTCAATTTTGAGCTTATATTTTGATTTCCTAAATTCATTACTTGTAAGTAGTTTAATTCATAATTTGGGAATATTCCCTACAAATCAATTCGTTGATTGACCTTCAACTGACACCCAAGCAGTGCACATCAATAGTTCAATTTGTACATAATTAATTTATTGTATCGGTCCATTCAAATTGGAATAGGCAGTCATCTTCAAAAATCAAAGTTTTGTGTAGACATACTGTACTTTATGAATTGTAGTATTTTTTATTTTTTCATCGTTTATAAAAAATAATAACTAAAAGTTAAACAAATATAATTATTGAGTAATAGTATTTTATAAGTAAATTCTTGTTAACAAGCCTATTGCAATCACATGTTTAAATCTAATATGCCTTATTGATCTTGAATATTTTAAAATATTTTGGCATTTAATATGTATTGTTTTTTTTCAAATTTACACACTTTTTGGTAAACAATATTTTATGTGTGTGTGTGTGTGTGTGTGTGTGTGTGTGTGTAGTAGTTTAAATGTTTAAAAGTAGGCACTTGATTTATGTTTTGTTTGCAAAACTTTATATTTGAATAACACGCTGTACAATGTTCACCATTTCTAAAGACACCAAATTTACCTAGCTCTAATATGATTGAAATTGAAAACTACCAAAATTTGTCACTCAACTTGATTTTCATATTCCTTTAATCATTTTAATTATTATTTTGGACGTTCAATAAAGTTTATAATACGTATCGAATTGCCAATAATTCTGAGTAATTCATAGAAAGTATCAATTTCTAACAATGGTGACAATCCTGTTTCTGTACCTACATGTAGAGCATTGGGGATTCAAATTAACATGGACTAGAGATTGAGTGCACATCTGTATTACCGGGTTTTCACTTTGGCGAATCGATTCATTCATTGATCGAAGGCACCTAAAGGTATATGTATCTTATATGCAACCATTGGGATAAGGTATATAACGGTGACAAAAAATCAGGTGGTTTCGCTTATTTTTGTGAACAATCGTAGGAATGCAGTCTGTTTGCCAAGAAACCTAATTACTTTCCTACTTCGTTGTGTGTATGGGGTTTTCTTTGCATGTAAAATGTTGATGGTTATTGTTTGAAATGATGTGTTATTACGGAAATAATGAAGAGATGGGCATATCACTAACTCATTCTATTTCTAATTCTTATAATTTATATATATATATATATATTAAACAATAAATTAAAGTGAGACAATAGAGCATACACATTTTCCACCATATTTTCATCAATTAATTTTTGTTTCAACTAACTGCTTTGCATAAATTATGTTTTTCAAATTATCTTTTGAAACAGGTCATTTATTTACTTTGGTACATTCATAATGTCCAAAATGAGCGCTTGTCAAAAGCTATGAAACATACATATTGGTTGTCTGTAACAATTGTGGCATCACATTTTCAAAAACAAATGGCAAAATTATGTTTTGCATAGAATCGGTATTTGTAAACAAATAACAAAATATGCCAATATACCAATATTTTTACAATTATTTTAAACTATAAATTAATTAATTACATAATCGGACTTGTGATAAACAGTTTATCAAATAAATAATCACATAATTTGTTACTCTTATCTTGCACATCCTAAAGATGATTAAAATTTGACAATTGATAAAGGTTTTTTCTCTTTCTTTCTGTCCCACACACAATCAATATAAAGTTGTTGTATTTGCGTTTTTCTTTGTTCATGTGTATTCAATAAATTATTATGCAATTGCATTTCAGATCATCTGTAGGTGGAGTTATATATTGTGGGCAGAAAAATAATGCTTTGCTAATCATCTCCAACACTGGTTTTAAAAAACGCAAACGTCACTGTGTTATTAGATGTTCCCTTTATAATTTCAAATAAAAATAGATGTAAACTTTAAGATGAATTCATTGTGTATATTTCTTCAGTTATAAACATAAAAATAAGTATTATATCAGTATTTATTTAAATTCAGTCATTATGCTACGTATTTCCAGTCTAAAAGTTTAATAAAACCGACTAGTTTTGGAAATTGCATCTCGTCCAACCCCACCATAGCCAATTCCAGTTGAGAAAGGAACAGGAGGGTTTGATCGCAGGAATAGCAACCTGGCCTCTGCTACAAAAACTACAAGAAAACACAATTTAATTAAACTACAGAAATGAAGTAAGAGCAGCATTATTTGGAATGATAGGGTTTGGCGAAATCAGAATGGAATTTCAATCTTCGATATGCACGCCATTTTAATAAACAAATTATATGGAACATTATTGTTACCCTATGCTTTTCGGAACAAAAGGGTTTAAAAAGAAGAAGCATCTAATATCCATATTTACATTAATTTTATTTTTTGCTATCCATGTTTGAATCGAGCGCTGTATTGCTAGTAATTCCTCTTCTCCCATAATGCTAAGGAGTAATTACGAAAGCTGTAACAATAGTGGATAGCTGATTTCATATATGCTGGAGTGTCAGTGTTGATGAAGCGGTGGACATGGACTTGGATTCTACTGCCGGCCTTAAATGCGGGTAACTGTACTAAATGTCCACTTGCTCAAATGGTTTATATCAAACATTGAAGCTGTAAAAATCAAATAAATTGGTGTAATTGTATTGTTTACTTATTTGTTTGTACTAATGTATATTTGGCTTAAATCAAATATCGATTTTTAAATATATATTTGTATGGTACTAACCGTACAATTTTTGTATCTACAGTTTATAGTCCAGGTTAATAAACGTACTGTTTTTAAAAAATAAGGATTTGATTATTTAAATGCTTGTTTGCAAAAATGTTTAAACCAAGTAAAGATTATTCATCTTATTCATGTCAATTAGATTATTTTTAATATAAACAATCCTCATCATATTATTTCATCGAAATAAAGATGAATAGTTGTTACTGGGTTATTTTTGGGATGTATGGTATTACCATTTTTATTTTACGTTGCACTAACAACTCTTGTGAAAATTTTGGAATTTAAAAATGATTCAACTTTCTCTAAATAGATAATAATTATTGTGTGAACAAAAATTGTTAATATCTGTTTAGCATAATTCTTGGAATGAATAGACATTAATTGATTTAAATACATTTCAACAAGCGAAGCAGTCAAACAAGAGTCGTGCTGATAATTGGAATAGTGAAACTTCTGTTTGCTAAACTACAACACAAAAACAGCAACTAAATCAGTCTGTCACAAACAGTAAATTAATGTAAAGTTTAACCAATTAAATAAGATTATTATTATGTACAGACTGTAACTATGCTATATAATGTACATAATGTATTAAATGAAAAGAGTTAAACTGTTATTAGATAATTTTTAAAAATTACAATTATTACAAAACTTTTTTACTTCAAAATAAGCATGGAGCAATATAGTAACAGTAACAGAAAAATTAACAACAAAATCCCATAATTTAAAAAGAACAAAATGATTCCGAAATTGTTATTTGATCCCATTTGTATTAGACCTTCCCGAATGGATCTTAGTCACGTTTTCTGTGGTCTACCAACCCTTCTTTTATCATCATCGACTGTCCATTTCAAAACCGTTCTTTCTGTTCTTTCTGGCGGTAAATGTAGAATTTGACCAAGTAATTATATTATATATATTATGTTTTCTACTTCGAATGTTTTACGAGAAACATCTTTCAGCAGTGGACATTTAAGCAAAGCCGAACGTGGGCCCGCATGTTAGTGCCGGTGATGCGATTCGAACCCATACCCACCGAGATCCGAATTCGAGCGCTGTACCGCTAGACCACCCCGGCACATTATCTCTGTCCAATCGAAGATTGAGTCTCTTTTTGGCTTTTATTCAAGCCTGTCATTTGGGTCGTGCTCTCAGTTCTTTGTCGTTGTTTCTGTAGAAGTATAGATTTTTACAAATGCCAGGTTGCTAACCTTGCGTTTAAACCCTCCTCCTTTATCTAGACTTAGGACTGGCTAGATTGATTCATTTCTGATCTTCTCCAGGTGAAGTTATTTATAAGATTAAGGCAGAATAAATAAACACCTTTTCAATAACTGGACGTTTTACTTGACAATCGCCGTATCAGTCTTCAATATAAAAATGCACTTTGGACTAGTGATGTTGGACTTATTCTGCATCATTATCATTGTACCATATCATCCCGAATAATAAACGGGAAAAATTAAATGTTCTCATTGTCTATGGCATGAGTTATCGACTCAAATCATTTGAAAAAACTTTACATTTATAATAGGTATGTTTGTGTGTTAGGCGTAATAAATCAGCATTTGAAAAATGTGAGTGGTATGAGTTTGTCCTAGATCAAACTTCTGTTGTATCTACAAAATATTTAAAAGTGTAACCATTGCGGATATAACAAGTGGGATGACGCCCAGGAACATTTTTCACCGGTTTTATTGTTTGAGTGTTTTACTAAATATAATCCTAGTAATTAGACATTACCGCAACTAAGCGGGGACTTCATATTTAGTACAGGTAGGGAAATCCGAGACTGTTCTATTCACTGGAGTGTGGGTTTGGGAAGATAGCTGATATAGTGCATATGTAATAAAATTATTGTAGCAGTAGCAGCGTCATTATTAGTCATCTAGATTTTTCTATAAAAGCGCCATTTAGGAGTAATAAATTGACAAGACGTACAACCGAGTGGCTGTGGTTTTGAGTGTCACAATCGACATAAAATGTGAAACTTTGTTTGTCTTTACTAAAATGATCACTTGCTGAAAATATTTTCCGTAAAATCACATCATTTATATTTTTTAAAACGTTGATTGGCACAGGTAGGTCGTTAGATTCGCTCTTGTTTAACTTTTCTCTGATCATTTCGTTAGGTTTGCTGTCCATTACACAAAATACAAACAAAACAAACTTGTTAATTATGTGCAATCATTATCAATTAAGTTTATTTTGATTGTGTATTACATTTATTATTCTTTAAACCGTACGAGTATAAACATTGACTCACAGTACTTACAAGTTACCTTGGGTCATGCGTATATGTAGCCGTTAGGCTAAAAATGCAACCTTGAAAGGACGTCAGGTGATCTTGTTGGTTTTTGTGACATTGTCACAAAATTGTTGTTTATTAGACAATAGATTTTATTGCAGTTCTATGTTTGTCGCATATACAAGGTTTTCTTAGCATACCAACTGTTAGTTTCTTTTAGATCAATAAACTACTAGTTTACAATATTTGACTATTTATTTTAAATGGTCTTTTTGAATAATGGGACTTTGTTATTCTTTTTTGCTATAATTATTATCTTATTGCCCCATGCTTATTTTTAAAACTAAAGGGTTTTGTAATAATAATAATAATATATTGATATATGCACGTTTGAATTACTTTTCTTTACTTTTTTCAAGATGTTTGTCTTAATTATAGGTGCATGGAGAATTGGAGGGTTTTTTTAATATGTGTAAAATGATGTAATAACGACATTTTACTGAAAAGTTGCAATTATATATTTTTCACATCTGGTATCACATTTAATTCCGTGTGTTGCAAAAATGCTCCACGTGTCACTACATTACAAAAGCATTATAATTATTGCTTTTTAATGAGGGGTTTGTCATGCCGTTAGGTTTGATGGAGCTAGATAGAAGGCAGTGAACGGAATTAAGTCACGATCTATTGGAAATAGTTACTAAGCCATTACTCAAGTTGACTTATACGTTGTGCAATTAATGTTAAATAACAAAAAATGTATTGACATGGATTTGTCTTCATGCAACTGTGTAGTCACAATTAAACATGTATTACGGATTACCCTCGTTTTAAATAAATAATCGGATTGGTTAGAAATGGATTATAAATGGACCGATTTAGTCAGTCCCAAGCCTGAATAAAGGAAAAGGATTTGCTGTAGAAAGGACATATGGCAGGTAAAAAAACATGTCAAACTATTTAATGGTTATAATGCTTACAATTTGTTTGATAGAAAACTGACTAAAATGAATACAGATTGAGCATGCAGTTTTAAAGGGTAAGAGACGTGTTTAAAAAGTTGCAACTCAATATATACTATAAAATAGTTAACAGATAATTCAGTTGTTTCTTTATTTTCCAACAATCCTTAAATTGTTTTTTGTTCTATAATTTTTAGCGATAGTGTTTAAAGTAATGTTTAAAAAAGAATGCTTCAGTATAAGATATAGATATGTCTCATCTAATTTTAGATAGCAATGTTATAATCATTTATACAGCTTAAATGTTGATGGCATCCCATGTACAATTGGTATTCATTGCTAATACTAAACACGTTTCAACTGTCAGAATGGTTATTGTTAGTACGCCAAAATCTTGTAATCTAAGGACATACTCTTTTTTATTATATATATACTGTAATTAATGTGAAAAATAAGATTTGTCCTGTTTCGATGCTGACCAATTAATAATAATAATAATAAGCAAAAGAAGGAAGACTAGTTACAAAGACACCAATGTTGGATTGATGACCTCAAATTCAAGTTCAACAAATAATTTGTCACATCAGAACTGTTATTTGATTAATTATGTGATGTAACACAAATGCAGGCAATTATTAATTGAATATTGGTTGTTTTATTCATGTTGGATGACTGAGTCATTGATGGTAATTATGTTACGAAAAGAAGTCAAAACAGCCACAACTGAATTGCTGGAATGTGTTCACTTATTTAAAATTGGTTGTTCAGGTCAATTCAACATTTTGTCATTTCCAAGTTTGTTACAAGTAATTGTGTTTCCAATTTGCACAGTTTCTGATGATGATTATTATTTTTTTACACTGAAATGTGAATTTTTCCTGTGGTTACTTTAACAATTAGATGTGTGTTTTCACAAAGGGAGTACGGTTGTTAGGCTTACTTTCCATCCTACTCCAAAACACGCGTTAGTGATCGGCTAAGATGGAGTTTGTTGCAATTAGAATGTTGACCTTTTACAATTCCTGATATTTGTGTATGCAATTTTGTGAGGAGGATGGGGTTAAAAGAAGCAATGTGAGCTGAGCCACTTTATAATAGCAAATATTACTGAACAGTCTTCCAGAAAGTGAAACCAGTATGGTCCATTTGCTTAAAAACAACTTTATTTGTACACAATAACTGTTATGGAAGTAAAATGTGGAAGGGAATAGACATTATTTATAAAATGGTTGATGTATTTTATTACTAATGTTTTAGAAGCATCTTGAAGATTATTGTATCCGATTACTATTCGAACAATAAGATTATGAAAAAAACGGATTTGTGTTTGCTAGATTATATAATCACAATAGGACAAAGTAAAGCACTTGCTTGAGTTCTATGTTGGTCCTCCAAAAAACTAAAAATAACGGTTTAGGAATGGACAAGTAAATATGGTAAAATAAAGGTTAATATGTTGCAGAAAACATGGCTATAAACGATTTGGAAATATCTAATTGAGCTGAGTGCATTGAGCAATTAGCAATAATTAGATTCACTATACATAATAAATTTACAACCAACCCGTAGGTTAGTGGATAAGGCTCTGACCTAACACCAAATGAGATGTGGATTCATGTTCCAACAGAAATGGATCAGGAATGTATGGTAAGTGGCTCAAATCAAGTGAACGTATTACTTAGTAAATCTGACAATTCTAATATATCAACCTTTTTGGTAAAAATAAAACAATTGCAATTATTCCATGTTTATCAGCTTGTTTTACTTAGCTACTCCTATAATTATTCAATCATTCAATAAATCAATTTTTCCTTTCGGTTTATATAGTTCAATTACTCAAAGTGTTTTCAGAAAGTAGTTCATGTACGAGGAAGGAGTGGTGCTGAAGCTAATGGGATAAGGATTAATCGTTATCAGATAGTCTAAGTTTAAACAAGAAGTGGTGCTGTAATTTGTGCCATCTTATTCAAAAAGCCTAACTCCGACCACCTAGATAAATAATTATGAAAACATTAGATTACTAGATGATAAACAAAAGTTCGAGGCAAAAACGTTAACACGCTTATGTTACAAACAAATGTCTGTATATGGATGCTTGTGAACTTTTATGTGGGTCTAAAAGATGAAACAAACATAACTTTTCAAAAATATTTATGCAATATTTTAAAACTAATTAAATATATATTTATGTTGAACTTGTCTTGTTCCTGTTTATTATATTTTCTACTTTAGGATAAATGTTAACCAGAATTTAATCTGTTGGTTTTACATTTGTGACATGTAGATATGAAGTAAAATTAGTATCCCGAATACCTTATTGACCTACAACCTTCAATCAATAAAACACTAACTAAGATGGAGTGGTGAATATGGCTAGAGTGTTAAACGCAAAACTGAATAACTATCGGTATTAAATTAGGGAAATATCGACTTTCTGAAAACATTTAAGCAATGAAAACCAAAAAACAAGCGCCCTTTGACCTAATTAGTGTACAATCAACTTGAAAACAGCAATGTGACATAGCGCGACAGTTATTCAAATTGGTGTTTACCAGGTGATTAATACAACAAATCTTGTGTAAGTGCCATTACCAAGATTTTTACCCGATTGTCATCCATTACGCCAATAACGAAAGTCTTGTACCACACTATTGTTGGTATGACCTAATTTAGTTGTAGCACTTGTGTTTTTAAGTATGTTCGGCTTATTCTTCATTTTGATTTCATTATATATTCATATATCTGTTGTTTCTCCATCATTAACATCAATCGATTTTACTAATGTTCCAAATAAAAATAACAGAAGACGTGAACTGTGAGATGAATTCATCTCGTATATTCTCTTCAATCACAAACATATAATGAATCAGTGTATAGAAAAAATATATGATGTAATTAACTTAATAGTAATAATAGCACAGACATACATATACACAACATGCTATGTTAAAATCAAGCTACAAATTGTTTGTGTGCACACAAAATGGGTTTTAATGTGTGAATGTAAACAGATTCAAGGGTTTTTAAATATATTAGAAGTTTGAGCAGTTATCAACACTTTAAAGCAATCATAAAAATTAACTCGGTGTTTCGTTTGAACTAAATGGACGAAGTGCACAAACATTTACTTGAGTTGGATTCTTTATCGATCCAATATGTGTTCTTTGGACCGTTCAGATAAGCGACGAGTTATTCTACCACTAATGTTGTCGAAGTATTATAATTACAAGCAATGTTGTTGGTGTAATGTATAATAAGTGCTACTGCCCTATTATATTTCCATATATAGAAATGAAAACATGTCTCAATAATTTTGAATTGTTTTGTATTGGAAATAGGAGGCCGATAATTATAAAAGTATTTGAACGTAATGTGCTATTAGATTTAATGAACCATTTAACAAAAAGAAAGAAATTTCGTTACTTTCGCTTAGCCATATTTAGTCAACTTTGTATGCCCTTTCTACCAGGATTTTAGTTGAACAGTGTAGCTTTATTGTCTCACTCGGACATCCTCCTTTATACATATTAAATTAGATTAATTCCCGTTTCAGACATTTTCAATGTCAAAATTGGTACAAATATGGCACAATAGGAAAGTAAAATAGCATTGTAAATGTGCGCGCGTCTGTGTGTGCATATTGTATCAAAATCACGTTAAAGATCATTGTTTGTTTGTTCTTACAAAATTTGGAACTAATTGTATTGCCTATGTCTTAGTTACTTTGTAACCTAACCAATACCTATTGATTAATTTATTGGGTTCATAATGCAAATTAGTGGAAATTAAATATGAAAAAATAGCTCTTTTTCAACACTTTATCTAAACACACACTTAGCACATGGATGTATATATGTGTATGTGGCATGTCTAGACAAGTGAATCCAGTTCACGACGTATGCATATCCATATATAATTAAATTCATTTTGTATCCATTTTCAAGTTGTATATTATATGAAAGCATTGTTGTTGTTTTTGTTATTGTTTTTGACTAGTTTGTTTCCATTTCGAAGTTAGCAACAGCAAGAAATGGAAATAACAATTCCCCAAGCAGCATGCGAAATTTTCGGACACTAACATCGTTGGCCGGTGAATAACAATGATCTGTTGAGTGTATGTGCGTGTGTGAATTTGTCTGTGATGTAGGTAGGCCGTACTGAAAATGTCGCATTTCAATTTTTTAACATAATAGTTCAAATGTCTGAAAACTGGTTTTGTGGTGGAAAAGAATGTAATGGGTGTTTCATTTTAATTGTGTCGGGGTAACACAAGTAGCTAGACTATATTCTCTTGTAAATAGGCTTACGGCAACAAATGTGTGTCTTCGTTTGACTGTTCAAAATGTCTAGTTGTTGTACAGTAATCACAAAATTAGAAAAAAAGCGTTTAAATTAATAAATAATTTTGTAAAGTAATAATAATAATAATAATAATAGCAATAATAACAATAATGTTAGTTAAATCTGAAATCATCAAAGCGAGATAATTACGACGGTATAGCAAATCTACCAATAAACACTAATCAATGTTTTTAAAGTATCATGTAAACTTCACTTTTTGGCGTTTTCTGGGTTGGTTAACAATATCGCTCTACATAGAATGCACAAGTTTTGGATGGATTTCCAATGCGATCGTTTTTTTCAAGGTCTGCATACAGCGGACGATCAATCAACAACAATGTCGTCTGCCTTTGCCAAATATATTTATTATTACTGTGGGCCAATGATGTGACAATTTTATTGTACGTTCTAATAATGAATTTGCGTGGGTTGAACAGCCAACCCACACTATAATAAACATCGACCTAACTACTCACAATTGGATAACGTTCAATTTAACAAAATAATGTGGGTTTTTTTATAATTGAAAATGGTTTATTGTGTCAATTGTGTTTTTATTATTTAGAGCGATTTAATCAACAACAAAAAGACTAACAACGTTCAATAAATACAAAAGAATGAGAAAAGTATATGATTGAAGTAAAACAATTTTGAAACCGCATTTTTAACAAATATATATATATATATATATATATATCCCAGCTATGGGATAAATAATTTAAAAAATGTAGTTCAATCTTGGTTGTGGCTATCAAAGGGAGGAAAGAAGATGTAGATATTAAGAGGTTGAGCAAAAATCAACATTTTGTTAGAATAAAACCTTTTTGAAACGTTTTCAAAATGAATAAAGGGTAGATGATAACAACAACCACGGAAGAAACAATTAAGGAAAATCTGGTTGGTCAACCTCAGTAAGTCAGGTTCTGCATTCTATCAAAATGGGATTGCTTGACTTTGAAAAAATCAATGTTTAGCTAGTAACATACGATTTGTATTGCATAATTGTGTAAATTTGGTCACATTTAGAAACTTTTCCATCTCCAACTTACGAGTGATCACACACCTACAACTTTTTTCCATGGTTACTTTTATTATTGACCAAAAAGACGAAAACCTGCATTGAGTGCCGACGATGGAACTCGAACCCATGTGCTCTAACCACTTCTGCTACCACAATATTAATCTTGATATCGGTTGTACCAAGTTTTATTCTTATTTTAACATAAAACATAAAATAGCAATTATATAAGGATTATACTAAATACTTTGTGTAGTTTTTGTTTCACTGTGAAAATTGACTTTTTTAAAGCTAAATATAATGCACTCACTCGGCAGTCACAATTATTTTAAAAGCAACGTCTTATGGTGAATTTTCAAATTAAGATTGTTGTCTTAATATTTTTAATTTTTAATTGACAGAGCGCTTTTCCCCAAAAATTATTGAATTTTTTCAGTATTTTGTGACAACGTCCATATTACATATCGAAATAGTATTACATGCAGTCCGTATAGGTTTGATCTAGTTATTGACATGTTAACAAGAAACGTTAAGGTGGAATCACCATGGTGTATGTTATTTACAAATGACATTGTCTTATTATTATTTATTATTATTATTTATGGTTATTGGCTTGGATACTTCAGTAGAAGTAGCTTTCAGCACACACAAAAATATGTACAATTATTAAAAATACAATACAATTAGCAGTGTATAACATCAGTCCAAAAAAAAAGTAAAGTAAGGTTAAATTACATAGGCTAGAAAAAGAAAAAAAATTCAAAATCAAAGTATATTCAAAAGTAATGTTCAATATGATATGCGTAAAGAGGCATGGTATTATTTAGGGGACACTATGTGCAAATATGTCAGTATGCAGTAGAAAACAAGAGAGGGTCAGAACAATGGAGAAGGGCACTGGAAGATGGAGCTTTAATAGTCAACAAGAAAAAGACAGTCTATATGGGTACGACCACGAAAGTTTAAATACCTGGGCATATTCTTAGAAGAGAATGAAGATTTGGATGCGTAGATAGCTCAACAAACACAGGCAAGGCAGCATAATTGGAGAAAAATTGCAGGAGTACTATGTGATAGAGGTATAACAGCTAGGAGATGGTACTTTCATATTTTACAAACAAGAAAATTACGTAACAAGGAGAATAATGACATTGGAAGTGGAAGGTAAAAGAAGCTGAGGTCAACCAAAGAGAATATGGTTGGATTGTAGGAAGCAGATATGAAGGAAAAGGGGCTAACAAAGATTGACACTGTGATTAGAACCAAATGGAGAATGGTAACCAGAAACAGCGACCTCCCCGCCATAAAAGAGGGAAAAGCTGTAAAGTAGAAGATAGTATGACATATTGACGATGTCACCCTACCAGATAATTATTGGTCATTATTTGTATATTGTATAAAAAATGAGTTTTTTATTTTATAAAATGTACAGTTACTATATTAGTATAGAGTTGCATAACTAGGTATGTCACATCAGCTTTTATAAGGGCAGTATATATATATATATATATATATATATATATATATATAGAAAGAGAGAGTGTTTGAAAATAAATTTGCATTAACGAGACATACATGCAAACAACGTATTATCTTATTGCCAAATGTCAAAAACTAGATAGTTCGAATTATAGACATTTTCAAACTTATCGATCGGTTATGTCGTAGTTATTCAAATTTTTAATTCCCTGTGCCAAATTGGATAAGTGAATACTGATATAAAAATTATTATTGTCGTCATTAGCAGTTTTGAAGGCACAGACATATCAGCATTCATTTTTCACATCATTTGTTGTAAACAAATACGTTAAATTATTTATTATTATATTATTATTATTATTATTATTATTATTATTATTATTATTATTATTATTATTATTATTATTATTATTATTATTATTATTATTATTATTATTATTATTATTATTATTATTATTATTATTATTATTATTATTATTATTATTATTATTATTATTATTATTATTATTATTATTATTATTATTATTATTATTATTATTATTATTATTATTATTATTATTATTATTATTATTATTATTATTATTATTATTATTATTATTATTATTATTATTATTATTATTATTATTATTATTATTATTATTATTATTATTATTATTATTATTATTATTATTATTATTATACTTAAGTAACAACAATGTTTAGTTAATTTTATGGGTTATATCTAATTGGAATGAAGTATTTCATACAAAAAGAAATTTGAATAGATGGCAATTCTTTTTTCCAATGGTTATGAGCCTGTTAAATTTGCGTAGTATTTCTACACAGGAATAAGACACGTTGTTTTTAACACGATTGTTTAAACGTTTTTATTTATTTTGACGGGAAACGGACATTTAGCTATATTTTAATACTTTATAATAGTAATAATAGTTTGAGCACTTTAGTATTTGTAAGCATAGATAGATGAAGGAGTAGACATGTCCTATTTACACAGTTCTGCTTACACTTGAGGTCAGTTTTGTCAATTTTCTATCATGTTATTTTATCAAAATCAATTTTTTACGCTTTAACGGCTGTCCATCATCCGCATTGCTGACTAAAAACAAACAGGGGAAAAGTCAATAAAATATATTTGCTTTAATTACTACTCGTGTTCATTAGAAAAATACACTCTGGTATAAAGGAGGTTTTAACAATTTGTGTATTACATGTCGCTTGATATGAGCCCTTAAAAATGAAGCATTCTAAACAATACAAAATTAAACGTTAGTAAATTAAAATTGTTGTAATTTTTGTTAATTTTGCACTAAATAGAACACCAAATAACAAAATTAAGATACAACACAATCAGCTGTCTGAGTTTAAACATGTTATGGACAAGAATTTTTGTTCTACATTTATACCATTAAAATATTTTTGAAACTATCACAATAATCGCAATTGAGTTGTAATTAATTTGAGGGTTTTACAAAGGAAAACAATCAAACAATGCCGCATCACACACACTTTTAAAGTGCGTCTGTATGTGATGCATTGTTTACTATTTAGACTGATGGATTTTGTACTGATCACAGCCTTCTCAACTCATAGATTTGTGGTTTTTGCCAACTAGAAAGTCGATGCAAGTTTCAAATCCACATACTAATTGCATTCAATTAATGTGAAGTACATGTTTTATCTACATTTTATTAATCTACACACATACTATATATATATATATACTATATATATATATATATATATATATATATATATATAGAGAGAGAGAGAGAGTCCGCCTTTGTTTTGTCTAGACTTTTAAATTGTTTGTATTAGGACTTTGGAAAAAATAAATAGGGGTTGTGGGTGGGTGGGCGGTATGCATGAAACAAGTCTCGCGTTATGCAAACATAAGTTATTGATTATATTAAATAGTCAATCTTATTATTCTGATTGGACTGTTCCAATTACTGACCATTTTTAAAATAAAAAACAGCAAACAAAAATAGGATTATATGTAGTCTGCTTTCTTCCCCCAAAAGGAGGCACAATGTTGCTCAATTAATTGTCTTCCCAAATAGACAAAAACAAACCAGATCTAACCTGAATTTATAAATTCCAAATATTGATCGATGAAACTTGTTATAAAGTCCAAAATATATAAGTTTTCTATTTTCTTAAGAATTGATGTCGGTCAATATTGGTCACGAAGTCCGAAATTAAGCAATCAGACAGTAGTGCAGAAAATGAAACTGTTATTGTCATTGTTTGAAAAGTAACATTGCTATATAAGGGACTTTAAAGCTACAAATAGTTTGTTTTGAGGCAATTTGAGTAAGTGAGTTATGTTTAGTACATCATTTACACTAGACAACGAATGCTTAAAAAATGAAACATCAAAAGATTACTCTTCCAACTGTGTATAGATTTATTTTTAAATGGTCATCTAATGTATGAAAACAACTATATTGGTATTGTTTATTTATGGTGATATACATCTATGTAAATAGTAGTAATTAATTATATCGGGTCAATATAACACAGATTGACTTTAAAGGTAGTTTAATTGTGAAACAAACAATAGTGACGATTTAGTTATCATTTATAATATTTTACAGTAAATGTGTTTTTATTTATTAATTATGAGCTAATTAATAAAGTTATTTAAGATTATATGGCTGATATTTAAATAAATTCTATTGTTGTGGGGAAGCAAAGTTGTGTACAAACGCTTTTATTTTTTGTTTATTTCTTAATTGCTATTGCCTTCACTTTTTAAGGGGAAACAACTTTCAATAGTGGACATTTGAACGATGCCGAATAAGAGCCCGCATTTAGTGCTGGTGGTGGTAATTGAACCCATGTCCCCCAGTAAATAGAAGGGAATGTTGCGATAGCGAATAAAAATGATATAAACTTAAATTATTATTATTCATTGATCAGCATCGAAATATGACAAATCTTATTTAGCACATTAATGACAGAATATATATATATATATATATATATATATATATAACAATAGATCATTAGATTATTATTATTATTATGATCTGTTACACCTAACGTCTTATATAGTGGTGATTAAAGTATTCTATCTCAATCCTTCGTTCTAGATCTCGATGTGTAACCTAGGTAAATATATATATTTATACAAACTTTAAAATGCTGGCCCATTAATTTCAAAGGCTTTACATTTTTTCAAACATAATTTATTACTGTTCATATTTAATTGATTATTTATTTATTTATTTCAGATTACACCCAACATGTGTTTTGTTAAACGACACTATAACTATTATATCCAGACTAAAATAACCATTTTATTGAAATAATTCAAGTCAATTTTAAAATTCAATAATTGCTTACAAAAAAGGATATACAACTAGCAGTGCTTCTCAATGTTACCTGATTTGGATGAAATCTGAAAAAAATTGTTTTGTCTCTATACTTGTGTAAATTTCAGTTAAAAAAACGTAACATTTTTTATCGTTTTGTGTAGTAAATTTTATTTTGTTTTACGCCATATGGCTTAACACCTGTATTACTAAACATTAAATCTGGGATTTGTTTAAACACTGTCCTATCACTTAAAACACATACACACACACACACACACAATATATATATATATATATATATATATATATATATATATATATATTCTACTAAATAGAAATGAAATATGGGCACGATTATTATTTATAAAAGTTTTTCTGTATATTCCTACCGCAATTGTGTTTTTCCATGAAGTTAATCAACAGTTTATAATACTTCAGATATAATACTTCATATATATATATATATATATATATATACTTGTGCATAAGAAACCTAAATTATTACAACTATAGATTGAAGAAAATACTGTAAAAATTAAGACAGTATTAAATTTAAACATCTATTTTTGATTTATTTAAAAAGATTAGTTTAAAGATAAATAAACAGTAAAACTGTCCTCATAAATGTAATTTATAAATGCAATTAACACAATTTTTATAATTATTAATATATATGTGCTTAATATTAAAAAAAATTGTTTAGTATATATTTGTATTTACAAAATACAACGTTAACTCTGTTATTAGATCATACAATTAATTATACCAGATTGTAGTATTTTGACAATAAAAGTTTTAACATGGGTTTTTTATCATCAATGCCCTCCCTGCCACAAGCCATTTATCCAGGCTTCGAATTGGCAAGTTTGATTTATTTCTGATTCTCCCTAATCAAATATTATCTCAACATTAATCAAGACCAAAATTTTAAAAAATTAATTAGAATTTTGTTAAATTTTGAAAAATTATCGTTCCAATGTAATTATAATTACAATAACGTTAGCTGTTTTTGAAATATTTTGTAAAAGATTACATCTAAAAAATTATTATTTTCTTACCAAAAATAAAGTTTTTTTAAAAATAAGTTAAATATCAATATTATCCCAAATAGACTGATTGAACCAACAAGTGAATGAATACAACTAAAAAAATCACAAAAATGTGATGTTCGTTAATTTTAAAAATATCAATAATTATGATTTATATTGTGTTAAAGATTAGACATTCAAGCTGTCCTTAATAAGTGTTTGTAATTGAAATTTGCTAAACGTTTTATCTCATCAGTCACTTTTTATTACTGAAAAAATAATTTTAATAGTAGACGGATTAAAATGAAAAATCTATTCATTCGAAACTGTGTACTTTACATACTAATAGTTATGCTATCTATTTTTTCTTAGTATAATAGATAAACATTTGTAAACAAGATAGCAACGTTGTTAAGGCACTAAACTAGAAATTGGATCGCTATGGATTAGAGTCTGAAACCGATACTAAATGCAGGGCTTGTTTGACTTTGCGAAATGTCCATTTGCTCAAAAACTTTTATTTGAAAACATTTGAATAGTAAAAATCTAAATAAAATAACAAAATCTGTGTAATCTACAATTGTCTATCTAGACCCAGTTTATTGTTGATAATGAGTCAAGTGTTTATTAAAAGGTAATAACGTTTATCATTAAGTAAATTTTATTCTATATTTCTATTGTTTGAATGTTTGACGAGAAACATTGTTCAGCAAAGTGAAGCAAAAGCCTGCAATTAATACCATAGGTGCACATCGAATCAATGCCTACCCGGGTTCGAGTCTAGCGCTTTACCAACCCGATCATATGGCAACAAGAAATTTAATTATGAACCAGTTGACATTTAATTTAAATTATTATTAGTGGTATATGTGGTTAAACTTTTTATTACATAGTATTGTATAGTATATAATATCGATATTGTATAGCCACTGTAAAAGTTAAAGTGATTAAAGTGATTATATAGTTGCGGTTTTCTCACCAGATTGATTGCTTAGTAATTAGTGCATATTCTTGTACCTAATCCCTAACATTTTAGCAACA
This sequence comes from Cardicola forsteri, assembly GCA_025895645.1. Classification (NCBI taxonomy): domain Eukaryota; kingdom Metazoa; phylum Platyhelminthes; class Trematoda; order Strigeidida; family Aporocotylidae; genus Cardicola; species Cardicola forsteri. The sequence continues at coordinate 95,268 of JAKXYG010000984.1, read as the reverse complement.
ACATTTCAATACTGAAAACATTTTAAACTGTAATATATTAATTTTTAAATAAAACATTGAACACTAATACCAAAAATAATTTTCAAATGACGAATCGTCGAATGTATGCACACACTTCTTCATGTTGTTGATAGCGTTGTTTTGGTAAATTAGTTTGACCTGACCTGACCTTTGAGCTTTTTCTTAATTGTCCGAATGATAGTCATTTATCCTTCATCTTTGATTTATGATTTCGGTTACACACACGCGTGATGTTTCGGCTATTATGAATGACATTTATTTAATCCATTTATTAAGATGATGTAATAATTTATTATTATTATTGTTATTATTGTACAAAAATTGTGTAAATAATTGTAGGTTTATTTTTTCAAATAACATTTGAAACATGTAAAAATTTATTTGCACTGTTGAAAAACCGTCATCAACTGTCGTTCATCAAAGAAACATGTTTACCTTTCTAAAATTTTTATATATATTGATAAAAATGTTAAATGCAAAAATAAAAACTAGTGTTTAAATTTATTACAAAATTTATAAAGAAATTTTTTACATAAATCCATACAGCTAGTTATTTTGAAAGTTAAAAAATAGCCAATTATATTTTAAACGATACCACTTTTCATCAATTTGAAGGCGTTGATTTAATTTGTAAAAAGTAAAATTGTTTTCAACTACTCAATACAACTTCAAACATTTAAATATAAAGCATAAAAATATTACATGCTTAATAATTTATGTGTACTATTCAATAAATTTCTGATAATTTTTTTCAAAATATAATTTTGAAGCATACAAGCTTTTAATAATAAAAATAATAAATTCTGATAAGGAACGTTTTAGAGCAGTTGTTGGATAAAATCAACATCAAGTTGTTAAAGAATTTCCTGAGGTACTTGGCGTTATTTTTTAACAGAGTACAAATCTTTAAAGGAAATTGACGAAGTTTACATAATTTTGTTTATTGACGTTTAGAGGTGAACTAATTTCAACATGTTAAAAGTTAAATTAAAAAAAAGGTTTCTAAAATTGGTTATTATTTTTCAAACGTTTACGATAGTTGTCTGATAAATTGATGTCGGTTTTTTTTAAATTTTCTTTAAACTTACATAACCGTTCTGAAACTTCTACATTTTCAAGAATCTTATAACCACTAAGAAATTTCTGTTAATTAATATTAGCAGCTGTCTGGAATGCATTATATCCCAGATAACACTTGTGCAATAAAAGTAAACGTATTTATTTTTTATTAACTTTGTTATTGATAGTTTGTATGTTTTAAAATTGTATTCTGAAAATAATTATCGGAAATTTATTAGTGAATATACACTGATCATTAAACATGTAAGTTTTTTCTAAACAACAAAATTTAAAGAGTAATCTAAAACAACTTTTTGAACATTAGTTGAAAAATCGGTCAGTTTTTTAGAACAAACTAATTCAAACAGATGTTCAAATACTAGTTAAAATAATGTACCAGTCATTTTAATCTGAAAAATGAAAGCGATAAACAATCCCTATTTTAACAGACAAACAATTAGATTTACCAGACACATTTAACTTTTGATTTTTCGTTAAATAAGTGGGATCATATGTGATCTGACCTAGCAACCCTTGGAAAAATGAACTTCAGATAACTGTGTAAAGACAAACTGCAGTGATAAGATTAGCTAGGTCATTTAATCAGATGCGTAAAGGTCATATAATACAAGGATTTTTACACAATGATTATTACTCAAGTGAATTAATTAATTAAATTACTATTCCAGTTTAAAATTTAAGTTTTAAACTTAATTTAATTAATTTTGTTTAAATTGTGTAAAATATTGATTAATTTGATCATTTAAAGTAATAAAAGAGACAATTCTCAAAAGCTTCATTAATCCCAAAGCCACTCAAAATCTCGATGTCATTAAACCACCCTGCTAATGGTCATGTTTTTCTTGAATAAAGTCTTGAACAATACCAAAATCGAATATTCAAGTATCCTAGTCATTTGTCTTCTAATGATTAGTTTGCTATATTTGTTGTTAATGTTTATTGCTTTTTCCTTTTATCTATAGTTTTTTCAGTAATCATCGATGGGCTTATTCTCAAAAGCACCTATTTTGCTCCACTATATGATTAACACTTACAGAAAAAGCAGTGGCGCGAAAGAGTCGAGTTTTCGGTTTAATATTATTTTTTTAATTTTCAATATATTAAATATTGTTGTATAAACCATGGTTAATTGCCTTCTAAACTCTGATCTACTTTTATCTTCAGTTGTGATCAATGGCTCAAAGTATGTAAATTCCTTAACCTTCTCTTCTTTATTTATCAATTACTCTACGTTTAATAAAAAATGTCTTCGTTCATTTGCCACATTAACATTTTCCATATTAATGGCTCTAAAACTATAATCCTTGCTAAATTCTATAAAGGTAGTATCATTTGCAAATCTTTAATATTATTCTCAATATGTCTTTCACATATAGGTTACACAATAGTATCAACTTAATATACCCCTATCTATGTTTAACAGTTCCGTTCTACCAAAGCTAATAACAATAACAGCACTTTTCTGATCGATGTAGTAATTTGTTACTAATGTAATTAAATGTTTTAGAAAACTTATTCTTGACATAATGTTTTACAATTGACTATTAATGCAGCCAAAAACTTTTTAATAATTTATAAAGAAAATGACCAGTGGTAGATTGTGACATTTACAATTAAATGGAGGCGCATCTATCCCAAATGACTTAATCTTTCATATTTCATTTCATTTTCAAATCTACAAAACACCTCATTTTTTCTTGCATAACGGTTTTTAATAGTAATATTTTCATGTAAATAAGCTACTGTTTTGACCACTTGTAATATCAAGTAATATCCACTTTATTATGATTGAAGTGTATACTAGTTAGAACTGTCAGAGTAATCAATTATTTCTGTGCAAAATTAACTGGTAATCTACTGCAACTTTTTTGCTGAAACAGTTATTATACATTTTTGATTAAAGATGTGACAAAAGTGTATTTATACAAATATTCAAGGAACATCAATTTATTGTAACCTAAAAATAATTGATTATTAAATTACACAAGTTTTCTTTTAATGATTAATACTTAACACAAATGTAATACTGCTTTGAAAGTTTTATATGGTTCAAAAAATGTGCTAAACAATTTTAGAGAATTTAAAATCTGGATAATTGTGTACAATTTCAAAAAATCAAAACGTACTATTCGTATTTTATTAAAAATTTTTCTTATAAAAATGGAAATTGTTTAGTATTAAAATTGAACCAAGTAATTATCTATGTTAAGATTATTAAAATATTTATTTATCCAAAAACATTTATCTTTATTCGGATTAATCTAATCCAAATGTTTGTTTGAATACAAATAATTTAGCCTAAATGAGGTTAGGTTGTCAGTTGTACGCTCCAACCTCTTTTCTCAATCATATTTGGGACCGTCTATGGTAGAGTTAAATCAGCTTACTTGTGAACGCATTAAGGGTAGTGTACTTGTAATATTCCTACAATTTGATACTACAAAATAACACTTTGCAATTACACAAGTTTGATTACCTCCCAAAGCAGGGGTAATAGAGGTAGATCAAGTTCTAGACTCGAAATTGGGTTGCAGAAATGAGTAACATCACCACCACTTCCCTACAATAATCACTTCAAAAATATTTACGCATTTTAGACAATTTGTACTATAATAATTGACCCAATAATCAATATAATTTAAAGTAACGATTAAGGATAAAGGGTCATTTAAACGTTAGCTAACACGGACACAAATAGAATCGATTATATATATATATATATATATGTGTGTGCTAGACTGGTGAGGTTTATTCAAGGCCGTTAGTCAGTTTGCACTTGTTTAGATGTATATAATGAGCTCTTATAGTTTGAAATTCAATATGTAAGTGGCATCATATAGTTTGGTTCGATATTTCACAGGTGTTTATCTACGCCATGTGTGGGTGTGTGTACAAATAATTATGTTAAAGTTGAAGCAATGAACATGTTTTGGAACATAAGTATAAAAAAAACCGTTTCTCATGAGTACGGTTGATACAAGTATCGACAACTTATGATGTTCACAAATCTTTCAAATTTAATAATAGGAGTAAAAAAGTGGGAGATTTTTCATGTACAAATTTAAATTAAATTAATAAAATCGAATAACTATGAATGATAATTGTTTGTGAGGACGTCATGATTATTATAGGGTTAATCAAATCCGGATAAAATTACTGAATTCGAATGCTGGGCCTAGGTTCAAGTTTAACAAACGACGCTAAAAGTGGGCCTTTGTCTCTTTATCAAAAAATATTTCTTATCACGTGTATTAAGATAATTAAAAATAAAAAAAAACAGTAATGGAAAATACATTGTTTCAGAAGTGACTGAAACCACTGATAAAGTATAGACAATTCATTACTCAAATATTGAAAAAATGTACTTTATGCCGGGAAGGCCAGTATGTGAACGAGAATCATCGTATAATGATAATTTGCCTAAATGTTTAAGAAGATAAATAAATAAAATTTGATTTTTGAACAAAAGAACAAGACATTCAGTAAACACAGTTACGCCTACACGGTATCTGGTCACGAATACAAGTGCTTATTGACAATATTGGAAACATGTCCAAACTTGACCAAAGTTTGTATTGTGTACATGTATATGTGTATCAAATCAATTGTTGTTTGGTATGACTAAAAATCATTTGCGTAGTATGACCGAAAATTTGATACAAATTTTATTTTTGGAAATTCTAATTGTAAAAGCTGTTTGTTTCAGCTCAAACTATTGTGCATATGGGTAATGGAAATAAGGCCAATTTCAAAGTTCAGTTAAAATGTATTTGATTAAACGCCGAATAACTTTGTAAATTGTTCTTACTGTAATTCATGCTAATTTTCGATAAAAAGGTTACAAAATTAATTTCTTTGTTTATATGAAAGATCAAACAAGCAAAAATTGTGTGATAAAGTTAGTCTACATTTTATTCTGTAGTGCAATCGGCAAGTTTAGCACATTTATTTGATAAAATGGGATACTAATGATTCTAAGGACTTCAGGATAAAGTTTTAATTTCCAGTAATTGTGATATTTTTGACAGTCATTTCAACATGGACTAGGTGCATCTAAGCACCTAGATTCACAGAGCATGAATTAATTATATAGCGGTATATCCTCCATCTTGGCGGATGAGCTAAGGCTTATATCCATGATACTTAAAAGGTATCTTAAAGTATATATATAGTGTATGCAGCCTTTAGGCTAAGAGAGATAACCTTAACAAATAATTATGTGGCCTCGTCTAATTTTGCGGCTAGTGACCCCATCACAAAAATGCTGTCTATTAGCCGAGAAACTTTATTGTTCTTATACGTTTGCAACGATCATCAAAGCATTAAAGTTCGTCATTTGATTTTTTTGTACAAAAATAGACATAATGAAAAAGTGACCGCACGATCGAGCAATAATAAAAAAAACAATATTCTAGTTATTTTTAACAGAACACCAAAAATTTAAGCCACTAAGTACAAGCCATTGAGAATAAGTTGAAGCATAGAACTAGAAAGTAATTAAAATAATTGTTCCCAGAGAAACAGTAAAAACAATTGTAAAAAAGAATTTTCAATTAATATGACCACTCAAATCTGTAGATTAAAATTCTTTATCTACTGCTCGATGTCACACTAACTAGCACACCAACAGTAATTGACTTAAAATGTGATTATTCACAGTGAATATGGTCAATATGGGCTATTTAACATAAAAACAATATGATGGATTATAGAAATGTACATGTTGGAATTGATACATTCAAATGTGTCTCGTAATTGTTATTGTAGTTATTAATTGTTTAATTATTTTAGCAAATGGACAATGTTTAAATTGTGAACCCTTGTGTAGCCTCGCTACTTATTGAAAAGTGTTATTCATAAAACATTGGAACAGTAAAAACAAAATTTAGAAATGTATGGCCGTAAACATTCAAACATTAACAATAAAAAACTTTATCCTTTCTGAAAATTGTCAAGATTTCACACTTAACACAGTGGTCAAACATAATTCTAAAATTAGTTTACTTTTAACCATTGAGTTAAGTTTAAGTGCTTTTACCAGTAGGGTGACATGGTGTGACAGATAAACATGCCCAAAATACCCAATTTCTTATAATTTTTATAGTAAATCTGTTGGATTTTTGAAAAAAAGTGGAAAGGTTTTCATAAAAGTAATTAGCTGTAAGTTATAATAAAGTTTGGCAAAACTTAAATGTTGCTGGGATCATAAAATCATTTATAACTTAGCAAACTTTAGAATGGTTAAAAAGATACAATAATAGATTGAGTCGATCAACTATCAAAATGTGTACTTTTCGTTAGTCACATAAAGTCAACTATATCGCACACTCAAACACAGCTGATTAAAATTCGACCACGTTGAATAATGTGTACTTTTAAAAATACCAAGTCTAAAGTTTAACAAGCCAATAAATGCATACAGAAAATTAAATGTAAACTTATACTTTTACTTTAACCTTGGCATAATTTAACAGACGTGTACTTTCAAATGACCCAACAGCACAGTAACCTCTTTATTAGTTTCAAGGTCACACAACATATTTAATAATTCTCCTTCAATGATTAATGAAGTTTTAGAATAACGTGCAGAATTTAGGCTTGTTTCTACGATAATAATTATATATATATATATATATATATATATATATATATATATATACATTATGCATTGACAATTCTGTTTTGACTTTGAACTACAAATAATTTTAATTAACCGTTTTTATTCGTATCTCAATATGTAACTACATCATCATTATATAAAATAGTTGAATTTAGTAACCCACATTTCAATTAGAAGTTCATAAGTTTTGATCGCAAACATGATTTTATTTTATGTGAACAAAGGAAATTAAACACCCAGCATATTATATCTTTCTCTGTTAATACATACGTTCAAATCGAACAATAATGTCTTCATAAAAATGAATTTTAGAAACAATATAGTAATTACAGTAATTGCGGCTATAATGATGGTATATTTACGATTGAAATGAATTCATCTTACAATTTCCGTCTTCCAATCTTATTTAAAATTGTAAAAGGTATACAGTGATTATTAGGGTAGCTGAGTTGTTAGATTCGAATCTAGGACGGAATAATTTGGAGTCCCACCGCCGGTACATTGCGGTTTGGTTTCTCTAAATGCCTGCTTGCTGAATAATGTTTTATTTGTAATATATTCAAGCAGGAAAAACCAAAATACATACGTTAAATAAATTTAGGAGGATTTAGTACATTTGAATGTATGGAAATAAAAGTGCACTTGCAAACGAGTGTGTTTTTGTTTTATTTAACTCAAGTGCATGATTTATATGTTTAAAAACATTTGACAACTACATTAAGTATATATTCTGAACATTTTATTAAATAGTTCGATAAATGTCAAAATGCATATATATATATATATATATATATATATATATATATATATATATAAGTAATTTATACATTTAAATAGACCATGTTTGTGGGGTCACCGTTGAATGCACTTTTAAAAACAAGAATGTATCTTTGTATTGGTAAACAAAGTGATCTTGTTTAATACACATGTAGGCATTGTTGAACAGTGGATAATGGCATATAGGATAACTATTATTTTGATTTAGGTGTGCATTTGGTATGGTTTAAAAAGTATTTTTTTTTAAAGTGAAAATTAAATTAAATTTTTCTTGTAGTAATGGTTGCCATAATTAATAATTAAATTTCATTTTTGATAAAATATTGCGGTTGATTTATTAAGTATATAACATCCGACCAAGGTTTGTAAATAGATAAATGTTAAACTTGATTTGTTTAAAATGCCGGGAAAGCAGGAGTGCTAGAATCAAAACTTGATAAATATTTGTTTAAGCCCCACCGCCGGCAATAAATGTGGGCCTATGTTCGGCTTTGCCAAAAAGGTCACCGCTATAAGATGCTTCCAGTAAAACATTCAAAGTAGTAAAAATGAATAAATAATAAATATCTACTTGCTAAAAGAGTTTTTCGTAAAATATTATTTAAACGACAAAACATTAAATTACATTATTTTGCGTTTTTTCCTTTGCTTATTAACCGGAATTGGGACCTACTAAGTATATATGATTCAATTGTTACAATTATATTAACATATCCCGGTATCGAAATGCGATTCCTCGTTTAGCTTCACTAATATAAAAAATGATTTTCATAAATTGTTCAAACAGTGGCAATTAAATAAAAATACTAAAAAATGTTTGTAAACAAGCCTTACATTTTGCTATGAATTGAAATAAAAAACATAAAACAAACTTGTTACGCAACTTATTAGCTAATTAAAGAAGAGATAAGGATATACAAAAGGTAACATAACATAATCGTTAATTATTCAAAGATTACTGTTTACTATTACGTAACATTCAACTCCATTAGCTTGGTCATAACCCATTATTGTGACTGACAAGAATATACGACATAAATTTGTTACATTTGTCTTTTAGTATTCTTATTCTTTTAAGTAACTGTTGAAGATTGCAACATGACGTAACGCTTTCGTAATAAATTAAATGTTTACACAAAAAGAGCATAACAGCTTTAATCTTCGTCTAAATGTAACTGTTTCCTCTAATCTAATAAGTTTTAGAGAAAAAGCAGTTCATTAATTTTACGTATTAAATATTATAGATTCAGTTCAGTCAACTTTTTTTGTCAAAGAGTAAACCTTTACTTTGTAAATATGTAGTTTTTTCTATAATGCAATAAATTTTCGTAAATCATTCTCTTGTCGTTTTTTAACGGTTAGATATTCTACATTGTCTCTATGCCACACTTCAATTCTAATTTCTAAACATGGACGTGATACCCACTAAGACGAGAATTGAAAAGTAATACTAGCATTTGTGAAATTAAGAAACGTAGAATGTGCTTAAAAAACTATTTTACTAATTTAAAACAGCGTATTTCAAGAAAACATTGTCGGGGTGGTCTAGCGGTACAGCACTCGATTTAAACAGCGGTGGGCATGGGTTCGAATCCCACCGGCACTAAAATTCGGGCTCACGTTCGGCTTCGCTAAAATGTCCACTGCTAAAAGATGTTTCCAGTAAAACATTCAAGGTAATGAACATTAGAAAGTGTTGCATACGATTCATGATTATCATACTAGTTTATTAGGAATATTTTAAATATTTCCAGGTTGGTATGGTATCTGAAATAATTCCCTACTCCTGTTTATAATTTGGAGTAATAGAACCCTGATAAAACTTTGTTTTTATATTTGTACAGCATACTAAGTAATCAAAGATAACACGTACAAGCATGACGAAGTCACCTGGTTGAAAAACGGAGTTCTTGTGACAGCGACATTATTTACAAAATTTGAGTTCAATGGTTACATACAGTATACGTATACTGTTCTGTTAGTCTAGGCATTTAGGTGCACCTACTCCATCATGCGCAAGTAACAGTAAGGAACACCACCATACATGGAAATCATTATTCAGATTGTCAGGTAAAAAACCTAGAAATAATATCTGGAGGTTATTTTACGCTGTATGATCATACTAATACTATTTATTGGATATAAAGTAGTTATAATTCAAACAACACAATCTTGATTTTAAATAAAAAACTAGATTTAAACAATTTGTCGATTGTTACTCAATTAACAGAAACGATTGCCATACAATATTTGTGTTAACTAATCCCTAAGCTTGCAATCTTATATTTGAAAAAAACATGATGAAATAATCGACTTATTTTCACATCAAATATTTTGGTGCTATATTACTCATTATAGCTAAGTTAGTAGACAGCACACCTAGAAATTATTAGCATACTCATTAAACTGTTGTCCATTAATTGAAAGAACAATAGAGGACGACCAGTCACTGCGTGATTTTATCAATTCAATTGCATCAGACAAAAAAGGAACTTAAAAAAAATCCACAATTCATGCATTCCATATTTAGTAAAATTTCTAACCCGAAAAATGTATCAGGTTAAATTTTTATCACTAGTTGCACAATAATACGACGTTGTGGTGTGAGGAATCTATAAAACATTTTTCATAATTGTTTCTGAAACCTAATTTCTGATTTTCAAAACCAATATCCATTCAACGACAAAGACGGTGATGTTGTCATAAAGCTTTCCAATTTTATAAACTGATCAAATTGTCCCAGTAAAAACTCCTTTATAGATTACATTTCTGGCGAACCCCTTTCAATCTATATGAACGTTTCTTCGATCACAAGAATAGCATGTACTTATTTTTAGGTTGTTATCCTACCTGGGATGCTAATGATCCTGAGGATTTGAGTAATGCTTATAGTCTCAATTTCCAATGATGGTGATATTCCTGACTGTTAGTCCTCCACGTGGTGCATTCTGGACTAGGTGTCCCTAGGCATCTAGACTAATAACAGCAGGGTCCGAGTGCACAGCGGTATAACTGGGCTTCCGCTATGGCGGGTGGGTGCAAACATACACCCAGGATACTTAAAAGGTATTCGTATACCATATGTAGCCCTTGGGCTAAGGGGAGATAACCCTGACAAAAAATCAGGCGGTCTCGTCAATCTTTGCGAACAGTGGCGACGTCACAAGGATGCCGTCTACCAGCCAAGAAACTTTGTTACTTTCCAAGCTTGTCAAGCCATCGAAATCGATCGTTCTACATGTCGTATAAATATGGGAAATAATGAAGAAATGAGCACGTCACCAACCAAAATGAATGAATGTTATCCTACCAACAGTGATATACATATGTATACCTTGAAATACATGTGTGCATGCTGTACCCACCCACCAAGTAGACCCAGTTACACTGATATGCAGTCTCTGATTAACCAGTCACAGAAACATGACTAACAACAGAACTACATATTGAGACAGCAAACGTTACTTGGGAGTACTAACAATCGAACAGTAGCTCTGAAAAATGTAGTCAGGGCCAAATTCTAAAGTGGTATACAAAAATAAGATTACTGCGCTTAATTAACATGGTGGTTCTTTAAAGGCCACCTTGCAAGTAATTTCTATTAACCATCCTATCTACAGCCTAAAATAAAAAGTATAAATGCTGAAACATGGCAGTAAAAAAACTGTACATCTTTAAGCACACTTGAGAAGCTATCCCAGAAACAATGAGGAACAAATTACGAAAATATAAAAAATTTGACACAAAATCTGTTCCAATAAAAAAATGTATAGTAGCAATATAAAATACAAATCTAGAAAGATTAAATCAATTGTTCAACGAATAAATCAACACATAATTCGTAATAACTAAGATGGTACAAAAAATTAGTGAAATGTAATACGTTATCAATGCACACAAACAAAATGCTTGAATTATAATGTAAATATATACACAGTAACGCTAAGTACCAAAATATAATTCAAATAAGTGCAGTCGCGATGAGCGATAAATAGTAAATACAAAAATAAAACAAATCATGAAAACGAATGGTTATAATCCAACATGAAGCTAGGGATTAATAGTAAGTTGAACGTTAGAATAATTATCATTAGTAAATTGATGTAACAAATCGTATGTATGATCGAAAGGTTCGTGACACTTAGAAGGTAGATCCGGAGTCGTGTCTGAAACTAATGTATGTAAATCAACATGCTCTTCACCACATGGACCAAAATCGATATCTTCCGCGGACCAATCAACATTATCAAATTCGTTCACCAGGCGAAGAGAAGTGCTGTCAAGTCTAATGCGTTTATGCGACCGACCTTCGAACATGTGATAAGATGGGAGGGGTTTTTCCAACGTTAAATTGCCAGATGATAAAGAAAAATTAGCCAGCGTTTTGTTATTAAATGCACTAAATGAATCATCAAACACATTCAAATCACTTGGTACATCATCAAAGTGAAAAATTTCCTTTGCAGGCGGTTCTGTTTTAATTTTATGATGTAAACTGCGGGGCTTACATGATTCATTCTTAATCAAGGAGGGTATTCGCTGATTGACTTCGAAGTGTGACTGATAAGATGCGCGATTCCTCTCTGGTTTGCATGCAGTTGTACGTGCGGTTTTGTTAAATAAATCGGGGCAAAACTGGCAATCGGAAGAACAGGGAAATCCAGAAACCCCCATATCTGATGCGATAGCCTCCCGATTTTTGACATCGTAATCATCGTACAAATGATAGAAAAGATCATCCAATGAACGATGCATATGGCTAAGAAGATCTAATAAATATTCTTTAATCCGAAAACGAACAACGGTATGTATAACTGAAAGATTTGCTTTTTTAGTAGTTCTAGCTGCAGAACCGGAAGAATTAGAACCTGATCCTGTTCTGTTCTGCAAATACATGTCACGAACCTGATTCAACGGAGGCATTGACAACTGAGCATCTATTAAAGCAAAAGTCGTTGATTCTCGTGAACGTCTCAGCTGTTCGGCCTGTCCATGCGTATATGTTTTTGTCTGTGAAAAATCGTCACGGCTAATGTTTTGAAAGTTCTTAAATTGAGGTTTTTCGAGTCCACGATGTGCAGAATCTGAAGAATAACGAGAAGCGTATGATTGAGGAGAAAAAGAAGTATCTTGAGATAGTTCATCAGAGTCAGAAGATTCGGACTTTAAAAAAACGCTTGAACTGGCATTTCGACTTTCAGAGTGAACGGGAGAAAAATTACCAGGATGTGAATTTACCATTTGTCGTGAATTAGGATTTACTGAAGAATAAGTATGATCAAAAAAGAAATACATACCTGGACAGCGTAGAGCTTGACGTTTTTTATTGCGAATTGGACTTTCAAACAAGTAAACAGGAGCTGTATTAGTATTCATTCTTTTAACTGTTGTTTGGCCGCTGTGTTGGGATGTCATCGCATTTGAGGAATGCTCTAAATATTCGGGACGAAGAACTGCCGCAAAATAAAATACTAATAAATACATACCTGATCTGGGATTTATTTGGATCATAATAATAATTTATATAATCAAAAAGTAGGTATAATTTGATGAAATAAGAAACATGTACAAGCTTATCGCATACACTCCAGGAGGAAGCACGTTACTTCAAAATATTGCGAAAACAAAAAACAGCCATAGAATTTTAAATTACCACATTTAAACAAAACAAGATAATAAATAAATAATAATATAATTATATATATATGTTTTAAAAAATATTTTTTTTAATAAAAAAATACAAAAAATTTAAACATAATTAAATTATTTAAGAAGAAAAGTTATATAATATTGTTAAACAAATGAATTAAAAGTATTTTAAAGTAATAAAAAAAATTAATTACAAATTTAATCAAAATATTTACAGTATTTTTTAATTTATTTAAAATAATAAGAAATAACTTAATGGTAATATACTTTTTAGAATATTAAAATTTTTCAATATTGAAAATTATAAAAATCATTTTAACATATTTTAACATGACTTGATATTTTTATTGTATTTTGGTTTTAAAACAATTATATTATTATTAGTAGTAGTAGTAGTAGTATTATTACAAAGCCCTTTTGCTTTAAAAATAAGCATGGAGTATTAAGGTAACAATTACAACAAAAGTTCCCCAATTAAAAAAGAACTTGATATGAAACAAATTTTCAGAAATTACTTCTTGCTAACAGCATCAAGGCGGTTAAAAACATTGACTCAACCTTTGATATCAAGAGACTCTCTGTCGAGATATCAGAACTCAAAATTAGCTTAGAGATCATGTCTTCTTCCCTGGCAAGTTCTCTGATTCCCTTTCCAAGACTGAAATTATTAACTTCTCAATAACTAAATTATTGGATTCGGTTTTGGGTGAATTTAACTCTATAAAGACCGATATGTCTAACTTAAAGGTTTCCATCATTGCTACAAAATCAATTCTAAGATTTTCCCAAGAAGTAATTCTCGTAGCTACCAAGCAACACGTAATAGATTCTAAATGTGATTAAAAATTAATCGTAAAGGGTATAAATGACAGCGTAATTAATTTTAAAGATTATATATCGGGTATTATCACTAGTTGTTGCTCCAAAGCTTCTGACATAAAAAATAGTAAACCTACATATAAGCGTCCTAACTCATCCCCTCTTATACTGGTTACACTTACTAGCTTGTAAGATCTCACTGAGATCTAGGCCCTGATTTCCTTTGATTTAACTTGATACGGATAATTATTTACACCTCAGCTAATTTCAATTAAAAAAGCTCTTGTGTGATCTAAATTATCGTTCTGCAATTTATTATTACAAAATAATTTAAAATTACATACCAATACTGTTTACCAACAGGAAAAACAGGACAAAATATGCTCACAAAACCACAGTCACGTCAACATAAACGTGATAAATTCAAATACAAAAGGCGCTTCAAAACAAAGTTCAAATAAAGTTAAACATATTTGAATGTACAATAATATAAAAATTGTAATCAAAATAAAAATTAATAATAATTTTAAATAGCTCTTTAGTCAAAGATACTGTGCTGTCTAATTAGTGTAGTGTAGGGTCTGATTTTCCTGGCGTTTGGTTAACTAAAGATTTTACTTTAGCTAAACGCTTTTCTAAACGCTTAAGTACATGGAATCCTTTTGGTAACTCTGTTTCCATAGTTCAATTGTCCCCATTAAGGCAAGATTCCATTGATGCACCAAATTTTCCGATTCCACTCCGGAGTTTTCCTTCTCTTCCGGTAATCCACTGTTTTTGGCAGTTATCCTAACTACTCCCCCTCTCTCCTGGATCACGTTTTACTACACAAATGCCTTAAGTCTAAGAAACAAACTGTCAAAAATCCAAGAATTAGTGCTATCTTCTTCCCCTCATATTATAGGGATAACTGAAACGTGACTCTGAGAAGACATATTTGACAGTGAAATAGTGGTAAAAGGGTATAATATTGTTCGGAAAGATTCTACAAAGGGTAAATGTGGTGGTTGTATCTTTTATGTTAGAAAAGATATTGCCTTCTCCACTTTTTCCTCCGTTCACACTAGTCAGCGAAATGGATATGACTTTTTGAATTTAGTCCTAGGGTCCTATACTGATTGTTTCCTAATCTATCGCCCTCCCTCACTCACGAAGGCCATAAATTTAATGCTTCTACAAAATCTTCAGTATATCCTTTCCAAGCCTTTTAAACACTTTATTCTTATAGGGGATTTTAATTGTCCATCCATTAATTGGCCTTTTTTATCTGGATTTTTAAACTACTTTG
Source organism: Cardicola forsteri (assembly GCA_025895645.1). Lineage (NCBI taxonomy): Eukaryota > Metazoa > Platyhelminthes > Trematoda > Strigeidida > Aporocotylidae > Cardicola > Cardicola forsteri. Next base: position 80,014 of record JAKXYG010000984.1, on the reverse strand, counting down.
GGGGTAATCTTTTGAAACTTAACATAGAGCATGCTCTCACCCAGCATGTTTATTCACCTACTAGACCTTATCTTCATCAATGATGCCTCCCCCATAAATAAGATCTCTCATCTACCTCCTTTAGGAAAGAGTGACCACTCTCTTCTCTTTTTTGAACTCTTTTTCTACTTTACCGGAAATAATTTGACTCATAACTTAAATCCTATTCCTGATTTTAGGAAAGCTGATTTCCCCAAACTTCGTCTTTACCCCAAGTCAGTAAACTGGGATCTCATATGCGGTAACAACATTGAAAAGCCTACTCCCATTTCCTAGATATAATTAATGAAAGAATTAGACAATTTGTTCCTTTCAGGACTCTATTTCACTCAAGACCTAAGTTTCCCCGGTTTATCATCCACTTTTTTATAAAACGAAATAAAGCCTTCTTTTTATGGAATTCCTTTCTATGTATCTATCAGTCAGGAATAATTGTTTAAATCTAATCAAGTTTTTTAAAGAGAAGGTGCTTTATAAGCTTCTAAATAGGGCCACCAAGAATAAAAGCCTTTTTTTTAAGTTTATTAAAAATAAAAACAGCTGAAATGTCTCTTTCTTGTCTTAAAAATAACAAGAGGATTCAATTATTTAGGAGTTCCGCTTGCAATAGTTTTAGAGATTACTTTTAATTAGTTTTTAAAAATCTCGTTCTTACTATCCTACATTTCCAGACCCCATAACTATTATAAGACCCTTTACATCTAATGCTAATACTTTTAATCTTTTATCCAGTTTTAAATCTTCTTAATGCTGACCTGATGGGGTCTTTCATAGGGTTCTTAGGGAGTGTGCTGATGTTTTTGTCTCTCATCTAACCCACATTTTCAACTTCTCCTTTTCCACTGGTCGCATTTCTAGTATCTGGAAATCTGCATTTATTAGGCTCATTTACAAATCGGGATGCTGAAGGCTTTAGACCGATTAGTATTTTATATACACCGAGTAAAATAATGGAAAGGTTAGTCAGGTCTCACATTTTTGATCATATCACTAATTCCAACATTATTAACGCTGTTCAGTATGGGTTTTTGCTCTGCAAGTCCTTTTTTACAAACTTAATAGCATACACTAATAGCATTTCTTTAATTCTTGAGTCTAGCCCATCAGTTAATATTATTTACTTTGACTTTGCTAAAGCCTTTGACAAAGTTCTTTATTATCTGTTTTTAATCAAGCTAAAATCCTTTAGCATTTCTGATCTTATCTTATCCTGAATCTTTGATTTTCTGTCTAATTACTCCTTTGAGGTCAGATTGGGTGCTAACCTCTCCTCTCCATGCAGCATAACGTCTGAGGTTTTTCAAGGTTCGGTTTTAAATCCTTTACTGTTTATTCTCTTCATTAATAATTTACATCTTGTCGTTAACTCTAATATTATACTGTATGCTGATAATGTTAAGATCTGGGGTTCTAACCCAGAAGTATTGGGCAATAATATTTCTAATATTAACAAATGGGCGCTTGAAATTTTTTTTCCATTAAATTACGCAAAGTGTAAGCACATAACTTTTGGAAAGCCATCAGGGAATATCTTAAAAGTGTCTCCTGACGATGCTCTTTCAATCGATAGTGTAAAGTCAATAAAAGATTTAGGAGTTTTAATTGACTCATTACTTAAGTTCACGGGCCATCACACCAAGGCTACTTACACTTGTTACAGTTTAATTAAATAATTTAATGAAAATTTAGGTAATATGTCTCCTAGGTGCGTTCGTTTAATTTATATGTTTTACATACGGCTCCACCTAAAGTATTATGCTCAGGTGACTGCACCCGTTCTTGCATCTGATATTAAAAATTTACAAAAAGTTCAAAGGACAGTTTCCAAACTGCCTAGATCTTTCAACTTCTTTCGGTTTTCCGACTTTACCAATGATGCTTTCCAGATATGTAAAAGAATCCACAGCATCAATATTTTGTCCACTAATTTTAAAGAATGAAACAGGTGTACAGTGCTCCTGGTTGACTTAAAAACCTAATAAATTTATTATTCAAGTGAATCTGACAATTCTAATATAACAATTCTAAAAACAAATAATCCCTCAAAAAACCCACTGATAAATTGGAATTCTGTTATAATGAACGCATAATATTCACACACTTCAACGGTATTCTGTAAACCTTAATGATTTTCCACAAAGATTCTCGATAGACACTGTCAAAAGCTATCATTAAAAAAATAACATTAATTGTAAGTGACTGCTGAACTTATTGACTTTGTTCAATAATGTTACGGAGGGTGAGTATTTGTTCAATACAGCTTTTTCCTTTCTGAAAACCTGCTTGTTAATGTCGAAGATGTTTATCTACCGCATTACGGTTTAAATTAACTTTGCAAAACACCTTACCAAGAACAGACAATGAGGTTATTCCGCGCTTTTTTGCATCTGCTTTTCAATCAATCAGTTTTAGCTTTGCGGTAGCTATTTTTAACCTGTTTATTTAAAGTTCTATATTTATCAATTATTTTCCAGATAACAGATTGTTAAATTTCTCTCTTTCTGTGATCAATTAGAATCTTGCAATAAAGATCGCTATTTTGTGCTAATACAAATATAGTCAATCTCGTTTGCTGTTTTTCCGTCAGGAGAAACCCACGTTGCTTTGTGTATATATTTGTGGGCAAAAAATGTGTTGCCAACAGTTATTCCACAATGACAGTGTAGCGTCAGCACTCTATAACCATTATTATTTATGCTATCAGCATAACTATGTGGTCCAACATTTGAAAAGTACCGAGATCTGTTTTTGTTTAATTTCCCATTGAAATCACCGATCAATATTTTTGTGTCTCTTCTTGGCACATTATCCAATATACTTTGTAATTTATCGTAGAAGGTATATTTTTGGTTCTTCTCAGTTTTGCAAATTCTGTGTTGAATCTAACTAAAATGATACGGTTGTTACAGGTTTCCATTCAGTCATAGCTTTAACAACATTTTTACTAAACATATTACCAACTCTATAAATATGATGGAATTCATGTCCAGAATATAAAATTAATGTATCTCCACTCTTGAAATGACGTTGACCTTTTCATTGCATTTTGCTAATACCCAAAATATCTTAGTTGTATTTTTTCATTTCTCAAAAGATTTGTCCTAATTGTCCATTAAGAAAAAGTGTGCGCACATTCTATGTCCTAACACTGGTTTAAGTTTTAGCATTAAAGATTCTGATTCATTTTGGCTTTTACTCAACCCTGACATCCAAGTAAGTGCGATCACTTCTTTGCCGTTGTTTGCCGGAATGACCCCTCTTTTTGTTTCTGTAAAACTATAAATTTTTACCAAGGCTATGTTGCTAACTCCGCCTAGTTTTGGATCAAAAATGATTCAATCTAGCCAGTCCCAAACCTGGATAAAGGAGGAGGGTTTGAGCGCAAGGTTAGCAACCTGGCCTCTGTAAAAAATTTATACTGCTACGGAAACAATAAGAGGACGCCATTTCGGCAAACAGCGGCAAAGAAGTGATCGCATGTATCTACATGACAGAGTTGAAATACATGAAAACTTTTTATTGTCTCATGTTCTCTTTGAATTACGAGACTTTGATGTCAATTTTTGCTGTAATTGTTATCTTATTGCCCCATGCTTATTTTTTAAAGCAAAAGGGTTTTGTAATCATAATCATATGTTGCTAACCTTGCTCTCAAACCCTCTTTCTTGGGACTGGCTAAATTGAATAATTTTTGGTTCAATTGTAATTTTTAATTACCAGTGGAATTTTGTTAGTTACTATATATATATATATATATATATATATATATATATATATATATATATATATATGTATATGTGTAATATGACGTATTGTCAAGTCCATCGGACTTCAATATTAAAAAAGATTCTGTTTACCAAAGTAAAACCTTAACTGCTTAAAACCTTTTTTATAAATGTTAAAAATTAAAATAGGTAAATTGTAAATAGCTAATTTCAGACTGCGTGTAGTAGGACCAGTTGCACTTCCAGGATTCTAAATGTTAGTATTGGTTAACCAATAATAACAGAATAATAACGCAGGACCGGACAGGAAAAGTTTATTGCCAAAAATTATGCACTTTGACAACAAAGGAGAAAATTGCGGGGAACAATGAAAACCAAAATTGAAAGTTTAAATACATAAATAAATGGTGAGCGGAACGGTTACTTATATAGCCCATCTCGACACGTTATTCCTGATATATTTTTTTGATAAATAATTTGAAGGTTATTCAAGGTTGCCATTAGTTAATTTTTATTTAAAGTGTGATTGGATATTGGCGGTAGTATTTTAAATTAACGTTTTGCTTAAATCTTACAATGCAACATGCTTGTTTTTTTTATTCTGGACTGTTTTTATCGTCATTGCGTTATCTGGAAGGATGTGGAAATCAATGTTTAAGCGTTTCAGAAAAGAACCTATAATGGCATTTTTATTTTATAATTTTATTACTTGACTTATTATTTTACTCTTTAGATGGACATAAACATATTATTTTTTAGATATATCGAGCCTTCTGCTAATAACCCATAACCCTTTATGGCGCAAAGGTTGGATGCAAATCAGATTCTAAAATAAAGATGGAACAAATAAATAAATGTTTAGTACTTTAAATAGTGCAGTTTCTATAATAATTTTAAATAGTAATACACTTATTTCAGATATACTGTCAATCTGCTATCCAGGCAATAAAACTTTATGTAGTACAGAGAAAAAACTGCATCTACTAAGTGGAATATTAAAATCAGTAAGTAAGAGTTTATTTTATGTTAACTTTGTAGTTTTAAAACAGTTTTAATTGTGTAATGTTTCAAATATTCTATCAACTTTCACTCCTTGTAATAAAACGTCAAAACGTTTTTATAAGCGTTAAAACAAAGTTCAAATAATGTTAAAATTGTTTAGATGTACAACAATATAAAACATTGTAATTCAAATAAAAATTAATAAAACAACAACTTTTAATATTTCTGATCCACACCAACACACATTGCAGTTCTGTTTGTTTTATTAACTATACAATTTGGGAATAGTTTTTTTATCTTCAATTCAAACATGTTAGCATATTGTGGGTAAAAAATAAAAACAGAATTGACGGGATAGAAAAAATAATAAAATTGAGAAAGAAAACGAATGTTAGGTAAAGTTAGAGAATGTCTGTTAATTGTAGGATAATTTCAAGGTAAATAGTAATAGCAAATTGACAGTATAGAGGAAAAGGTGGTTTCATGTTAAAATAAACTTATAGAAAAATGGTATTGTTGCAATTGAAAATTTGTTTCTTAGTTTAAAATAATGTGCTTTAAGAAGGTTCTGGGTCTTAAAAAAGCAAAGGAAACTACTACCGAGTTAATAAGCTGTTACATTAAAATGAAATTATCCTGTAATTTTGTGACATTTTGAGAAACAACTTGAGCGATTTCAGCCTGTCTAAATATGTTAAATTTTTGAGAATTCTAGACCTTTTAGAATCAGTCTAATATATTTTGTGTAATTTAGGTATGTTATACCTCAATAATGGCGCTGTGACTTATTGACAGTATGTAGATACAACATGTAGATGAAACGTAAATAACTATCAAGGATTATTTCATTTTTATTTGTCTAAGGCAAATTTGAATTGCTTTAGTATGGTGACTGTAAAATAAAGTGAAAATAAACTATAAGGAGCCAAATACAGAGCCTTGGGAAAGTATAGAAAAAATATCACAAGAGAGAGAAACCAAAACATTGAAAGAGTGATTGGATAAAAAATGACTCAAGCTTATGGTTTAACAATGCTAAAAACTATGACTTGGCCAAAAGCAGATTAACGGATTTTGTTCAAGGTTATTGCAAAACAAAAATAGCATAAATTAAATGTCGAGAATATTCATGGAACTATTCATCTATATTAATGCATTTTTGAGGTTAGGTGTTTGTGACATATTTATTTATCATGTTATATATATATATATATATAATTTTTATTTTATGTTTGCTACTTTGAATGCTTTACGAGAAACATTTTTCAGCAGTGGACATTTTAGCGAAGCCGAACGTAGGCCCGCATTTTAGTGCCGGTAATGGGATTCGAACCCATATCCACCAAGGTCCGAATTCGAGCGCTGTACCGCTAGACCACCCCGGCAATATATATATATATATATAATTTATTTTTTTTATTCATGTTTACTACTTTGAATGTTTTACGAGAAACATCTTTCAGCAGTGGACAATTAGCAAAGCCAAACGTTGGCCCGCATTTAGTGCCGGTGGTGGGATTCGAACCCATGTCCACCGAGGTCCGAATTCGAGCGCTGTACCGCTAGACCACCCCGGTGAACTTTGATTAATCCTTTCAGGATTTTACTGAGAGAAGACAGAATGCATATCGGTCCTTAGCTATGTCATGTAAACCGATCGCCCTGTTAATTTCTTTTTTAATCAATGAGGAATTCAACGTTCTAACTTTACAAATTGTCCGACTAACTGCAGATGTACTGGAAAATGCAATAGGAATTAAGGAATATTATTATAGCTGTTTTGATGTTAGGCAAAAAAAAACATTCTGCATTGTACAGTATAAAGTACAGTGTAAAAAATCCACTTTAATTCAAAATAACAAAGGTGTTCCACAAGGTGCGGTCTTATTTCCTTTTCTTTTTTCATTATACGTGGATGTTCTCCGACCAAAAGAGCCTGCTGTACTTTTCAAATATGCGGATGACATGGTGTTATGTGAATCCATCTCTTCAACCGAAGATAATATACATTTCCTGGAGTCAATTGGTGAATTAGTTGATTGGTCAACAAAACATAGTCTAAAATTAAATCCTACAAAATGCAAAGTAATTAATTTTAGCTCACACAAACCTTCAACTCAATTGACTCAACTTCATCCAAAGGTTTGTTCACAAAAACTCGAGGTTTATGTTACTACATAAGACGTTTAAGGAACCTGCGTGTTTGCCAACATGTTATTAATACGTATTTTAAAGCTACATTTTATCCAATAATATTGTATTGCTCCCCTGTAATATTTCCGGGACTAAAAAGAAAGGATTTTATGAAGTTAAAAAATGTATTACCATAATTAGCCGATCATCAGGTACTCCTTACAATGACATTCTTTATGAAATAATTCATCGACACTTCAAGGAATGTTTTCAATTAATCAGTCGTATTTCCAACAACTCCAATCATCCACTTTATCGTGATTTCAGCAAATCATTTGCATCAAGAATGACAAGAAGACCACATATACACGTTAAGTGCAGAACCAATGTGTACTTAAATTCATGTCTGCCGTATTTAGCAAGGTTACTATCCAATCCCAACAAAGTTCAAAGTGACCTTTACATTAGCCTATCCAAATCATGAGTATGTTTTTTGTTTTCTTTGGTCTGACCAATTACCGTTGTTTGTAATCTGCCCATTTCAATTTGTGACCATTTATTATCCTTCATCCAGGGTATTATTTTATTAGCCATGCTCACTCATGAGTCATGAGTCATTCGCATTTCATGTATACTGACATATTTGCACACTATTAACCATAGTGTCCCCTAAATAATAACATGCCTCTTTACACATAATATTGAACATGACTTTTAAATATACGTTGATTTTGAGTTTTTTTTCTTTTTTAGCCTGTTATTTAACCTTACTTTACTTATTTATTTTTGGACTGATGTTACACACTACTAATTGTGTTGTATTTTTATAATTGTACATATTTTTTGTGTGCTGAAAGCTACTTCTACTGAAGTATCTAAGCCAATAACCATAAATAAAAAAATAATAAATAAAAATAAAATAACGGATAGGCACTTTTTCATTATTTAAGCCTTGTTTTTAAAAAATTCATAACATCATCCTATTTAAATTGTAATTTTATGTAAACCGGTTTCTTATTATTAACGTTTTAACTAGGTAATTTGCGTGGCTTGGAGTGTCAATCAATGATGTACATTTTAGCAAAAACGAACGTGGACTCACATTTGGTGCCGGTGGTAAGGATTGAACCCATGCCAACCTTGGTTCAAGTTGAGCTCTGTACCGCTAGTCCACATACGTAAGACCTACCTATAAACAGCACAGCTGTTTAAAAATCGAAGCAAACTATTGATTTTGATTGATTACATTTACAGCAAAAAAATGAAAGTAAATAAATATAAAATTAGTTTATAAACATTGAGTGCATAAAATCATTGACACAAGATCATAAAATTTTACAAATCAAAATTGTATGGCAAGTAACATTTGACATTAAACACATACCCGACATGAAATCATTCATTGTTCATATAGCACTAAATGAATGCAGTCTATCTAGGGCAGTATTTTAGTTCGACTTCATCTGAACTACATAAAAATATCGCATTAAATAGTTTGGTAACTATGCCATTAAATCAACATTTAAATAATAGTATAACATAAATAATAAGAATATTAGGCTGATTATGTACATAAATTAATTCCATTTTTACTAATATTATAAAAACAACATTATAATTAAAATTTTAACAGAATGCATTAAATTCTAAGCATCTTTTTAACTAAAATTTGAAAACAGAAGACTATTTGATAAACTTAAGTCCCAGTTTGTATTATTAATACTCTTAGCATTCTTGTTAATATGAAAAACCTGTTATTTTTATATAATATATAGAACGTAATTAAATTATGTTAAAAGCCTACACAATTGCACTATTTTCTTACAATATATAATGGTATTAATTTACAGCAATAAAGTAATATTTTCTACATTTTAATTTATAAAATACAACCATTTTCCCTATTTTATTGATTGGTTTGAACAAACACATCACACAGCTGCATTACAAATGCAATTGAAAATAATAGAATAAGATGAATAATGAAATTATTATGCTGAATATAAGCAAATTAGGTAAGGAATTTGCACAAAACAAAAATGATTTTTAACGATAGCCACACCTGCAATTGCACTATTTTGCTACAATATATAAGTATTCGTTTATTCACTCAAATAATATTTATATCTTAACTAATTTATGAAATACAATACCTTCTTAAGTGCATATTGTCATTTTATGAGAATTAGTAAATCAGAAGTCTCTATAATATTATCGATGCACATAAGGGTTCGTCACTTGATTCTCTCATCATGTGGCAGCATATTTTTTCGTACAAGTAAAACACCGATTCGGTCTAATAGCAAATATAATAATATAAAACACTAATTTAAAAAATTGTAACCCTGTCTCAGTTCTTGTCTTCAACTCCACCTAGAGACGATCAGAAATGATCCAATCTAGCAGTCCCAAGCCTGGATAAAGAATGATGGTTTGAGCGCAAGGTTAGCAACCTGGCCTCTGTAAAAAATCTATATTGATAGAAATAAAAACTGAAAGGAAGCTAAATCTTCGATTAGACGAAAAAAAAATACTTGGTCAAATACTACGTTTACTGTCCGAAAAGTCAGTATAAACGGTTTTGGAATAAATAATTGGTGGAAAAAGAAAGGTTGGTAGACCACAGAAAACTTGACTAAGAACCATTCGTAATCTTGTTAAAATGAATGTCTTATGGTATCAAACAAAAATTTTGGAAAAATGTTTGGACACATGGAATCATTTTGCTACCCCATGTTCTTTTTGAACTACGAGAATTTGATGTTGTTTATGCTGTTACTGTTATCTTTTTGCCCCATGTTTATATCAAAGCAAAAGGGTTTTCTAATAAAAAAAAGTTATCTTCATGGTCATGCACATGATTCTTACATCATGTGCTAATGCTTATTGTTTGTAAAAAACAATATTTTGATTCGGTTTAAAGACAAATACTTGTTATACGTGATAACGCCTGTAATATACAATACAATTTATGAAAAACCATCCACTGTCCCAGATTTTAATAAATAAAGGTAGGCCAAGCTGGAATATACGTATATTCTCAAGTTACACAATTTTATTAATGAGTCGGAATTTCAACTGTTAAAACCAACTGGTAGCCTTACACCTGAACTTTATGGGCTACCAAAAACACAAAGACAATGTGCCCATTAGACCAATTTTATCAATGGTTAATTCGCCATATCATAGATTAGCCAAATGGCTTAAGCAAATAGTTGATCCTGTTGAAAAACATGAATGTAAATAATCTGAAAGACACATTTGAATTTATTGATTACGTTGGGACATTAAATGTTCGGAACAAAATAATGGCCTCAATTGACATTTAGTCACTATTCCCAAATGTACCTTTAGAAGAAACTGTGAATTATTTAAGCGTCTACATCATGTCAAATGAAATCAAAACCAAAATTCTGGTTGAATATTTGTAAAAACTGATTCTACTTTGTACTAAAAATATCATATTCAATTTCTGCGGTAAATCATATATTTAAACGGATGGGGTAGCTATGGAAAGTCCGTTAGGACCAACATTGGTGAACGTTTTTCTATCAAAAATCGAAAATTTAATAAAAAAAGCAATCGAAAATATGGTTGTATACAAACGGTACGTTGATGACATATTTATTGTTGCTCACAATAAATAAGACATTTATCAATTACTGCAAACCTTCAACAACATTAATCCTTATATCAAAATCAAGTGGGAGCTTGAAGAAAATGATACAATCAATTTTTTGGACGTAAAACTGACACGAGGAAATGACAGGTCGATTCAACGTAAAATTTATCGCAAGCCTACCTGGACGGGTCAATATCTTTACTTCAAAAGTTTTCAACAAAAACGTGCACTAGTTAAAACATTATTTAACCGTGTACATAGAATTTGTTCAAGTGACACTATTGATAAAAAATTAGAAGCCACGAAACAAACTCTAATCACTAATGGATATTCTGGAGATTTTATCAATTTCTATTCAAAGTCACTTACAACTAAAGAAAAAGTTGTTAACATAAACAAGTTGTTTTTTTATAAAACTACCGTTTAAAGGAGGTGACGTCATGAACCTCCTAAAAATTAGGCTCAAAAGTGTGATTAAAAGGACATATTCATTGACCCAATTGAGAATATTATGTACCACAACAGGTCTACCCTTTCCCAACGTAAAAACAGCTAAAGCAATGTTCTCCACCTCCCACTATCTATCAGTTCACTTGTAGTTGCGGTGACAAATATATTGGTTGGACAACTCGTCGCTTATCTGAACGGGCCAAAGAACACATTCCCAAGTGGATCGATAAAGAGTCCAATTCAAATGAACGTTGGTCAATATTACGTCATTTGGTTCAAACAAAACATCGAGTGAACTTTAATGATTGCTTTAAAGTGTTGATAACGCTAGATGATAAAACCAACCAAGGGAAAACGTTACGAAAAAAGGAACCAATAAAAGTTAGATAACCTGTTGTGAGTGCGTGATTACTCGGCCGTAGGGGATGGAAAAGTTTTAAAAAAGTGTGACCAAATTTGCACGATGATGTAATACAAATTGTATAGTGCTATGTAAATATTGATTTTTCCACCTTATATACATTTTCAAGGTCAAACAATCCCCTTTTGATAGAAGAATATGCACCAACGCGACTCACACTTGCTCACAAAGATTGACCAATAGAATTTTTTAAATTCTTTTTACCTTGGTTGGTTTTATCATTTACCGTTGATAACTACTCAAACTGTTAATATGTTTAAAACACTTGAATCTGTTTACATCCACACATTAAAACCCATTTTGTGTGCACAAAATCAATTTGTAACTTCATTAAATTTAGCGTGGACTTAACATATGCATATGTGTATGTATGTATAGTTATAAATGTTAAGTTAATTACATCTATTATTTTTGTTTGGAATTATAAAGGGAACCCAATGCTTTAAATAAGAATATTTGACCCTAGTGTTTATTCATTTGTGAAAATAACATCATACTTTGATTTAATGACGCTTAATACATTGTAACATACAACAGTACCATCCCATACCCAAGCTAATAATAAACTTGTGTGCCCCTGATTCCTAATGTAATTTTTTCAAAGGAAATCCCTGTTAATTCAGTTTATATTAGTGATATTAACGATACTTGGAATACATTTCACAGTTGAAAGAATATATACATATATATTTTTAAGGAATTTTTCAAGTCTGAACTACGACAAAATGCTTCAGGGCATTTAGTGGTTGTTCAAGATAATGCTCCAGTGCATACATCCAAAAAGGTAACTTGGTTTTTATCATAATCTAAAAATAAACGGATTTTTTTATTGTTTAGACGAAGGATTCTTTAAATAGCAAAAAGCTGAGTTTTGTTCAATTACCTCCATACAGCCCAGATCTCAATGTAATTGAAAATTTTTTCAGTTATCTTAAACGCGAGGTGAATCGGACTGAAAATCGAGGCACACTGACCGAAAAAATCAATTGTGTTAGAAAATCGAATTCCACAAGAATATATCAATAATTTGATCGATTCTTATCCGAGGCGGTTAAAAGAAGTTATAAAAAAGCATGGCTATCCCCTAAATTATTAATTTTGGACAATTGGTGATGTCGGCTTTATATATATGTACATATTTCATAATATAATTTATTTTTAAGCAAATAACGTAGTAGTTTTTTCATGTTGTCGAAATGTGTAAATTCTGGGTTTTTGGTCTAAGCGTAAATTTGATAATGCTATTTGCAAAAAGAAAATATTTTTAGTGTTTTGAATATTGATATTGCTAATGAGATGTTTAATGCTTATTTTAGTAAAATGTTGATGTGCCTAATATGCTTAAGTGATGTAAGGAAAGTCAATCAATTTCAATATGCTAATTTTGACAGCTCCTATTTTAGCCCCTATATGTATCATTAACAATTATAGGAAAGTGTGATTAAATTTATTTAATTTTTTCTTATCTGGAACTAATACATAATAATAATTTTTCTTATTTGGAGTAACTAATGTGCCATGAGAACAATATAAATGCAACATATTTTTACAAAACTTCATATCGTCTATACTTCTGTATTTTGAAATAAAATAAACGACTTTTATGATAACAAAAACAACAAAAATTTCAAGTTCGCATAGCATCCTTTATAATCACCTTCCACAGTTTTTTGAGGCGTGTTAATTTTGACAGGTCCCATTTTAGCCCCTGTAGATATTTCAATCCAAATACTTTGCCATTGTTTTCAAGATAAAATACTGGCCAAAATAGAGTGAATATCGTCCCTAACAGCATCCATTCAAGTACGTTACTGACCACCTTTTCTTTTCTTCCAATCGGTATTTAAACAAGCCAAAGTTACAGTACGTGAGAATGCATCAGGATTTTTACGAAAAACGTGTCCAAACCAGCGCAATCTTTATTGTCACGATATCAATGGAGAAAGATCGTAAAATTGGAGGTCATCACGAATTTAGCAGTGGCTGATTTTTTTTGTCCAATCCCTTGATACGGAAGATGCAAAATGGGTGTTGTGCCAAAAGTATCTGAGACATCGTGTTTCAAATTTGTTGAGCTTTGTAATCTCTAACCCTACAAAGTTAAAGTTTTAACTACGTATAGAAGCATTTTGCGAACCAATCATATAAAATATTCATTTTCGTGTTTGGGTTAATGTTTTTTCGTTTCCAAAGTGGATTGGCAAGTTTTCAAAACGCAGCAGCATCTAAATGAATTCAACGATTTACTTCATTAGATGAACCACTGTCAGACGTAATTAAAGAGCCCAAATACTTAAATTACTTTACATTGGGGAGTACAGCATTATTTAATACAAGCCTTGCATCAGGAGCCACAATGATTGATTTTTTCGGGTTGATTTTCAGACCATATTTACCGGAAACTTTTGCAATAAAATCTAATGCATGCTGCAGCTGAACTTGATTTTCGGCTAGAAGGACAGCATCGTCAGCATATTCCAAGTCGATGATGGGCGTATTATCAACATACATACTTTCCTTTTATATAAAAACCTTGGCAAATGCAACATTGATTGCATAGTTCAACAAGAGCAGAGCAGCCACACAGCCTTGATGGACAATACGGTAAATTTTGAACAGTTTTGTAGTTGATCTGATGCAAATGCGGATTGCAGCAGTTAATTTCTTGTACAGAGTACGTAAGAAATTCTCAAGTTTCGTAGGACGCTGAAATTTCCCCCGAAATTCCAGAATGCGTCGAAGTGTACTAATTTGATCAACCTTTTTGAAATTCTACACGCAGTGATCTTGCTTCACTTTTCTTGTGGATATCTTTGTTTGTGCATAGAGATATCGAGAATTGGTGGGCAATCAGTTAATTGAACGCGTGAGCACCAAACTATCTGTGTCAATCTTTCGTTTCAAAATGTTCCATGACTGATTTATTATTATACCACAATTTGGAACATTTGGAGCTGATAAGTAGGCTTTGGAAAACTTGTCAGCATAGTCTCTGTGTGCAAGCAGAGAATAATTCGGAGCAGGAATACCGAATGTAATGTAATGTAGGATAAAACCAATGTTATTAGAACACTATTTTATCCAATATACGCAAAGTATAAGTACACGATTCCATCGATTTGCAACGTAGTAACAACGCTTATGCAATGCGAAATTATACCTTGAATTGCATTCATTTTATTGATTAGTACTATGCAAATATTGACAATCTTGTGTCGTAGTTGTAATTAGTTTTTTTCTAGTTGTAAATAATGATATATACATGAATAACAAGGATATTAAAAGCACTGAGTTCTCTTTATATTTCCAAATAAGAAACGTAAAATCTAATATGTTTACATTCAGACATTAAAACACATTTTGTGTACACAAACAGTTTGTAACCTCATTAAATTTAGTATGGATTTAGCATATACATAACTTGTTATTTATATCTGTGTAGTTATTAATGTTAAGATTAAATCTTTAATTACATGATTCTTTTAAAAGATGTAAACTGTTAAATCAATTCATTTCATAATCATAAAACACTAGTATATATATATATATATATATATATAACAGTTTATGTCTTCCAAAGGAATTAATTATTTTTATCTGGAATAAGAAAATTGTTAAATATGTCAAATATTATGTAAATAAATGGTACAAAAACCGAATGGACCAAAAATCAATGTAATATTTTTGAAATTTATTGGACTAAATAACAAAATATGTCAAAACTAAATTACCAGAAAAATGATTATAGGACTCAGTAAACAAAAGTTGTTAAAACAAGGAGAAAATTAAAAAAATGTAATTAATGTTTAATTTGAGTGGGTTAAATAAACAATCCTTGTGCTGAGAATAAGAATATGAACAAAAATAAGAGCAGTAGTAATAATAATAACAAGGATAATATTAATAATATTTAAAAGTATTAATCGTAACAATATTATTAATGAAATTAATGTTAATAGTAATAAAAATAGAATCCGTAAAATTAATAAAAACAATTTTTAGTAATAATAATAATAATAAGTAATAGTATTGATAATATTATTAATAATAGTAGTAATAATAATCAATTGGGATGCTAATGATTCTGAAGATTTGAGTAATGCTTATAAAGTCTCAATTTTTTAATGATGGTGATATTCCTGACTGTTCGTCCTCCATGTGGTGCATCCTGGACTAGGTGCTGAAAGGCATCTAGACTAATAACAGCAGGGACCGAGTGTACAGAGGTATAACTGGGCTCGGCGAATGGGTGAAAGCATACACCCAGGTTACTTAAAAGGTAGGTTAAGGTATACGTATACCATATGTAGCCCTTGGACTAAGGGAGATAACCCTAACAAAAAAATCAGGCGGCCTCATCAATCTTTGCGAACAGTGGCGACGTCACAAGGATGCCGTCTACCAGCCAAGAAACTTCGTTATTTTTCTACATTTGTTACGCTTATCGAGCCATTGAAGTCGATCGTTTTATATGTCGTATAAATATGGGAAATAATGAAGAGATGAACACCTAATCAACCAAAATGAAAAAATGAAATCAATCAATCTACAAAAAAAGTAATTTATATTTGTACCAATGTCAATAATAAGCATTTTAAACATAAATTGTAAAATTTTAATAACTAGGTTTCTTGCATAAAATTGGTTAGATGGAAATTGCATTTTAATACATTGACTACTTTTTTACAGTTAGTAAACAAATAATAATTTCCGTGCATTTTCGTTAGGCACCGGAGTGCTCAAAAACGAATTATTGAAAAATTTGCCAGATAACCGCAATGCAATGCCGTCTCAGCTTTAGTGCACTTTATGTCTGATTTTAAAAAGCTGTAAAATTATTTAACGCGGCTTTGAGTTGTCGATGGAATCGCTTGCATAGACCATTGGCAAGTAGGTAGTACGCCGTGGTTCTAATACGAGTGGTATCTATTAATTTAAAAAAAATAAGTAAATGCGCGGGATTCAAACTGGGTCCCAGTGTCAGTAATTACCGTGGAGGGCAATCAAAGCGTCCTACATAATAATAAATAAAAGCTTGCACTACTGATTCAACAGTAGCATCTGTTAGGAGTATTGCTTTAGCCCATCTAGTAAAGCGGTCGATACACGTAAAGAAATATGCGTCTCTTTTGACTGGGGTGGCGGAATTACTAGATCGATATGCACGTGAGGAAAAAAACCAAGAGGAGACACTATATGGCAGTGTACTTTAAACTCCTGGCAAGGGGTGCTCTGACGTGCCTCACATCAACACTGGTGCCGGGTTAAACATAACGTGCTGTAATCAGCTCCTGTGTGGCCTCAACTCCTGGATAAGATAGTTTATGTAACGCATCAAAAACATAACGTGAGAATTTCTAGAAAGACAGTTTATTTTTTACCCCCCTAAACATTGCATCAAAATCGACTGTCAGTCGTAATTTTATTAATTGATACACACGACGGCACATTGGCTACTTCATTAGTTTACTCTTTAATGAATCGTGGCTTGGTGGTTAACTGCGAAATAAAATATTGGTGTCTAGCTTCTAGATGCGACTAGAGCTTCGTGTTTGTGCGGATTGCAAAAGTAAGCGGTTCATGATCAGTGTAAACTATAAAATCATAATTTTCGACAGTAAGAAAGTGCTTAATGGCTGTATAAGCAACCTAAAGTGCTGTCTCCATCTAGGCTCTGCTGACACTAAACGCCTTAAAAAAAACCTACAGGCTTCCAAACCTCATTTACCAACTGTTGGAGGATCGCTTTTATCGCAAATTTGGAAGCGTCGGTAGTCACAGCTAATCTACATAAGCAGTCTGGATAAAACTAGCATTGCTGACTCCGTCAATAGCTTTTTGTTTGCCTTACTTCATCAATAAGTTTTCTTGTACGTGGATTTCCTCGCAACAAATTGTTAAGAGTGTGAACATGTTTGGCATCCTTTTGGATAAATCTACGATAAGAATTCAATAAACCCAAGTAAGAGCGTAGTAAGTTCAAGAAACTCTTGAATGACCTGCACCTTGTCCTGTGTAGGACGGATGACAGTGGGTGTAACTAGATGATCGAGAAATTTAAGTTCGTCTACACCTAGGACACTTATATAGATTGAAGATTATGTTATACTTATTCGATCCTTGGAATAAGAGGTGAAAATGTTGCTGGTGTTTCTTATAAGATGGTAACCAGTACATCGTCTAGGTAGAAGTAGACAAAACGGAAGTCTCTTAATATCGCACTTCGATACCAAGACGAAATTGTAGAAAACAATATAAACAAAGATGGAAACTTCGAGAAGGCCAAATGAATGGCGTGAGGAACCGTTCCCACCAATGAAAGTTTTTAGGCTCATTCAAACAAAAATCGTCAATATCAATAAAATAGTCTCTAGAAACCAATTGTTATTTTTATAATAAATAATATTCCATATTATTTTTTGAATAAAGGTTGGTATATGCAAACACCAATGAATCAATTCAAAAACCGGAATTTTTTAAAAGTTGGGGATTGAACTAGAATTATTGAATAAGAAAAAATACAATACTTGCGGCTATTGTAGAGTTAAATCATCAAGGTAAAATTCAACGTCATACATTGTAAAGAAATGACAACAAAGACAATTTTTTATGTATACCACACATTTGACACCAAAATTGACTCAGGTTATTTGGTATGTCCCTGGTAAGGTTACCAATGTAAACTTGTTTTAACGATAAGGATAATAACTAGTGGAACAGCGCTGGACGCGAACGTAGGGCATTGGGTTCAAATGCAACTGTTGGCATTAAATACTGGTACTGGCTGAGTTCACTAAATATGCACTTACTAAAAATGTTTCGCGTAAAACATTCAACCAATAAAAAACAAACAAATGGATAATTTTTATATTCATCCGTTGTAAATGGCGACGTGGTCATATCTTCATTGTCGATTTTGATAGCTTAACAAGTATAACAAATGTAGAATAATGACTTTTCTTAACTGGTAGATAGCATCTTTGTGTTCACAAAGATTGGCGACGGCGCCTGAATTTTTGCCAGGGTTATCTCTCTTAGTCCAAGGGCTACATATGGTATACCTTGAAATAACTTTTAAGTAACCTAAGCGTGTGGTTGCACCCATCCACCAAAGTGGGTCAGTTATACCGCTGTGTACTCGGTCTCTATTGTATTAGTCTAAACACTTGGGTGCACCTATAGTTTAGAATGTGTAACATGGAAATGAGTTAGGAATATTACAATTATTATGATTTGAAACTTTATAAACATTAATCGCACTGAGGATAATTAGTTCCTTCCATTCTATTTTACATTTGTGAAACGTGGACTCCCACCCAAGTGGATAAACAAAAGCTTGTCCAGTTTGAGCAAAGCTGTTTAAGATCCATATGGCTTTCTCTATCCTCTATTGAACACAATCGTGTGATAACTAATCAAATATTTCAACCATTTCCAAATATTTGTAGCACGCTTAATATCAATTGGCCATGTGTTTCTAACGCAATAAGAGAAAGACAATTAAAATGGATTGACCATGTTTTACGAAGATTACCCATTCATCCTGCCAGAATAGCTATGGAAGCCTAACCATTACCCCGATGAAAAAAAACCGGGTAGCCAACAAATAATTTGGATGGAGATTGTAGCACGCAAACTCAGTCCTTTTATTTATGCTAAGGCCCCCTCCATGTCCAAATGAATTACTTAACTGGATATCAGATTGCTTACTGTTTGCAGTTAATAGAGATCATTGGAGGAATTTAATTTGGGATGTAATTAACATTTAAAGTCAGCATACCTCAAGTACCGTTGATTAAATGCGCATTGTAAAAGTAGATATTTTGCAAGCTCTTGATAATTTGGACTGATCTGGGCAATAATAACTGGTAAGAAATGTCTATTTATCCCCGATGATTAGTATCTCAACCTTTCAAAATAAATGAATTAACTACATTATAGCTGTGCTTACAATAAATAAGAAAATTAATCCACATTGTGTTGTTAATTAAAAATTTGACAATAAAAATCAACTGTATAAATATTTAAAATTGAACTTGGAATTTAATGTACTTGAAACAAAAAACCCTTTCCAAGTTTTAGTGTGTAATGAACATCAAACATTTTTTAATTGCATCTTCGAATAAAAAAATATTTTTACAAATTACGAAAAATGATATAAACTCAATAAATGCTTAATTTTACACATATATTGTTCATATTTTCCTCAAAAACAATTGAAACTTATTCATTTTGAAATAATGTGTACAACAAATTCATTTCATTCTTCTTTAGCACAGCCTTCTAATGATGACTGTAGGATGGTAGAACAAAGATGTTGACCTAGAAAATACACACACTATTAGAAATGTTGTATATCGAGACAAACCAATAAATATTAGTCGACATCCAGTCAACTCTAAACAAGTGCTTCTCTCGACAGGAATGGGATTCAAATCATACAGCTCGTTGACACCTTGAACTGAATAGACCGCCGTTTGATTATCATTGTCGAAAGTAACAAAGCCCTATTACAAAATATAATATACATTAAAACGTTGCATTAATTAATTTTGGGTTGTTGGTGTGGCTAATAATTTTTAACAAATAGACATTTAATGAAACCGAACGGGAGCCGGTGGTGACAGCCAAGTTTGAGTCCAGCGTCGTACCACTAAAATAGCCTGGTACTGATAACTCAACAAAACAGTAAATTAAAAATTAATTGTTTCATTCTTTTTTATTATTAGTTCTACATTTGTACAGCATATTAAATAATTGCCTCCAAAGGGTTTTTGACGTAACAAATGTATAAAGATAAGAAAGTTTCTTAGCTGATAGACAGTGCTACTGTTTGCAAAGATTATCGGAGTTGTCTGATCCTTATCCCAACCATATACGCTTTGAGATACCCATTAAATATCCAAAGTGTGTGCCTGCATCCATCTGCAAAAATAAAAACCCCGTTACATCCCTGTGCACTCGGTTATTGATCTGTTGTTCTTAACCCAAAATTCACCACATAAAAGTGTGGAAACAGGATGATTACAATTATTAAAAAATAAAACTTTATAAGTATCACACAAATCTTCATGATTATTCAAATAATTGCAAAGATGGAGGAGCAGTTAACTTGCTAGACTTGTGCATTCAAATATTAATCAGAGACTCGCATTTAATGACCGGTATGTCATATATACGCTGTCTTCCGGAGATCAAACATTTAAGCAACAGATCCGGAGTGATCTAGCGGTACAGCACTCAATTTAGACCTCGGTGAGCGTGGATTCAAAACCCACTACAGGCACTAAATGCGGACCCACGTTCGATTTCACTAGATTGTCCATTTGCTGAAATATGTTTCTCGTGAAACACTGAAGTAGTAACCATATATTCTCTTTCTACAAAGACACCATCTCTAGATATATGCTTTAGTAAAATTAACAATATACTGCCGGCACTAAACGCAAACCCTTGTTTGTCTTTGCTCAATAGCCACTTGCTTAAAATAGTCTCCAATAAAACATTTAAGTAGCAGAAACCAAAAAAACAAAATTTAAAAATTTAATTGTTTTCTAAAGCAACATGTAGCCTAATTTAACTAATTTGAAACATATTTCGTCCCAAAATGAAGATACACCAACCTTGAGTCTTAGAACCGACATTGGTTGACCTTCGACATTGCACAATTTCTGATCCCACAATATCGATTCGATAAAGTTTTCAAACAATTGGCGACAAACGGGTTTTTTGAATTCTACAGTAACGGTAAAAATTTGCTGCATGCATAAGAAAAAAAAAATTTAGAACATTCTTCACATTCAACTTTATTTTATACTTAAAAATAATTAGAAAATTGATTACACAATAATAAGACGCACCCGTTCAATGTGTTTTTGAACCGGAGAATGGCACTGAGTAAACAAATGTGACTTGGGACTGTTTAATAAAAATGTAAATGTTTAATACTGAAATACAAATAAAACAAACGCTTGAGGCTTCAAATGCACCTCTGCTGACGTATTTAAACAAATAACGGTAAATACAAACATCATAAAATAAATAAAAATTAAGTTTTATTGCTTGAATGTTTGACGAAAAACATTTTTAACAAATGGAAATTTTTGGTAAAACCAAGCGAGGACTCAGACTTAGTGCCGGAGGTGGGGATCGAACCCATGCCTCCCCAGGTTTGAATCAAATGCAATTGCCCTAACCACCTCTTGCATTCAAACGAAAGAATTTAATTGTTATATTAATTTAATTTTTATCTCTCACTTGTCATGAATGACAACACTTGGTGAAGCTGAATGAAAGTCCACACCAAATGCTTACTTGCTAAAAAATGTGTTACTCATCATCATCATCATATATATATATATATATATATATATATATATATATATAGCTTACTTAGAAGAATAAACATTCAAATCCAATATCTCGTTAAGGTCAACCCTACAAAAATAAATATAATTAAAAAAATATTAATCCACTTTTCCAATTGTACAAATTTAATAATATATATATATATATATATATATATATATATATATATATATATATATATATATATATATATGTTTTAAATTGTTTTTCAAATAATATATTAAATCACGTTATAATAATATGTTACAAGTTAACCACTACCAACATTGCTTGCATGAACATTGTATCACATTTAACGAAACACACAATCATGTTACGAAAGTATATTTGTAAATAAAAAAAACCAACATACTAACTTGGAATAAGTTGTTTCAATCAATTTGGCAGATGAATTGATTGTACTAAAACAAAAATGTTGAGTGTTAAACGAATGAAAAACACAAAACATTATACGTGTAAAAATGATAAAATATTCATAATTTGCATTTAACTCGATTACCGTATCTCATCCAATATTATAAACTTTTCACTTTCGTCAATTAAATCCATCTTATTCAAAAGAAGCATATCAGCCAAGGCAATTTGTCTAAAAAGTGTCAAAAATGGCGACAACAATCAAACCTTTGACTTTCATTCAATGCATTGCGATTGCCAAGTTGTTTTAAACAATATTTAGCATCAATCACTGTAATAACAGCATCCAAATATACCTGACTGCACAGATCATCGTCCACCCAAAATATTGACGCAATCGGACCTAAAAAGGATGAAAGTTAAAAAAAAACAGAATTCAGCGAAAATGAAAATGCTTCGGTCTTTGGTATCAGACAGAATAGAAATAATGCTATCAAGAGAAAGATAAGTCACTATACCTCATAAAAAGATTGTATTGGTACAGCTACAATCTACAAAGAGAGAAGAATTTTGGCAATGCAAGTGAAAAATAAAAACTGATATCAACCAAAAAGATAGCTAGATTGTGTGGAGACAGATGTAAAAAATGAGAGGCTGACAAAAAGTGTCGCTGCCGACAGAACCAAATAGAGAAAGCTGACCAGAAACAGGGACCCTTCATAAAAAAGGTAAAGCTGTAGAAGATATATATATATATATACATACCAGGATCGGCAAGTCCCGTCGTTTCAATCAAAATATAATCAAATTTTCCTCGCTTTGTCATGAGATTCTCAATGGCTTTGACTCCCGGATCTTTAAGTGAACAACACAAACAGCCGTTTCTTAATTCAATCCAGTCTTCGTATAATTCGCCACTTTCATTATTCCATGCTACACTGGACTCAACTGCGGAGCCTTCTCCAAAATCATTAAGAATAACAGCAATTCGTTTTCCGTGGGCAGCTGACAAAATGTAATTCAACAAAGTCGTTTTTCCAGATCCTAAAAATTACATACAGTATTTAACATTTTTATTTTTAAAATAATTATTTTACTTATTATGTGCTAAAATAGTAGTAAAAATAAACAACTGTTTAACATTTATGTCAATGCGTAAAGATACCGGTATGTAACTGTGACCATAAAATGTTATGTACAAGTAGATAAACTTGATAACTTTGAATCACGTTTAGGAGATAAAAGCTAAATTTTATAATAACAGTCAACTTAAATGCTTCAGTGTAAGTATATTCAGCGTCATAGCATACAAAATACAAAAAATAAGAAAAATGTTATACTAAATGAATAATATAAAGATAAACAATCCTTGAGGTGCAGTTCTTGGCAAACTAAAAATAGAAACGTCTTCTGCATCACCACATTACAGCTTTTATCATCATACAGTTTTAGAGACCTTGTGATTTACAGCTCAAGAACATCTACACAACACTGCACTCAAATGGATCATAACGCAATCAGTTAGAAGTACTGTGCAAACCAATAAAGAGAAAATATTCATCTTCGTGTTTGGGTTGATGGTGTTACGTCTCCATAGTGGATCGATAAGCATCTAGGATGTATGCTAACACCCATTCACTAAGCGGGAACAAAAGTAGAGCAGCCACGCAGTCTTGACGGACACCACTGCAAATTTCGAACGGCTTTGTAGTATATCTATTGCAATTGCGGATTACAGCAGTTGAGTTCTTGTACAGAACACGTAGGAGATGCACATGTTTTAGAGGTGTTCCATCGCGTAACATAGCAATCCAAAGTTCTTTTCTGTTCAGCGAATCAAATGCTGAAGAATAGTCAATAAAGGCTACATACGTAGGACGCTGAAACTGTCCGAAATTCAAGAATGCGTCGAAGCGTATAAATTTGATCAATGCATCCAATACCAGGAGGAAAACCAGTCTACTTAGGACGAGTAGTCTTCTCCCATTTTGAGCATATCCGTTCAACTATAGCTGAGGTGGCAATTTTGGCAGATATGCAAAGTAAACTGATGCCTCTGTAAATAGCAGGTATTTGCCAATCTCCTCTCTTGTGAACAGGAACAATCGTAGCACGGTGCCAGTCTTCAGGGCACTTCTCAGTTGTCCAGAAATCCGTTATAATGCCACAAAGGTCTTCAACAAGTCATGAGGGACCGTATTTAAAAATATATTGAGGAATTTCGTCAAAACCGGCGGTTTTTCTAGCTTTGAGTTTTCTGTAAATGCGCATATCATCGATGGTGGGGGGTTCTACGGATATTAGATAGATTTCCAAAGAAACTGTATCAAGTGTGTATTGGTCTTAATCAAATAAATGTAAACCAACAAATTCTATGCTATCTCTAGAAGAAGACTCTTTAATAGCGTTATCCATTAATAAAATCAACGTATTAAAAACTAAGTATTTACAGTAGTAACCACTGGTTAATAAATATTAAATTAAATCGTTATACAAAGTCTGTGTACTCGATAAATATATAAATTCTGTTCCATTTTCTAAAAGTATGTTAATTAAAAATATTTCATTTCAAATTGAAAAAACATACCAAAAAATTAAAAACTTTTTCCTCTAAAATGACAAATACTGTATCTGTATACCATAATAGAAAAAAATATAGATAATTTAACTTAGTATAATACTAAACAATATTTTCATAATTCAGTAGTAGATAAAATCAAGATTTATCTTTACATATAACAATTAAAATTTCGCAAAGCAAGTTAGAATGGTAAGCAAATTAAGCATTCTACCATTTTTTTTATAAACATATCAATCTAAAAATCACCTAAATATCCCGTCAAAATAGTTGCAGGGACCTTGTAGGAAACTTGATCATCATCAACTAGATCAGGTATATCATCCATGTAGCTAATATTTCTGTCAAGGTCACAAAAGCAAAATTCCAAATGTACTGCTAAATTCAACTTATTCTAAAAATTATTCATTGTACAATATATTAATAAATTATTGTAAAAATAATCTTGTTATAAGTTTATAAAAATATTCATATTTATTGTCTTTTAACTACTACCATACATTCTAACTGTAAATTTAATATTGTTCATTTTATACCGGAATGGTCCAGCGGTAGTGTTCGACTTGAACATGGGTGAGCATGAGTTTGATCCTTATCACCGACATCAAATACGGACTCACGTTCGCTACGCAAAAATGTCTACTGTTAAAAAATGTTTTTCGTAAAATATTCAAAGTATTAAAATAAATAAATAATTTAATTTACAAGATTTTTATAGCGATTAATGCTACAAAACAATAAATGAATTGTAATT
The DNA here is from genome assembly GCA_025895645.1 of Cardicola forsteri. Classification (NCBI taxonomy): domain Eukaryota; kingdom Metazoa; phylum Platyhelminthes; class Trematoda; order Strigeidida; family Aporocotylidae; genus Cardicola; species Cardicola forsteri. The sequence continues at coordinate 54,568 of JAKXYG010000984.1, read as the reverse complement.
ATATACAAATAAATACTTAAATAAACTTTTTTGAACAAAAATAAATAATTTTTTTATCAGATACGCGGACGTTGTATAATGATTTCTTCTAAGGCTCGTTAATTGGAGAAACCTAGTCATTAGTTCTTTTGTTCACATAAATTATAATAGCAGAAAGCGAACAAACTAAGACCAGCGTTTATTCAGTTGCATTAAAATATCATCAGTTTAATTTAACTATTTAAATTACAAAATTAATTAAACAAGTCAAAACAAATCATAAATCGCAAAAATATTATGTTTGTTTATTTAAAGGGAGAATCCATAATAATAGTAACCAATAATGTTTATTTAAATGATCATAACTAAAAAATGTTAAAAGCTGGACTGCTAAAATGTTTTTAATTAAATTTTATAATTTATACTGGGTACAGCAGACCACGCATACAAATCACGTAAGATTTTAAAAATTACTGGCATTACAAAAAATGAATTTTTTGTAAACGATCTGTATATATTATAAAATTGTTTTAAATGCGAGTTGAAATTGTAACATAATTTAATAAAATTTTGTATAAGCATTAAAAATTGTTTTGTAATTGAACAATGGAATTGAAAGTTTATTAAAAAATTATACACTTGAAATAAAATTTGACTATTGGTCGATATTAATATTTTTAAAAACATGAATTTAAACTAAAAAAATAGTGTAGTATTTTTTGAAATGTTGATAAAAACTTTAGCGTAGATTAATTGCGTCTGAGTTGTATGTTCATGTCGCATGTTAGAATTCCAAAAGCTTTATGGTGTTTGGTGGAACTGATTATTTTAAAAACTTAGATAAATTGATATTATTAAAATTGTTAAACACATGATTTATTAAATTGTGTTTATCGTTTTCATCACTTTAACGAGTACGTGAACGTTCAAGATATCATAGTTGAAAATAATAGATAAAAACAATAAAAAATAAAATTTTAAATAAATAGGCCAATTTGAAAGTCTGAGGAGACGTGGTTAAAACAACATGTGGGAGCAAACTATGCCAGGTAGAAATAACCTTATAGGAAAAATGATGGAGATTTAAACAGGATTATATTATAAGCTTAGAAATCTTAAAAGGGTGTTGTTTACGAGGATTACTAGAAAGAACGAATAAATATTTAAACTGATTTGTGTTGAAGAGGTTAGGATTGGTTTGTTATAATGAAAAAAAAATTAAGGGAGGGGCTGAAAACTTGGGGCTCTGAAAAGATTACCTGCATGTTTTACAAAAGTAAAATGATTACATTTGGATACATTTAGTAGGAACGCATTATTAGGGACCACTTATATATATATATATATATATATATATATATATTGGAACGTTATTAATAATTTTCTCTTTTTTTTTAAAGATTGTTGTAGTGTTTTTGAATTGTTATACGCAACTTGTTAATATTATAATCATTATTATTACTACTATTATTATTATTGTATATTTACAATTTTTGTTTGTTTTCTACAATTGTTAACTTCCACTATCTATCTTGATTTTGTCTTAATTTCAATTTTTTCTGTGACTAATTCTTTTATACATTGCCATTTATTTCAAATGTTTCTCTAAAAATTTGACACAATTTGAGAACCAAGTACAAAAGATGTTTTGGCCTAATCAACTAGTGTACACTCCTAAATCCTGAAAAACTAGCGAGGTGAGGCTCGCGTCACACTACACGTCCATTGGAACGTTATTTATCTTTTTATCTTTTCTTTTTTTGTGAAGATTATTGCAGTGTTTTTGTATTGTAATACGAAACTTGTTTTATTATTACTTTTGTCTGTTTATAATTTTTGCTCGTTTTTCATAATTGTTACTTTTTACTACCTACCTTGTTTTTGTTTTAATTTTAAAAATGCTTTCTGTGATTTTTAGGACGACACCAAATCACGATCAATAAGTAACTCATCGGACGAATCATAATAAAGCCCGAGTGCGTGACGGACAGTCAGTGGAGTGGATAACAAGCCCACTCCTATATATATGTTATGTGTAATTTTGAATATTTAATTTTGGTTAAAAACTTGTGTTGTGTTCTTGTTTTGAACCTTGGGACTAGTGGGTTAGCAAGTCAAAGTATTCAGACAATAAATAGCTTAGTTGAAATTAATCCGCCCAACACCTAGGCGTAACAGTGATTAATCCCCCTTTACCTCACTATCTATTTTTTATTTCTTCCTGAATCTTACTGGTATAATCGATAAATAGAACCGAGAATTAAAAGGACTTTTTTTCCTATTCAACTCGTGTATCAACCTGAAACCTAAAACCTGTTGCGAGGTGAGGCGTACGTCACTCTACAACTCCATTAGAAGGTTATTCATCCCTTTCTTTTTTCTTCTTTTTAAAGATTATTGCAGTGTTTTTGCATTGTAATACGTAATTTGTTTTATTATTATTTTTGTCTGTTTTATTTTGTTTGTCAGACCTCATTTTGAATACTATGCTCAAATTACGTCCCCCATTCTAAAATCTGACACACTTAGACTAGACAAGGTACAGAGGGTTGTCACTGAAAAGCCTCGTGGGTTTAAGAACATTTCTTATTATCAAAGGCTTAAATCCCTAAAATTATTTCCTCTAAGTGATAGGCGTTTCCGGGGTGATGTTATCCTGACTTATCAACTTTTCAATTCCGGCTCTCATGTGCGTTTTTTTACTTTAGCCCAAAATTCACTCGGAGACCATAACCTTAAATTATCCAAACCTAGATCTATTTCCAGACTGAGAAGTCATCACTTTTCCCACAGAGTAATCACTCTATAGAACAATTTGCCTGGCAGCGTCATTTCTGCGTTCTCACTTCCAGCTTTCAAAAAAGCATATAACAATTATCTGCTTTCCAAGTTCACCTGATCTATCCATTTACCTCTGTCTAATCTCTGTTATCCTAATATTCAATCATTTTTAATTTTATTTATTTTATTGTTATTAATCTTCTGATAAATTTGATAAACAGAACCAAGGATTAAAAAGAGTTTTACTTCTACTCAACTCGCGTATCAACCTGTAACCTGTATAATTTTTGCTCGTTTTCTAAATTGTTAACTTCCACTATCTACTTTGATTTTGTTTTAATTTCAATTTTTTTCTGCAATTAATATTTCTTTACTTCACTACTTATTTTATATTTCCTTCTAAAAATTTGAGACAATTTGAGAACCGAGTAGTAAAAGGCGTTTTGGCCTACTCAGCTTGTGTACAATCATGAAATCCTGAAAACAAAAAATGCTAATTTTTAAATATAATTTTATAATTAATTTTAAATAAATTACAAAAATTTGTAATATTTTAAAATTTGCGTTAAAATTTTATAAATAAGTAATTCTGATATTACCCGTTTACAATCAAATTTTAACCACTCTTGCTTTTCGTATGTTATACTTTTGCCTTGAAATTAGATAGTTTATTGTTACATATTAATGGTTTTTAAAATTTTAATATTAGAAAAAATTGTTTACATTATAAACTAATGTTTATCGTAAGTAATTATTTTTAGTTTTTTAAAGTATAAAGATATTAAGTAATATGAGGTTATCAATTGTATTAATTGTTTGCACGTTGTAGAAGGTTATTTTATTGTTTTAGATCTATTCCAAATGTTACGCGCTGTTTGCAAACTTACTGGATCTGGAATCGAAGGAAAAGTAAAGATAACTCAAAAAGTAATTTTATTGCTTTGTAATACATAAAAAGATTTGAAATTACTGTATTTGTGGTGCATTATTAAGTTTTCTTTTTTTCGTATTAGCAAGGTGATAATTTTGTTAATATCGAAGCTGAAATTAGTGGTTTAACTCCAGGAGAACACGGATTCCATGTGCATGAATTTGGAGATTTAACTGATGGTTGTCAATCTGCAGGCGCACATTTTAACCCAGATAAACATGAGCATGGTGGTCCTGACGACAATATCCGTCATGCTGGCGATTTGGGCAATCTAACTGCAAATGCTCAAGGTGTCGCTACTTATTCTCGTAAAGACGACCGTATTTCATTAAGTGGTGATAGGTCGGTAATTGGGCGCTCACTCGTGGTAGGTTTTTTTTATTTTTCGTGGATATTAATCGTTTAAAGTGCTTGTTATTATTGAAATTTTTATATTTATTTTCAAAATACATTTTTTAATTTTTATACCAGTGTCGATTGAATTCTATATTGATTAATTAGCGATTATTAACCCAATCTAGTTCGGAGTTTATTTATATAATACCAGAGCAATCTCATACCAGCGTTTATCTTATAACGATATATAATTAATTTGTCAGAAATATGTAGATTGAAACTTTTGAATCAACAAGTAAGGATAGTTTATAAAAATGTACTTTTTTGCTTAAATGAAGAATCATCATCATCTATCGATAATTATCGTTCGGGGTAATATGGGTTTGGTAAATGGTTGATAGAAAAATGCCAAAAATTATTTCTTAATTAATTTTTAAAATTTAGAATTTGACAATGTTGAATTGCTTACAATAATTGAAGGATGCTAATGATCCTGGGGATTTGAGTAATCTTTATAAAGGTTCAATTTTCAATGATAGTGACATTTCTGACTGTTCATCCTCTAGGTGATGCATTCTGGACTAGGTACCTACGTGAATCTAGACTAAACAGCAGGTATAACCGGGATTCTGCTACTACGGATGGGTGCAAGCATACATCTAGAATACTTAATAGGTACCTTAGCCCTTGGGCTAGGAAATTTTAACAACGGAGTGTAAAAATAGGTACTTTTTATTTGAATGTTACAATGCTAGACAGTTACTGAAAGAACTTAGTGTTTGAAGACTATTGGTGAATATGAAATTGAAAAACAATGATTAATATAAATTTTGGCTTTAAATTTTAATCAGATTATGTAACTAATTTTAATTTTGTGTATACGATAAATGCAAGCAGGTTCATTTTCTATTTCATATATATATATATATATATATATATATAGGTTCATGCTGATCCAGATGATCTTGGGAAAGGAGGTCACAATCTCAGCAAGTTGACTGGAAATTCTGGTAGTCGTGTTGCTTGTGGTATAATTGGATTGGCTAGCAGCAGTGAATGATTTCGTTGATCTCAGATTCGCTATATTATGTATGACAAGACATTTAAATAAAATCGTATTTTTAGAAAATAAAATTTTTAATGTGAATTTTTTTCTCAGTTTTAATTTAGGATTAATACTGCTATTTAAGTAGTCCTTATAAAATCCAAATTTTCCGACTGTTTCTCCTCCATGCGGTGCCTATAGGCAAGGACCGAGTGCACAGCGGTATAACTGGGCGGGTGGGTGCAAGCATACATCCAGGGTATTTAAAAGGTATCCTAAGGTATATATATACTATATGTAGCCGTTGGGTTAAAGGCGATGACAAAAAATCAGGTAGCCTCTTCAATCTTTGTGAACAGTGGCGCCGTTACAAGGATGCCGTCTACCAGCCAAGATACTCTGTTATTCTTCTACGTTTGTTACGCTTATCAAACCATCTTTTGTTTAGATTTCTATCACCAAACATATATATATCGAAATCCTTTTTTTCTGAAAAACAGCAACAAGTTTGTTCCATGTGATTGTACATTAAATTTTTAGGTTTGAAGATTCTGGATATTGAATAATGAACATTTATTTAAATTTCATTGAACTCTTATCGAAATCGGAATCCTTTCACTTCTTTTACTATAGTCTTGTAAAATAATATTCTTTTTACTTTAGTAACAGGTTGCTAACCTTGCGCTTAAACCTTCCCCCTTTCTTAACTGGACTTAGGATCGGCTTTGTATATACAACACTGATTTAACCGAATTACCTGATTGGGAAATCTTGTTTTAGGAGCCATTAATAAATGAGTGGTTTATGAAGTTATTTGCAAAGCACAAACGTGGTCGTTTGCTGTTATTTTTTGATTTATTAAACACTAAGTAACGTTACCCAGTAATCGATTTTTATGAGGTAAAGTTTGAAAGAGTTGCGTTATTTGCATGTTTCAGAAATGCTTGAATGTAATTTGTACAAATTTTAAAGGAACATTTATATAGGGTACTGTGGTATTATTAACTAACCAAGGTCCACCGCTTTACATCTTTTAAAAATTAGGATTCCATGATAATCGCCATACTTTACAACGGATTTACCACAAAATTTAGCCTACATGAAGCAGAATTAATAAAGATAGTAGTGGTTTTAGAGAGCTGCAGCTATGTACAACTAAAATAAAGGTATGCACAGTTATTATAAAATGATGAAGTTTGATAGTAAACCTACAAAAGTGAAAAATTAAAATCAATAAAGTAATTCAAAAAGTGACCTACACTGGCTATTAGTAACGATTTAATAAGTTTAAGTTTACTAGATTGTAGAAAAATGATTGTCGTAGTTAGAACATATTCGTGTTCATTTGCCAATGACCCAAATCAATTTTGTTTAAATTTTTAAAGCTGTACAGTCGAAATTTAATTCTTGATGAAGTTTCCCGGTCATTTGAGGGCTGTATAACTCGTGATGGTTGCAATATAGCAGATCTTTAATATGCAGACGATGCAGTTTTTATGGCAGAAACCGAAGAAGATCTGCAATACGCGGTTTGACATACTCAAACAGCCTCAGAGAAATACGGTTTATATGTTAATGCTAAAAAACAGTGGTTTTAGAAAATTTCCTATTTAGAAATCCACTCACTGTTAATGGTAACTCACTTCCAGTGGTTTATGATTTTACTTACCTAGGGTCGGTTATAGATAACAAATGTTCTAGCTCTTCAGAGATTCGGCGTCGTCTTCGCCTTTCTGCTGCAGCCTCTGGGCGTTAAAGTAAACTTTCATGGAACAAAAGCAATATTTCTATTAAAACCAAGATTAGAATATATAAGAGTATAGTACGTTCTATTCTATTTTATACTGGCAAAACTAACAAAAGATTTCAACCATTTCCAGATATTTGTAAGACACTTAACGTTTATTGGTCATGTATCTCTAACACAATAACAGAAAGACGATTAAAATGGATTGGCCGTGTTTTACGTAGATCGCTCACTCATCCAGCTACGGAAGCTTATTTATTACCCGGATGGAAAGGGAGGCCAGACGGTCAACGGAAAATTTGGACAGACATTGTAGCATGCGAACTCAGTCCTTTTATTTATGCCAAGCCCCCTCGTCCAAATAAATTATTTAAATGAGCGTCCGTTTGTTTACCCTATGCAACCAACAGAGATCATTGGAGGGGTTTAACTCGGGATGTAATTAACATTTAATGTCAGCACACCTCAAGTGTCGTTCTTTAAGTACACACTACAAAAGTTGACGTTTTTGCATACGTTTTGGTTTTTTGGACTACCCTGGGTGATAATAACCGGTGGGGGTTGTTTATTCCCGATAATGATGCATATGTACTATTTAAGTTTGGAAAAATTGTTTTAAAACTTCCAACATTCCTTACTGTTTAATAAGTCGGTACCTGGGCCATTCAATGTAAAAAACAAACATATTTTAAATTTTATTTAGGTTGGTAACGTAGTCACCTCTTCATCATTTTCCATATTTATACGGCATATAAACGATTGACTTCGATGGCTTGATAAGCGTAACAAACGTAAAAAAATAATAAAATTTCTTAGTTAATAGACGGAATTCTTGTAGCGGTGCCACTGTACGCAAATGTAAATAAAGTCTCCTGATTTTTTGTCAGGATTATCTCCTTTAACCCAACGGCTGTATTTGGTATACGTACACTGTAAGATGTCTTTTGAGTAGCCTGAGTGTAGGTTCGTATCCACCCACCGTAGCGAAAACCCAGTTATACCGCTGTGCACTCGGACTCTGCTATTATTAGTCTAGATTCCTAAAAGTATCTAGTTCAGGATGCACCGCTTAGAGGATAAACAGTTAGAAATGTCACCATGATTAAAAATTGAGATTTTATAAGCATTACTCATTCATTCATTCATTTTGGTTGGTGACGTGGTCACCTCTTCATTATTTCCCATATTTATACGACATGTAGAACGATCGATTTCGATGGCTTGACAAGCGTAGACAAACGTGGAAGAATAACAAAGTTTCTTGGCTGGTAGACGGCATCCTTGTGACGTCGCCACTGTTCGCAAAGATTGACGAGGCCGCCTGATTTTTTGTCAGGGTTATCTCCCTTAGCCCAAGGGCTACATATAATATACGTATACATTTAGATACCTTTTAAGTATCCTGGGTGTATGTTCGCACCCATCCGCCGTAGCGGAAGCCCAGTTATACCGCTGTGCACTCGACCCTGCTGTTATTAGTCTAGATGCCTAGGGGCACCTAGTCCAGGATGCACCACGTGGAGGACTAACAGTCAGGAATATCACCATCATTGGAAATTGAGACTTTATAAGCATTACTCAGCATCCTCAGGATCATTAGCATCCCATATAAGCATTACTCATTATAATTATTTATTCAAATTACAGGTTAATTATAAAATTTTACTTTTAGCCAACATAAACGTAACAATTTTGTAAATGACCTTTTATATCGAATAATGCATTAGTTCTTCCTCCGCTTGGTTTTGGATTTGGGACTTTTCTTCGAAACAGCTTTCGTTTTTTTCATCTTTTTCGTCTTCAATTTGGCTCCAGGCGACTTGGCAGGTTTGGCCAAATCTATAAGACTAGACGTCTCGTCCAACAACACGTCCGTCAAACTGCTGCTTGTGGTAGCTGGAACTTCGAATTTGGATGGACCAGCTAGTTGTTTTTTATCTATTTTTGGACTTTTAGTCAACTGGTCTTTGGTTGGTTTTGCACTTGGCATTTCCTGTCTTTCATCTGGATTATTAGTAGTCTTCTTGGTAGCTATATTGTAATAGTATTTTATTTCTTGGTGTATTGTACGTGGATTAGAAACAATTGCAATTTGATCTCCTGATTTGTTGAGCATATTGTTCCAAAATTCCGTCTGTACGTGTCTTAATAGCCGATCTAGAGCATGTGCTACACAGGGTTTGGGTAAAGATTTGGCGACTGCATAACATGTGTCACAATTTTCATTTAAATCGTCAATTGGTTTATTGCAGTCGGTGCATTGTAAAGTCAGAATATATGGTCCAACTAAATTGGCCAGTTCGAATCGAATAAGTGTTTCGATCATTGGTTGAGATCGATAATTGTCGGTGGTCTGTTTAATCATGGTCGACAAAATGGATAGGGTGTGGATAAATAAGTTTCGTTTGGGAGGCGACTGCAATTGGAGGTTTTCGAGAAATAGATTAACTTCGACTAAATAGCGACTTTCATTGATTATGCTTTTTGGTTGTAGGTAGGGCGGAGCACATATAATCCAGCCGTCAACGGGATAATTTAGGCAAATGGATGAATTTTGTTCCAAATATTTAAGCCAAGCGCCGAGAATGACCTGAGTGGGTTGGACAGTGCATTCTGTTATTTGTTTCGTCTTGTTTTGAATTTTGATGCTTGACGTATTTTGTTTTTCCAATTCGGTTATCAAGTGTTCGATTTGGTCGTTGTACATTTTTTTGGTTTCAATCATTCGACATATGAGGGCAGACAAGGTAAATGGTAGAATTTGAAATTTACCTATTTGAATGCGTTGTAGCAATTCATCACCACAAGCTTTTAAAATAAATGGTACAGTCGAAATGAGGCTTTGTTTGGAACGTTTGATAATATCCATGTCTTCGTTTTAGGGATTTTGCTAATTGTTTTCTAACTAAATCTTTGGGTTTATTGTATATTATAGATTTGATCACATGACTCAGAAAATAATCAATGAGATTAGAATATTGTTGTTGAAGTATTTATTTGTTTAGCAATTAATTTTGTAGTTATTTATTCAGTTTTGTTTATTTATTATTTTTATTGCTTAAATATTTAATGAGAAACATTTTTTAGCAAACGCTAAGTGAGAGCCCATATTTAGTGCCGGTGGTGGGAGTCAAGTGTTATACCAACTTGGCCATCACGGCTATGGTAAATATTTTTAATAAACACTAATTTTTTATTAAACTTTTATTTGAAAATTAAGAGTTGTTATAAAAAAACATTTTTAAAAATAAAAAATAATAGTACCAATAATTTTATTTAGGCATTTTTCCAATAAGTAAACGTTTTTAATTTACACAGTTCCTTATTGATCCTTTAACAGTGGAGCACATTTTTATAAATCATTTTTACAATAATTTCTTTAGCCTTAATATATGTTTTTTTAACAAAAAAAGCGTTGCTAGTTTTACGTTTGTAGATTTTGTTAAAGATGTGAATATGGTATAAAATTAGAAATGTGACATTTCTATAAATGAAGCTATTTATATTGTCTAATCATTAAAAATAAAATAGGAAGGTTTAATACAGTAATTGTAGAAATGACAAAACATGTAGGTAGAATAATAGCATGCAAATTCAATTATCTTTTTTTTACCTTATTTAGTTTTTATTGCTCAAATGTTTAATATTAAATAAATTTCAACAAATGGGCATTTGGTACAACCAAACAAGGGTTCACAGTTGGTGCCATTAATAGAACTCCAACCTGTGGTTACCCAATTTTGAGTTTGGCACTTTAGCTACCTTTTTTACTTTGGCATACTTCACTTATAAACGATACAATGATGAAAAATATGACGACAAGTCTTTATGACAAGTTCTCGAATTAAATTATGTAACCAACTGTAAAAAAACCGAAAATATTGTGCATAATTTCAAGTCAATGCATGTCTATCGAAGTTGATAGATGAAAGATTAAATTTGCCAATTTTTTGGGAAGCATCATTAATAAAAATAGAAAAAATGAAATTAATGTTGATATCGAACGTGAAAAATACTAAATGTCAAATTTCAAACAAGTGCCAAATTGACACGCAGTCACAAATAATTAAATAAGCACAAATAAACAAAAATTTATAAGTTAATTTATTGGTGCTTTTTAAGCAATGATTTGAGTAAGGACACTTGCAGGCAAGTTTACATAATTTAAAGGGGAACATAAAGAAATGATATTAAACACCAACTCCTTGTAATTAGTGACACTTCCTTTGATACCTATAATAATAATATTGCAATCCCGGTTAATATCTACAAGGTGTTGCTTTGTGGCAGCCAAGAGTTTTTTCTAGAAAAGTCTTAGAACCAATTTAGCTGCTAGGGAAGAGGGGCTAAAGTTGGTTACATGGCTTTTTTGGAAGTTTATTTAATGTCATTATATTATTTGAAAAATAAGAGATAGAAGAGTTTATCGCCTCGGTTTTAAATTGGGATTCTGAAAACTTGGAAACCATAGTTAATAAAGTAAGAGACATTTTATTTTATCTGGAGTCAAGATTATGAATTTTAGAGAAATAAGCCTTAGACTCTAAAAATGATTCAAATATGTCGTCCAGTTTGTTGTTGTTAGCAGGAAGCAATTGCCGTAAATTTATTTCGTATTTGCAGTCCATGCATTTATAGTCAATCGGACTATTAGCAAGCTGCGAATAGTGTTCCGAGGATAATCCTAGCACTCTTTATGAAACTAATTACTGCAAAATGCACAGAGGATTCCAACCTTCTTGCAGCGTTGTAAACCACATTTCGATGAATTGGAGAAAGTCATATCTAGAAACAACAACTAAGAAGTAGGTGTATAAATTAAACAAGAAAAATAACTATCACTAGAAGTAAGCTAATAATAATTGTTAAAAGGACAACAATAGTACTATTGTTACCACACGCTGCACAAGCTAACGCACAATAAACAACTGGTACACCGAAACAACACTGATATTATATATATATATATATATATATATACACCCCTTGAATAAATTAATGTTGAAAATTCAAAAAAAAATTAATCTAAATTAATTTATTATCTTTTAGTGTTTATCTGTAAAGATAATTATTAAGAATTTAAAATAATGTTAAGTATTTAATACTTGATTTATATTTACTTAGAAATATTTATTTAAAAATGCCGAGTTGGCCAAAAAGCATATTTTAAAAACAACGCTTACATAAACAGAATAACTAAACGCAAAATTAATAATATTGTCCATTAGTTAAGGTTGAGACTACAAACAACAATATTTCTTTATTAAATCTTAAAAGGCTTAGACGAGAAAAAGAGGTAGCATATAAATCTAGTCAATATATTAAATTAAAGAACTTAAACAAACAAATTAAACTGAAATAAACAAACTTAATAATTATGCTAATAATTATTTTTAATCAAACCGTGATTTACAATCTATTTGGAAAAATATTAACAAAATTTTTAACAAATCAAAAGTAAGTCAATGTAAGATGGATGCTAAAGAACTAAATGATTACTTTACTTCAAACAACTCACATATCAGAATTTAATCAATTTGCTAAAAATTATTTAACACCTATCATCAACTTTAATATTCAAAAATTAATTAACAGTTGTAAAACAAGCACATCACATGGACCTGATGGAATAAGTTGCAATTTATTAAAGCTCTGCATGCCAGCAATTGCTCCATCATTATCTACAATAATAATCAAGTCTATTATAAATTGTGAAGTAGCTAACACTTGGTGTATCTCACGAATTACACCTATTCTAAAAATTTCTGTCCTATCAACAAATCCAGAACATTATCGCCCAATTGCTTGCACCTCAGTGTTTTTAAAATTAACTGAGAAGATAATACTTAACAACCTTAAGCCTATATTGAACATTAGTAATGATCATTATCAATTTGCATAAAAAATAATTATTTTACTGTAGACTGTGTAGTTAGCCTTGTTCATTACATTACTGAATTCCTTGACAAAGGAAAATGTTCAATATATTGCATGTTTCTAGATTATAAATCTGCTTTCAATAGCATATCAAGAGAAAAATTACTTAAACGTTTTGAACTACTTAAAACACCTAACCACATTTTAAACTGGCTACAAAATTATTTTTCAAAAAGAAAACAATTTACACAAATTGGTCGTAATAAATCAGAGTTAACAGAAAATAATAATGGAGTTCCATAAAGTGCAGTACTATCTCCGTTTTTATTTTTACTGTATGTAGATCCATTGCAAGTGCCAAAGCCATCACTTTTGTTTAGATTTGCAGATGATATGGTATTGTGCACAAAAATTTCTTCAAACAATGATCTAAACAAATTTGAAAGTTGTATTAATAAAATTAAACAATGGTCTATTAACTTTTAATCTTAATTCAAATCCATCAAAATGCAAGTTAGTTAAATTTACAACGAGGCGTCCAAGAGAAACAATGGAATTAAACAAAACATTCAAATTAAATCAAACAAACATATGCACTTGTAACAAAATTAAATATTTTAGTGTAAATATAAATAGCATACTTACCTGGTGTAATCATGTAGAGCATATATTTTTAAAAACCAAATCCTTATGCTACTATATAAGAAGATTAAGAAAACTAAATGTTAACAATTATATTACTAATTGTTTATTACATCATGTTTTTATCCTTTGATATTATATTACTCACCTATAATTTTTCCTGGTTTATTAAAACAGGATTACGTTGTTTTAAAAAAAATGTATATTATTGGTATCAAAATCTATAGGATTTAAATATTCTGTTATTGAATGATATTGTTGATAAACATTTTAAATCCTGTATACAATTAGCATCAAGGATTGAAAGTAATAACAATCACCCACTACACGCAGTTTTTAACAGTTTTAAAGCTTTTGGAAAAACAAGAAAAACTTACCTGCACATAAAAACCAGAACTAATTAATACAAAAATTCATGTCTACCTTACTTATCCAGAATATTAACCAATCTAGAATTAAACAAAATTGAACTACTAAGAAACCTAGTAAAGTAGGAATTGTTCCACCCACGCATTTATTTAAACTAATTTGGACATCTCACAGTATAATATAACAATTGTGCCTTATAATGATTCATTTTATGTATAGTAATTTTAAATATTAAAAAAAATTACATGCATACTACATTGACTATAATTATATTCATTAACATATGACATTCTATTTTATTTTAATCCCATTATTTGTACTACTACTTTTTTATATTGATGGTAAAAATGTATTTTACGCTAAATGTATCTCTAGTGAGATATTAAAGCTTAATAATAATAATAATAATAATAATAATAATAATAATAATAATAATAATAATAAGTGTTTAATTAATGTGCTTAAAATAATTATTCAAAAATACGTTTTAATACCTTAAGTTTACGTTTCTACAACATAAAATGTCAATAAGTAGTTAGATTATTAAAATAAAATTTCTTTTTAATGAAAATAAATGTAAATTTTAATGTAAAATAATTATTACTATTATTTCGTCAATATTTTTAGTGTTTTATGTTGTCTATATTTCTATTCTTTTAAGTTGTACAATTGACCTTTATGGTAATTTGTGGCATTTAACCTTTACCTAATATTACTAGGAATAAAAAAGTAAGTAAGTAGCAATATATAATGTGTATATAATAATTACTTAAAGCATGTAGATTGTAAATAAGAATACGTACCTTAATATCATTCATCATTAATACATGATTAATATAATGTTATAATTGGACTAAATGCAGTACACAAAGATCATGTGAATCACATGACTTATTATCCATGCTTATATAAGCGTTGTTTTTAATATATAAGATTTTGACCGACTCAGCATTTTAAAATAAATATTTCTACATAATTTTTTACAATAATTGGTCTATTATTAACTTGTGTGCTTAATTTTATTAAAAACAAACAACGTTTAATAGCTAAAATTTATATATTCAACTTTGATCTAATTGTAACGTTATAATGCTAATTAAAATTAAAATTTAATTGCGTACAAATATGTTTAAAAAATTATTAATTATTTTTTAAAAATAAATTTATTTTGGTAATCTAAAAAAAATTTAATTTTAAATTATAATTGACCTTGAAAATGCGATTAATTCCTTTATCTATTTTCGTTCTGTAAAATAAATACCAACAATAGAAAAAGATTACCATCTTGATGACAACGAAGATCATATTATAAAAAAATTAAAAAACTGTAGATTTTCGCTAAACAACTAGCGGAATTATATAAAGTAAGTTTTACAATATTTTATCTTGTTTTGAATGGACAAAAACCATGAAACTATGATAATGTTGGAAGAAAAGGAAAAATAACTAAAACTGTTGATCTAAAAATTTTAATAAAATTAAAAAAAATTATGGTAAGTCTATTTTGAATATTGTAAAAGATAATTTACAAGAATTTAGTTATTCGATGATGAGAAGCCGTGCAAAAGAATTTGGTTTAACACGTGAGTAACCAATAGTTAAACCATTTATTAATAAAAAACAAAAAAATGTAGATTTATGTTCTGTAACAAGTGGATTAAACAAAGATGGTCTTATTGGGTCTCAGTATATTTTACTGATGATTCGGGATAAACCATTTGGGTACAAAAATATAGTACTATGCAGGCTTAATTTTTAAAAACATTTACTCCTGGTAGTTAAAAACACCCACTTTCGACAAGTGATGGGTTGGTTTGGAATTCAGTATAATTAACCTATCAAATGGAAAATTATATCCGGTACCTTAGTGAAAAATTTGTTTCATTAATAAAGGAAGGTTTTAATAATAAAATGCAACACAGTCACACCGGGCTTATTAATGTTTTTCAGGACAATGCTCCATGTCATATTCATCTAGGTTTACTTTATTTGTTTTATATTTACATTTAGACATTAGAAGGTCTAAAATCGAAAAAAAATTACCACCTAACAGTTTGGATATAAATGTTATTAAAATTTTTTTTAGTATGCTAAAGCGTGACATCAATAAACTTACTAAAATTAAGAATTTGTGTCATTGAATTTAGTTTTTTGTTCAATATGAGGTGAAACAAGAATACATCAACAATTTCATCGACAGCATTCCAAAACAGCCTTGATCAAGTGGTTAAAAAGGAAGGCGATCATATTAATCATTAAACATTTTATTCTTTATTATTTAACCAATCATTTGGTAACTGAAAATATTCCTTTTGTTTTGTTTATTCATAACTGATGTTATATTTTATATTAATAATTTTACCCGATTTGTAATTTTGAACAAGTTTAACTTTTATATAATTTGTAATTTTGGATATGTTCAACATTTACATAATTTTTTAAATATTAACAGTAGATATTAATAAAATTGTATCTGTATTTTATTTATTATACAATAGTGTATATATCATCATTAAACTGAGTTTTTTTAAACTATGTGATTGCTACAGAAGTTTTAGTTTAATAACTACGTTGTCAAAACTAATTAGTTCAGTTGTACAATAAACTTTCCAATTATTTTAATTTGTAATCTAAAAATATGCTAAATTTATTAGTATATACTTATTTTAAAAAAATTATATATATAACTATAAATTAAAAAACTAATTGTTTATCTATAAAATAAAAAGTAATTTTTTGTTTATATTAATTAAAAAAATATAGTATTTACAAATTAATAAAATATTAATTTAATAAAATTATGTTTTAAACAAAAAATTATTATTATTGTTATTTAAAATAAAAGTGCAAAATATAAACAATATTTATTTAATTAAATATATATTTGCATTTTCGACCTTGAAAAGTTTGGTGTGTTATGCTTGGCAGAATAATTTTTTGGTAATTTAACATTTTATTTTTTATCTATTTTAATCATTTTAGTTTGAAAGATTTACGTATAAATATTTGTATAAATGAAATTGAATTTAAAGATTTAATTATTTTAATTAAAAAATAGTAGGAATTATGGAAATTGAAAAAAATTAACTTGTTTATTTGGAATTTTACATTCATGATTATTAACTAAATTAATACTAACATTTAAATAAATGAATTTCATGTACTGTATTCATTTGCTTGTTTAAAATTTCTGACTTGCGTGATTGTGTCAAATAGATAGTGTCTAGCGGGACTGCGTAATTACTAGTTTTTTTGTAGTTTTACATAGTTTAAGTGTGCAAATAATTTAGGATTTAGTTGGTTAATAACCGCTAGTTATAAAGCATTGGATTTAATTAACTAGATGCAAATATGTGCCTATTAAAATATGCAAGAAAATATGAAAATAGTTTGTTAAAAATTTGAATTATTTTGAATTTTGTTTTTTGTTAGTGGGTATTTAGATTGTAGATTGGTATACGGGTTGTGTAAGATAAACACGTTTTGGTACTCAGTCATGTGTATATTGAATATTTGAGGGAAAAGTAGATGATCTTTAAGGATTCAGGATTTTTCACGAGTTGGCCAAAACGCCATTTAGTACTCGGTTCTCAAATTGTCTCAAATTTTCAAGGGGAAAAATGAAATGGATGGTGAGGTAAAGGGGATTAGTGACAGAAAAAATATTTGAAATTAAGATAAAATCAAGGTAGATAGTGGAAGTTAACAATTATAGAAAACGAGCAAAAATTATAAATATGCAAAAAAATAAATAAAACAAGTTACGTATTACAATGCAAAAACACTGCAATAATCATCAAAAAAGAAGAAAAGAGAAAAGGATGAATAACGCTTTAATGGACGTGTAGCGTGACGCGCGCCTCACCTCGCAAATGTAGGGGGGAATAGAAAATAAAATAAATAATGAAAGCAAAAATATAAAGCGGAAAGAGCTTAAATTATTGATTAGAAAGAGTAAGTGTAAGGAAATAAATAAAGCAAATATAAAGGCAAAAATAAATATGTATAAAAAATGTAATAATCTTTAACACATTTCAGATAACAACGCTTTATTTAACGGTCGGAACGAAGTGCGTTTTATTTCACAGTTTAAGGTTATTAAAAAAGGTTTTTTGGATTATACGGTTTAAATTAAAATAATAATTTGTAAGTGTTTTTAATTATAATGTTAACATTTATATTTGGCGTTTCTGATAGTTACACCGGTTTATAATTTTTGTTTACTTTTGACTAACAACACATATTTGACATTTGTTATTTGTTTCCCATTATGTGTTTTAACAATTTATTTTAAATATTAGGGAATGAATTTAAATTATGATCAACTTAAAATTATTAATCATCTTGAACAAATAGAAGAAGCCGGAGAGATTGTTCTTGCCAAGCAACAGGAATGTGTAATTTACGACCGAAATCGCCAAAAAACTCGGGAAGCTATTTGGTGTCTTTTAAAATCAGATGAGAAAGAGAAGCAATGGGCTTGTTTGTCTAATCAATTCTTCCAGTTGCCTCATGAAGGTTTGCGTCAAGCTTTAGAGGCAGACCGAAAACTCTATGATTCAGAAATCGATAAATTGAAAAATCAATTAAAGGACGATATTAATTGGCTTCATGAGCTTGAAGGGAAAGAAAGATTGAAAGGTTTTGATCTTTTATCTATGACTAACAATAACTATGATATTTTTTAAACAATTTATATATATATATATATATATATATATATATATATATATATATATATATATATATATATATATATATATAAACAAACTTGTACAAAAATAAAGATTTGTTTTTGAAAATTTAATTTGTGTATTTACATTGTGCGTGAAGTAATATTTCTTTCGAATGCAATTTTAGATGTTTAATTTTTATCCTAAATCAAGTCACAGGCGTTATAATCCACTTATGGATGAATGGATTATCGTTTCTCCAAATCGTATTCGGCGTCCATGGGCAGGTGAGCTGGAGAATGATGCATCTGATATTACAACAGAGTCTAAGAATTTAAAGGATAATGAATGTAATTCTAATCCTTTATTGCCGGGTGCTGTGCGTTTAAATGGAACGATTACGCCCAGTTATACATCAACTTATACATTTTTAAATGATTTTCCCGCATTGGTAAGATGGGTTAGACATTGTTGATTTATTGTGATAGGACATAATGAGTTTTGATTGTTTTACATGTTACTTGTAACTTTTCTAAGAATCGTTTTTATACAGTGGGGTAAAAATACAGATTTTACAATTTTATTAACAATCGTTTATGCAAATTGTTACGATTTATTTTGTGTGCTGGAGTAGAACAAGCAAGGATTCCATCCTATTACTGGCATCGAATTTGAGTCCTTGTTTGATTGTCCCAATCTCGTACTAGTTGGAAAACATTTCTAAACACATTCAACAAATAAACCTAGAAAAATATACATGTTTAGGCAATTAGCGGAACAGCTAGTTTTATAAAACTCTAACTTAATCTAAATGTTTAAACTCTGGTCACATTTAAAAATCAATTACTTTAATTTAAAAAAATTTTAAACGTAATTATTTTGCAAGAAATTAATATTTTATAGTTACGATGTAAAAATATTAAATATATAGTGTAGTAAAGAATTTAATTTTAAAAATGGTTTATTGATTTGATTAGCGTTGTTACTGATCCACTCTACAGTGATCTATCTATTGTCTTGCAATCCGGAGTTTTAGCTAAAGGCTTTGGATCCTGTTTCAGGTAGGACATTTTTATAGCATTTATTCTACATATAATATTAATTAAAAAAACAAGTTTATTTATATATTTATCGTTGCGCGCATTAAAAAGCTTACACCATTTGTTGCATTTTACAGCGATTAGTCAGCTATTGTTTTTTTCCGTATTTTTAAAGTAAGTTGTGAAGTATTTTAAACGAACTAAAAACAAGGTGTTATAAACAAAAGGAATATTTTAATGATAATATTCTGGTTTTATTACATTATTAGAGTAACCAAATTTATTGAAAAAAGTAACAAAAACTATTAATATTAAATTAACTTTTATATACAATAATTGTTTAACTGTTATAGCCGGTCTCAAGTTCAGTTGAGAAAGGGAGAGGGTTGATCATTAAGGTTGTCAGTCTTGCGTTTGTGTAAACTGCGTTTTGTAAAAACGACAATAGTTTTCCTTACAAACCAGGGTAATAAAGCTAAAGCGCAAAATAAATAACGGGTTAGAGTGAGAGACAAGAAGAAGTTAAATTGGTAACCTACACTCGCATGAAGCAACTACTTTGTCTTATGTCTTTTAGAAGGAAAGAGTTTGTAATATTAAGTAATGAAATGTTTTTTCTATTACATCTACTAACAATGTTAAATTCGGGTCT
Source organism: Cardicola forsteri (assembly GCA_025895645.1). NCBI lineage: Eukaryota > Metazoa > Platyhelminthes > Trematoda > Strigeidida > Aporocotylidae > Cardicola > Cardicola forsteri. The sequence continues at coordinate 34,496 of JAKXYG010000984.1, read as the reverse complement.
TAATTTTTCTTTACATTTTGATACAGCTATTTTAAAGTAAATTTTTATGAACTATGAGCTATTTTTTGCTTTTGATTGCAAGGTTGCACAAAAACATAAAAGTGACATTAGCAGTTACAGTTTATTGGTGATTTGTTTTACAACTCAACCGACAACTATGAAGACGAAGATAAGGATGAACTTTATTTTGATCGGAATAAATGTGGCTTGAATGAGTTAAGCGTCTGGTATTGTAGCGGTAGTGACAACTTTTAATGCGTAAGTAGAGGCGTTTCAACAAGTGCTACATGCATTAGGAGGAACTTTATGATGTCTACCGTTATTGATGACAATCCATTTTATTATTGTTTTTTGTCAGATACATTTTGACAATCCACTTTTTTATTTACTATTTTTTGGTATGCTAATGATTTCGAGGATTTGAGTAATATTCATGAAGTTAACTTAATTCCGTACCTCCACTTGATGCATTTTGGACTTTGACTAACATGGTTTAGCAGGATCCGAGTGCACAACGATACGATTAGGTTTCCACTTCGATGGATGGGTGCAGGCATACATCCAAAGTATAAACAACATCTTCAGGTACACTTTAGTTATTTACTGTGTTAATAGAGACAACGTTAACAAAAGATCAGGTGACCTTTTTAATTTTTGTGAACGTTGGTGCTAAGAAACTCTGTTACTTATATTTGTTGCGTATACAAGGTTTTCTTTTGTATATACAACATATGAGAAGTAATAGTCCGAAATGGAAAATAGTGAAGAGGTAACCATATGACTTGTATGACTTGTATTGTATAACATGAAGTGTTAAAAAGAATTTACGTAAATTGCAATAGATTCATTTTTCAATTTCAGTTCTATGTAAAGATGGGTGGTTTTAGTTCATTTTCATCTTTACCCCCCCCTGTTGATTGGATCGATGGAAAGCATTTTTACAAAAAAGAAATAAATTAAAGTTGTGTTGCTATGGTTTTTTCTTTTACTGGAGTATAACATTTTTATTAATGGTATTGCTATAACAACAAGAGCTTGGAGGCAACAACACATTTTTCACACGTTTTTGAACTTGTCCAAATCTTTAATCCCATATGACATTCAGTTTTTGATTAGATTTTCTAGACTAGTGATTATTTAAGTTTTCTGTGATTTACTAACTTTTTTGTCATTATTTTAATTTTATTATTTATTTATTTTATCTTTGCTACCTTGAATGCCTTACGGGAAACATCTTTCAGCATCACCGGGGATAAACATCTACCACTGGCTATTATCGCTCGAAAGCACGCAAAACAAACTTTCACAACATGCATTTAATGAACGATACTTGAGGTATGCTGGCTTTAAATATTAATTACATCCCTCCAATCATCTCTATTGACTGCAAACGGTAAACAGTCGGACGTCTAATTAAATAATTCTTTTGGTTGTAGGGAGGGCTTAGCATAAATAGAAAGATTGAGTTCGCGTGCTATAATCTCCGTCCAAATTATTCGTTGGCCACGGGTCTTTTTTCCATCCAGGTAACGGTTGGGCTTTTGCCATTTTTAATAGTCTATTCCACAACTGTTGTTGCCGGTCTTATGGACGATAAACGTAGAAGTTGACCAATTAATTTTCTTTATCTAGTAATGATATCATGTAGTGGACAGGAAGAAAATATTGGCATTTTGTTTGATGTTAGATAAATTAGGTAGTGTTAACTTTTAAGCATTGAAAATGTTGTATTAGAAACAACTTTAATTGTTTTGTGATTCTGGTATTTAATGTGAATAAATAATTTGTTTTTGAGTTGTACTAATAGTGACATTTATATGTCAAATGTATTGAGTTATTTAGGTAAATAGTAATAATAATAATAATAAAAATAAAAATTAATAGTTCTAATTACAAATGTATAATTAATAATGATAACATTATCTAATAACTACCGATTATTCAAACAATTTATTGGATTTTGTCAGCTTTTAATTTTTTGGATATTTTCCACACCTTGCACTAATGTCAACACAATTATCTCCGAATTTAATGTTTAATTAGAACAAGCAGTGAATGAAATAAGTTCTTTTTCCACATGGTAACGAATTGTTTGTTATGCAAATACTAGTTTATTTTCATGCATGTGAGGTTTGTTTAGCAGTTAACATGATTCTGTGCAAAAAATATTTACCAGTTTGTATAATGTGATATGCAATATAGAAATTGAAGGAAATTTGTGGTGTTTATTTTATTTGTATTAACATTGATTGTTGGAGTGGGTGGGGGTAGAACAAAAATAATATGAAATTAAAAAAAACGAATTGGTAGATTGAATTTGACGAGTTGATGGGTATTTAACAGTGGAATGTATTATATCAAGTTTTATTGTTTGGATATTTGACGAGAAACCTTTTGTCAGCAAGCTGACGTTTATCATTTGTACACTTGAGTAGATGTAACTTTTAACACAGAAATATGGGTGCAATTATTAAATACATAATTAGTAGGCATTTAAACAAATATCAAAAAAGCACGAATAATAGTTCAATGTCTGGCACGCACTCAAACACGAAATTCACACTAATATTCACATAAAAGTAAACAATTTGAATAAAAGGCGCATGATTGAATTAAAAATAGACTACAGCTGTGTGAAGATCACTATATACCTAGTATAAAATGATAGCCTGGAAACAGGATGTAGATTAAGCAAAGAATCTAAATGGGCAGATTGAAGACAGGGGAATTTGGTCTGGTAGAGATAATCATGATTTGAATTGGTTTGCCACTTTATTTGAATTGTTAACACGGTTTCAAGCAGCCTTTTTTCTTACACTTGACGTGCATCTGTAATCTGTAACTTGCCGAGGTGACTAATTTGGTAAATTCTAGACAAGGGGCTTCCATTTATTTGGAGTACGTGGATGCGGACATGTACTAACTCGATTTGTCGATGTGAACACTGGCGTCGTCGTAAGAAAATTTGTTTATCTCTCCAAGTTTAATTCGCAATCGACAACCTTTTTGTATATGAATTCCGAGAAGTTATTCAAACTTGGAATTAATGAAGAGGTGGTTCTGCCACCAACCTATAAACGTTTGTGCACGAAACATAAAAAATATTTTTACAAGCTTTTAAGAAAGCCAGTTTATATCAGGTTTATCTAGTATTTTGTGATGAGAATCTTGTAAAATCTCTAACATTGAGGAATGTGATTTTCAATATCTTGAAGAGAAATTCAACTTTTACAGTACGTACGTTAGAACTGAAAATACTGGAGTAGTCTAGTGGTACAGCGTTGGACTCGAACCTGGGTGGACATGTTTTTGAGTGCTACCACCGGCACTCAGTGCAAGCTTCAGTTCTACTTACTGAAAAGCGTTTCTTGTAAAACATTCAAGCAGTAACGCGATTAAACGAATAGATAAATAAAATGGAGACAAAGGTTGTGCCCGGTCTCAAAAATTATACAATAGCTTTTATTTTATTGACGAATTTGTTTTGCAACTTGAATTGCCAAAATAAGATTTTGTCAAATATTAGTGCAAAATATTCGATCTAGTGACATGTTTTATAGCTATTGGTTGCAACATTTTGTTTTAAATAACAAACGACATAAAACTTTACTGGTTTATCTGCATATTATATATATATATATATACTAGAACTTAATGTGATGTTTTGAAGCATTGGATAATTCATAAAAACAATGCTTTAGTCTATATTTCTAAATTATAGTATGTTTTACTCATGTAAAATGTAAAATCCTTGACTAAGCTAAGTGTTACATTTATAAAAAATTGCGAAAACCAATCAATAATACTACATTGGTTTTGACAAGATGCCGTCCATGTACGTTTCCACGATAAAGTAATAGCACAATAAGTTTTTCGAACGCCTTGTCGATTGAAAAGTCTTATTTAATCAAAGGTGATTCGATTTTGAATTTTGTCTAAAATTGAATAACAGGAATTTGATTATTAGATTTTCCAATTTGGAAACCGTGTTGTTATTGAACCATACAGCTACTTTCTGACCAATCAATATTTTGATAAATTATTGTATTGCTTTTTCAAATATTGTTAAACACTACAATCTCGTATCTTTTTCTTCTTTTGCAGCTTTTATGAAGGGTTGCTGTTTTTCGTCAACTTTCTCCATTTGGTTCTGTATCGAACCAATTTGAAGCATAATGATAATTAGATAGTTTTGGCGTGGGCCTTTTACTGTCGGATGTCCCACCTGCCGAAAATCTTCCTTCTTTATCCAGGCTTGGGATTGGCTACACTGGTTCATTTCTGATCCTCTAGGTGGATATATATATATATATATATATATATATATATATATATATAATAAATAATGAGTAAAACGTTTATATGCTATCTCATTTGTATTTGGTGTTTTCTTTACACTACTGTCGGCAGTATATATTATGGTCCACTATGTATATAAATATATTCATTTATTCATTGTAGTTGGTGACGTAGCCACTTCTTCCTTGTTTCTATATTTGTACGGCTTATTAGATGATTGATTTTGATGGCTTGATAAGCGTAACAAACGAAGAGGAATAACAAAGTTTTTTGGCTGGTAGACGGCGTCCTTGTGACGGCGGCAGTATTTACAAAAATTGACGAGGTTGCCTGATTTTTTGTCAGGGTTATTTCCTTTAGCTCACGGGTTATAAATGGTTTACAGATACTTTAAAATACCTTTTAGCTATATATATATATATATATATATATATATATATATATATATATATATATATATATATATATATATATATATTATTTTGTTAATGGTTTCTACTATTTTTCTTAAATCTGGAATGAATGTACCCATCATAGGTTTATACACGTTAATGTGTTTCAATCACGAACACATGTGCATGAATATATATATATATATATATATATATATATATATATATATATATATATGTATATATGGAAAGTACACATGGTACACTATAATATCAACACATCTATAATGTTAGATATGAGTGTTAACTGTCACACACATATGTATATATGTATTTATATAATTTTTACTATTTTAAATGTTTTACGGGAAACATCTTTCAGTAGTGGACATTTTAACGAAACCGAACATGGGATCGCATTTGGTGTTGGTGGTAGAGATCGACCATACCCCCTCAGATTTGAGTTGAGCGGTGTACCGTTACAACTCCCCGGCATATATATATATATATATATATATATATATATATATATATATAAACAAACGTATAAAGAGTTTTTATTTTGTGTTAAGTAAAATGTTTCCATGATGGTAAATTAGTTGAAGATGCCAAACTGCTAGTCAGCAATGGTATCAATGAGGACTCGAATGCCACTTGTAACATAATTTTAGCCACGCAATAAATTTTCTCTCAAGTATTGAAACCACTAAGGTAAGAATTTACCTTTTCATAGATGTGCCGAAATGGTAGAGCGATAGACTCGAAAGTGGGTGGACATGGGTTTGAGTCCCGCCGCTGCTACTAACTTTGGGCCGTTGCTTGAGGCTTCGCTAAAAGTCCACTTACTAAAAAATGCATTGATCGCAAAGCATTCGAGGCAGTTGAAACTAAATTAGAAAAAAAATTTCTAACAGATTACCGATGATGGAGACGAAAAAGAGGTAAATTGCGATGAAGCAGAGTCATTATTCAAATGGACTGCTGCCCGTGGAACGTGTCTGGTCATGTGCTACCATCCGATGTTGAACAAAACGTTGGCTCGCATGAACGATGACGAAATACTTGCCGTGATTAACGGCTGGGCCGAGCTGACCCAAAAGTATTTGGATCGAAAGGATTTTCAATGGATGCAAATTTTTGAAAACCGCGGAGCCAGTGTTGGATCTTCCAACATGCACCCACATTGTCAAGTAAGTTGATGCCAATTTTTTTGTTGGCAGACTGGTTATGTACATTGTGTTTTTTATTTGTGTTGGCGTTTGTGAACTTGATCATTTATCAACTTATAGTTAAAATCAATAAGTTGGACGCAGGGAAATCATACATACATTAGCTTAACTGAAGTTTACACATCTTGTGTATATATACATAAATTGGACTTCATAAAATTAATTTTTATAAATTGTATATTGAATTATGATATATCTTTTATAAAACGTTTTACACAAGTCATTAATATAAAAACATTATTATTACAAAACCCTTTTGCTTTAAAAATAAACATAGGGCAATAAGATAACAGTTACAGTAAAAACAACAACAAAGTCACATAATTCAAAACGAACACAGGACATCAAAATTTTTCTATGTATGCGAACATTTTGCGATTGTTTTGTTTGATTCCATGAAACATTTATTTTAATTAGATTTTCCCGAATAGTTCATAGTCAATTTTTCTGTGGTCTGTCAACTTTTCTTTTGGAATGGACAATTGAAGATGGTAAAAGAAAGGCTGGTAGACCACAGAAAACTTGACCAAGAACCTTTCGAAAAGATTTAATTGAAATGAATGTTTTATAGGTTCAAACAAAACGTTTTGCAAAATGTTCGAATATATGTATTAATTTTGTTGCCCCATGTTCTTTTTGAATTGTAGGACTTTGTTGTTGTTGTTATTGTTTTCTTATAAGCTTATTTTTAAAGCAAAAGGGTTTTGCAATAATAATGTAAATTATTACTATTTTTATTACTATTATTATTATTAATTGTCGCTAGTAAATACAATTGTAGCGTAGTGGGATGCTAATGATCTTGAGAATTTGAGAAATGCTTATGAAGTGTCAATCTCCATTAATGGTGATATTTCTGACTGTCAGCTCTATATGGCGCATCTAAGCATCTATACTAACGCAGCAGATACCAAGTTTACAGTAGTATAACTGGGTTTTTGTGGGTGGATGTAAGCATATACCTAGGGTACTTCAAATATTGTAAGGTGCACAGATACCATATATATCCTTCGGGCCATGGAAGAATTAGGCAGCCTCGTCAATTCTTGCGGACAGCGTCACCGTCTACCACTCAAGAAACTTTGTTATGCTTTTCCTTTTGTTATGCATATCAAATCATTGGAGTCGATCTTTAAATATGCTGTGCATCTATAAAAATAATCAAGCTGTGATTACTTTTCTAACTAAAAATGTGGTGTAGCAGTTTGAAAGTTGGTGATAATCAGATTCACAGTTCAGATATCAATGTTTGGAGACTACTGAAATACGTCGGTTTTTTAAATGTTGACAGTTTAGCAAATCGATTATATTGAGGGACTGATGCTTATTGGATGGTATAGTCATGATAATTTAGATATTTACGCTTTTTTGACAAAAGCTCCAAGTCCATAACCAGGCGGTCATTGCGTTCGAGTCCCACTATCGGCACTAATTGTGGATTTTCGCTAAATGTCCACCTACTGAGAAATGCTTCTCTACAATTATCAAGCAAGTTTGGGTCAATATTTCAATGTGCGTGTATAGTATAAAATTTTGGTAAACTAAACGAAAATATTGCTAATTAAGCAAGGTGAATGCGAATAATTTTTGTAACCTATTTTTCTTATTCATTGTTGTAACTATATGCGGTTTTACAAAATAATCAATAATCAGTTACAAGAGAATTATTAATTTTGGATTTTTACTACTCCAATATTTGACGGGCAAAGCATCTTTTAGCAAGTGCACTTTTAGCGAAGCCTTGGACTGTGGTGGAAATCGAACCTGTGCCTATCCAGTTTACGAGTCTAGCGCTTTGCCAGATGTGTCACTTTGGTTTGAGTCAAACCATGAGCACTGTACAGCTGTATTGTCATTATTATTATTATTATTATTATTATTTGAATAAGCAAAAAAGAATTATTAATTTACTGCTATGTTTTTATGAAGACCACTTGTTCTTACGTATTTTCTGTCAATTGAATTTAAAAATTATATTTGAAAAATAAGTCTACCTTTTCATGACTAAAGTTTATCTAAAGTTGTATCGTATATTGAAGTAATCTAATCTGATTTTTAATACAAAATGCGTGACCCGAGTACTTAATGTGTCGCATACTAAACACGGATCGATACTCACGTAGAGTATGCGTGTGTATTTTTCAAATGTAATTATCTAATATATTATTGGATTTAATGTGAAAGTGACTAAAACCATGTGATATTTACCACTAACGTGATTTTAAAAGGTAGATAAAAAGTTAAATTATAACCCATTCGAACTAATTGAAATTCAAATTTTGGTGTACAATATTTTCGTCAATTTTGTGCATGTGAAAAGATGTATTGGTTGTATACATCTCATTCAAGCATTTATTGTAGTTGGCGACGTAGTCACCTCTTCACTATTTCTATATTTGTACAGCATATTAAACGATCGACTCCAATGGTTTTATAAGGATGGCAAGTGTAGGAAAGTAATGAAGGTTTTTGACTGATAGACATTCTTTTGATGGTGACATTGTTTGCAAAGATTGACGAGGTTACCGGATTTTTTGTCACAGTTATCTCTCTTCGCTCGACGCCAATACGCCATGACAGAAGCCAAGCTATACTCTTGTGCACTTAGTCCAGGATGAGCCACATGGAGGTGACAGTCAGGAATTACGCCATAATTGGATATTGAGACATGAATATTATTCAAATCCTTAGAATTCCATTTAATATTGTGTTCTAATTTGGATTAATTGGGTGTATTTTTTGTAATCAATCAATAGTTCACTAAACGCAGTTTTCTAATTAGGAATTTTGACTAGAGTTATCTTTATACAGAACCAATTGTCCTACTATTCGGTTTTATTAGACTGTCCAACTTCTTACAACAAGCGGTACTTGTAGGAATTTAACCCATTGAGCCAGAAGTTGTAGGTTTATTAGAAACTTAAGCATTCATTTTGGTTGGTGACGTTATCACTTCTTCATTATTTTTCATATGTATACGGCGTATAAACGATCGACTTTGATGGCTTAATAAGCGTAACAAACGGAGAAGAATAACAAAGTTTTTTGGCTGGTAGACGGCGTCCTTATGACGGCGGCAGTATTCACAAAAATTGACGAGGTCGCCTGATTTTTTGTCAGGGTTATCTCTCTTAGCCTAGCGGCTACATATGGTATATATATACCTTAAGTATACTTTAAGTATCCCTGGTATTTGCTTGCACCCACCCGCCGTAGCGAAATCCCAGTTATACTGCTGTGCACTCGGACTCTGCTGTTATTAGTTTAGATGCCTTTCAGCACCTAGTTCATGATGCATCTCATGGAGGATAAACAGTCAGGAATATCACCATTATTGGAAGTTGAAACTTTATAGGCATTACTCAAATCCTCAGGATCATTAGCATCCCCCAGAAATTCAAGCATTATTAACTTAACCAGTATATATATAAATGCAAAAGTTTGTTCATAGATTCAAAGTTAATTTTATTCCAAAAACCAGTTAGTTGTAGTCTTTCAACTTTTTGGTCTAATATTAAAATTGTAATTTTCAACTAACTGTTTTGCAATACTTCATTCGATAATCCGAAATCAAAAACTGATTGATATCTATTGAATTGTATAATACAGAAGATTAGTTGGGTATAATGATTGTAAAACTCAGGTGTATAATAACGTGAATAGAAATAAAGCATTGCGATTGATTGTATTACACACATCAAATGGAAGTATGGTTGACAAATGATCTGATTGGTTTATATCAACAATCAATAGAATAATTGGGGAAGATAATAAAATGTGAAAAAATATATTTATTAAATTTAATATAATTAGCAAAGTATCTTATTACGTTTTTCTAATTTATGTACTAAATCTCTCTCTCTCTCTCTCTATATATATATATATATATATATATATATATATATGGATATATATATATATATATATATATATATGGATTGTGTGAAATTTTAGTTTTGTATACCTACAAATTTTAATTGAACTTGTTTTTGGCCAAAGATTAAGTTTTTTTAAATATTTTTTAGTGCATTTCCTACTAAATTTGTTCCTTTTTTAAGATAATATCGTAGTCTTTTTAAAGTATTTGTTCAATTCACATTATTACATAGATGGATCTAGTTTAGTGCCATGTGATAATGATTCTTAATAACAGTTCTACAAAATGGATTTATTATTCTGGGAATTTGACAATTCTAGTACCCTCAAAAACTCCATAAGCGCTTATGAATAATATGGACACCCATAATCATCAGCGGGGATAAACACCCCCCACCGGTTATTACCCAGGGTAGTCCAAATACTAAAACATCTGCAAAAACAAACTTTTGCAATGTGCACTTAATGAACTACACTTGAGGTATGCTGACATTAAATGTTAATTACATCCCGGGTTAAACCCCTCCAATGACCTTTGTTTGCTGCATATGGTAAACAAACGGACGCCCATTTAAATAATTCATTTGGACGAGGGGGCTTGGCATAAATAAAAGGACTGAGTTCGCATGCTACAATGTCCGTCCAAATTTTCCGTTGGCCGTCTGGCCTCTTTTCCATCCGGGTAATGGATGGGCTTCCATAAGCTGTTCTGGCTGGATGAGTGGGCGATCTACGTAAAACATGGCCAATCCATTTTAATCGTCTTTCTTTAACTGTGCTAGAGATACATGGCCAATGAATGTTAAGTGTCTTACAAATATCTGGGAATGGATGAAATATTTTATTAGTTATTAAACGAGTGCGTTCAATAGAGGACAACAAACGAAACCATATGGATCTTAAACAGCTTTTCTCAAAATGAACAAGCTTTTATGTATCTACTTGGGTGAGAGTCCAAGTTTCGCATGTATAAAGTAGAATGGAACGCACTAAACTTTTATATATTCTAATCTTGGTTTTAATAGAAATATTACTTTTGTTCCTTAAAGGTTTACTTAAACTGATTCAAGTATTAAATATAGAATTTAGCATTATAAAAGAAGCACACAGCTGAGTAAATTGATTTACTCAAAAACAATATTTTTATATATCTTATTACTTACTAAGTGGTTTGCTCTACAGGATTTAAATCGTTTTTGCTTCAAACTTAACCAACTGTTTATATTATTACTTTTTACGTTTTATTTATTTTGATGGATTTTATTATTGCCACGTTATACAAGTATTTATTAATTTAAGCAGTTTAATCTTTCTATTATCACAATTATTGTTTGTGTTTTCTTTTCGCTTACACCAATAGTACAATAGTTTCTTTTGTATTTAACGCTGTCAAATATATCACAAACCGACATTTTTAGATATGGGCGTGCCAATTTTTGCCTTCATTAGCGCAGCGCCGTGACAAAAATCAACGGGACTACTTTTCGAAACACCAAAATCACGTCCTGCTTGTCGACTACGCTCGACGAGAGGCAACCCTTGCAAATCAACCCGACTCACGAACAATCTACACGTCGCGCCACTGGATGATAGTCGTACCTTGGTGGGCGTGTTGGCCTTTCGAGGCGATGATAATTCCTCACACGCGACACGTCATTTGGTTGAGCCAACTGACGACCGACGAAAGGTCGGATCTTGGCACGGCGATGAAACAGCTGCTCGTTCGGTACGACAATCTATTCAAATGTGACTTTCCCTATTCGATGGGCTGGTTTCAGGCACCGATTGGCGTCGAAAATGGTCAACTTGACGAGGTCCAGTTGGCCGAACGCTACAAACACTGGCAACTGCATGCTGTGTACTATCCTCCTCTATTGAGGTCGGCCAATGTGAGGAAGTTTATGTCGGGTTTTGAATTGCTATCAGAAGCCCAGCGCGACTTGCTTCCCGAGACGTCAGCCCGGATGTTGCGCACAACAAGCGACAAACATTATTGCGCAGAAAGTAACACATCGCAATGATTTTACTATTTATTAACTTTGTAGTTTTGAAATATAGAAATAATTTTTAATGTACTTCTGTTCTTTTTTGAATCAATCAATGACCTTAAAGTGTATCCATTTTACAAAATCCGATATAATTTTTGAAAGATAAAATATGCACATCTAAATTGAAAACTGACAATTGGATATATTTTCTTTAGTATAATACTCGTGTCGAGTACGACTCACAAATGCAAGATTTTCAAATTGTGCGCATTGAAGCACATTTAAAACTTTTTGATGAATTTTCAAAACTGGATGTAGTACTAGGTATAACATAAATATAATACTGTCTGAATTGAACGAAATCTTTTGAAAATTATACAACACTAACCATTTGGTAAAACCAACGTAACACGTTAGCTAATTGGCTCACTTCTACGTTGAGTTTAATTCGATCCCTACCACCGGCGCTAAATGTAGGCCTCCATCTTGCTTCATTAAAATGACCACTTACTAAAGAACATGTCGCGTAGAGCATTGAATCAATAATATTAATTGTATTTCAGTAAGACAATATTTTTGATTCTACATTTATTATTATTTATGGTTATTGGCTTGGATACTTCAGTAGAAGTACTTTCAGCACACACAAAAATATGTACAATTATTAAAAATACAATACAATTAGCAGTGTATAACATCAGTCCAAAAAAAGTAAAGTAAGGTTAAATTACATAGGCTAGAAAAAAATTCAAAATCAAAGTATATTCAAAAGTCATGTTCAATATGATATGCGTAAAGAGGCATGGTATTATTTATTATATAACCTTCATTTTTATTGATATCCGACTTTATTTGCTTATGCCAACAATTCAATTTTTTGTATTTAATGATACTAAATGTCCTTCTACTTAAGTATTTAAAATGACCTGAATAATAATTGTTTCTGCTTTGTGCACAAGCACTAAAATCGAAATATTAGATACTTGGGTCGTTTGAAGTGAGAAAAGCATTTTAAAAAGTTGAAAGACGCAAGTACTAACATGTTCATATATATTGTCACCTTAAAACATAAACGCTTTAGTAAATAATAACTTATTGATTTTATTTGTAGTTGATATGTTTATTCACTACTCGTCCAAACAAACGGTACAATTCGATAGATTCGACCAAGGTCAATGCAGTAAAAAAAATCAATAGTAATATTATGATTGAAATGCTGGTGATTCTGAAGAATTTGGGTAATGTTGATAGTCTCAACTTCAATTGATGGCGGTATTCCTGTCACCTTCACGTGGCACATTCTGGACTAGGTCATCTAAGCACCTAGACTAACACAGCAGTATGACTGGGGTTCCGCCTTAGTGAGTGGATTCAAGTGTATAATAAGGGTATTAAAATTTTTACATTACCAACTATCAGAATGAGATAACTGACAAAAATTAGCCGACCTCGTCAAGTTTTCCAGTGGCGCTGTTACAATACTAAAAAGGTTTGTTATTATCTTACATTCGTTGCACTTATCCAGCCGTTGGAATCGACTGTTTAATATGTACAAATATAGACATGAGGAATTGATCACATTACTACATTACCATTAACGCACACAACAAAGCAAAATAATAATTCAATTCAAAACAAACTAGACAAAATTGGAACTCGCATAATTCAATATTTTCACCAATCAATTGAAAAATTCATTTACACAATTTTGTAAAAAAAGGAATATTACATGCCTTCGCACACATCACACCGCGACTATATAATGAAATCGTCTACAAAAAATAAAAACACGAGTGCTAACATGTAATGTGGTTTAGGAAAAAAATAATTCAATTAAAAAAATTGGACAGTTTTCAATGCTTTTGGATATTGAAATTAGGATAAGAATGTTTAACGTTGTTACGATCGTATATATATATATATATATATATATATATATATATATGGATATATAACACCGGAGTTGAGATATGTACTATACAATTGGACAAATATTTTAATAATAATATCGATCTTTGTAAATATTAATCACAAAATACAATAAAACAAGTAATGAATCAAGAGTACATAGTAAGCATAAAGCTAAATAATTCTAAAGTACAGTTGATTAGCTAATGTAATTAACAATGCCGAAATGATAACTCCAATATTATTTGTTTTGTCAATGTGATGATCAGTTCACGTTCTGACCACACACCACATTATAACGCATGTATGAAAAGAAGTTGTTTCACCAAAGTGAAAAGATCCATGTAAATTATAAATAACAGGGGGAGGGGGGTAAATCACACTGTAAGGAGACGTGTTGCAAATTGGCTCAAAATTTCTTCATGTGACTAACAGAAGGAAACATGGGCGACGAGTAGTCGACTTTGCCACTGTAGGGAGCACTTGGTTGAGCACCCGACGGCTGAGTGCCAGATTGGTTCATATTTTGGGAATGAAAACTCGAAGTTTGTCCAACATCTGTGGCGTGTTGGTGCAACATTTGTTGCTGTTGTTGTTGTTGATGAATAGGCACATTGTGATGACCGTGGTTGACGTAGACTTGGGGATTAGAAACGACACGCGAAGCATTGTCGACAACGGCTTTGTCCATGGCGTGACATTCGTTGGCGTTGTAATGTTGATTGTTGCACGTATCTTCGCCATCAGCGCCACCTGCAGCGGTATTGCAGTTGGCGGAAATCATGGAATAGTTGGTAATGGAGGAATTCGTACCCAACAGAGCCCAATCATACACGTAGTCGAGTGCAAAATTAAGATTACGAAATAGCATTCGGAAAATACCCCTAAGATACTTGTAACTTGGCGTAGAATCAAAGGCCAGGCCTCGAGCATAGTGCAAATATTTTTCAAATTCGGTTGGATACGACTTGCACAGGGCTGCGGGGGTAGTCGACAGTTTCTTTTCATAAATGCGTTCGTATTTCTGCTTTTTTGTATTAGCCTAAATGACATAGGGTAAACAAAGTGCAATTAAGACATTACATGTATATTAATTACAAAACGTTTGTAACTACAGCGAAATATTCTTAGTTTAAGAGATTATAGAGACAAATAAACCATTTATTTATTATAAACTACTTCAAATATTTTAACGAAAACATCTTTCAGCAGTGGATATTTAACAAAGCCGCTATAAAAACTGGCGATTGCGTAAAAGGGAATCAGGAATCCTCGTCAATTTTGCCAACACTAACGCAGTAACAAAAATCTTGCGTCTTGTAATCAAAGTACATTCTCTATGGTTGTTGAGTCAAGAAAACTTTATGTATATAGTAAACGGTTAAAAAGTGGTAGAAATGTTTTACAAGCTTGGAAGTAATGAAGACACCAAGGGATAATCTCGATGCTTATAAAACTTTCATTTCCTAAAAATAATGATTATCTTGTTTCCATAAATCAACCTAAATTCATACTAACATAAATCAGGAATCAAACTCGGAACGACATAATAGTTTCCGCATTGGCAGGTAGATACAAGCATACACATAGGATAAATAAAAAGTACATCAAAGTATACATATACCAAATGTAACACTGTATAAACCAAATGTTTCATTTCTCTTTGCTCACCAAGGAAGGGAAAAGAAAAATATTAATCAAGTATAAGAGATCCGTTTAAATAATTTTAACTTCTTAAAACCACTTTTTCTTTAGAGTGTTTATTAAAAATAACACTGCAATCAATAACAAATCAATATTTAGAACCGCATCGTCTGCATATTGAAGATTCGCTATCTTGCAACCACCACGAGTTATACAGCCCTTAAATGACCGGGACACTTCATCAAAGATATCATCAACTACAAAATTGAAGAGTGTGGGTGCTAAAACACATCCTTGGCGGACACCTGAATTTATGTAAATTGCATCAATTAAAGAATCTCCATTCCGTATTACTGCAGTTGATGACGTGTATAACGATTTAATAATGTTGACAATCCTGGTAGGAATTCCTTTGGCAATGAGAAAATTCAACAGCAGGTTGCTATCAACAGAATCATCTATAAACGCAGAGTATGTAGGCAGTGAGTATCGCGATCGAAGTTCTAACGTTCTACGAACAGTATGGATTTGATCGATGCATCCCATCCCAGAATGAAATCCAGCCTAGTTCGCTCGTGTTTGACACTCCCGTTCACCACGGATCCTGCATAAAATAATACCTGCCAAAAATTTTGCCAAACCGTTGTCGCCTTCTTATCAACGCGTTAACGCCTTAGTATAGTGATACAGCAGGTAGTAGCGTCGCAAGTCACATTTAGCATTGATTAGGTTAATCTTCATTATATTTCAGCCAGAACATTATTATAAAAACAATGGCTGAGATGTTATATCAAGTTATCTCTAAACAGAGTAAAATTTGAACAATAGATTATTTGAAATACTATGCAACCTTAAAACTAATGAGAAAGTAACTATGCCAGTAATGCTTATAATTATACATTATATACATTATATACATATATCAATATTTATTAAATCCCTGATAAATAAGTCATCTCTTCATTATTTTTATATTCACAAAGTATCTCTAATTTCACAAAGGAAGGCAACCTCACATACACAACATAGGTAAGTAATAAAGCTTCTTGGGGAATAAACAGTATCCTTGTGACAGGGCCACTAAACATAAGTGAACAAAACCACGTAATTTTTCGTCAGGATTGTGCCTCTTAGCACAACGAACACATTATTACTATTATTGGTTAGTAAAGTAGTTAACTTTTCATTGTTCCTGTAATTTCACTGTATATCAAATAATGACCTTTAACGGTATGAGTATAAAGTTTTTTGCTGATTGACATAATCCTTGTAACAGCACCATTATTATCAAAAGTTAACAAAACTACCTGATTGTCACTTATCTCTTTTAGCTCAGTAGCTACACGTTATACGCAATCCTTAATATGCCTTATAAATGTTCTAAATCTATTCTTACACTCATCCATCAAAGCGAAAACTCGGTTATACCGCTGCACACTCGATTCCTAATCTGCTAATTTAATCCAAAATGCTCTATGTTCAAGTACGGGATTAAAATTATCACCATCACCAAAAATTAAATAATGAACAAAAAACTAAATCAAGGGTTACTTAAATAAGACCCCCCAACCAGGAATATTTGAATGAATTATAATAGCATAAATCCAATAGCGCCAGTAAATTATCCACTTATCGTAATTCTGGTTATTTAAGCCTATACAGAAAGGAATGTTCAAATAACCTAACTCTCTTCAGTCAAGACAGAGCTCTTAACAATAGGTCACTTTTCCACACAATCAACATACCTTTTACAGTACACTTTTATCATCGTATCTATTAACATAAATTTCCTAATAAATTAATGAACCATAGAAAATTTCCAATAATTTGAATTTTAAATATCATAAAAACAAAGTTTAAAATTCTAAATAACCAAAATCTGGTGTTATGTATGTTACATTAATTTATTGTTAGAAATAACATTAATAACAGAATTTATAAAGTAGCCTACTGTGTAAATTATAATGAATAGAAAAAGTTGACGTATCATCTAACACTGCATTGTGGATCATAAACTCAAAATACAAAACAAAAAATATACACAAAATACATTATGCTTACTTTTAACCCTTGCCAAGGTAGATGACCACGAAGAAAATACATAAACACGTAACCCAGTGATTCAATATCGTCTCTCCTAGACTGCTCAATACCAGCGTGGGCGTTAACACTGGCGTATCGTGCAGTTCCAGTAAGATTTTTGTCATCTCTGTATGGAATGTGACATTTTGACCTATGATCTCTAAAAAACAATTATCAATCATAAAAATAAAGTCCAACCTATATTTTTTTGCCAATCCAAAATCTACTATAAATACACGATTGCATTGTGGACCAATACCCATCAAAAAATTATCTGGCTTTATATCTCTGTGTATAAGACCTCCAGTATGTACTTCCTCTATACGCCAAAGCATTTGCTCTGCTAAAAAAAGAACCGTTTTCATCGTGAAACGACGACCACAAAACGTAAACAAGTCTTCGAGACTAGGACCCAATAAATCAATAACCATTGCTCTATAATGGTTTTCAATTCCATCGAGGCCAAACCAATGTACTCGAGGTACACCAACCGAATGCTGAAGTATTTTGTATACTCTGCTTTCATACATTAACTGTGGATGTCGAGCACTTGTTGGTTCTAATTTAATAGCCACTTCGTCACCACTCATAATATTGTGACCAAGGTAAATGTCTCCAAATGAACCTGCTCCAATCTTTCGGACAATCTTCCATTTTCCAGCAATAACAACATCACCCCTATAAGCGGCTTTGCGGGAATCCATCACCCAACAGAAAAAAACGACCAAGCTAACGTAGAAGCCTCCAAAAACTAAAACAATTATCTAAACCATAATAACAAAACAATTACTATTTTTAAAATTAAAAATTTAATATATATATAATTAACAAAAAATTAAAATTTTATTTAACAAAATAGAACAATATTTAAAAAAAGTTTTTTTTTAATAAAAAAAATATTTTGTCAGCTTAATATTTATGATAAAAAATATTATTTAGCATTTTAATATTAATTTTAAAATAACAATTAACATTGTAATAATTAATAATAACATGTATGCAAACAATCTAATTTTAAAAATAATAATTTCACTATTAATAAAAGCAATAAATTTAAATAAAATTGTATTTAACCTAAAATGTAGCTTACACAACGTTTTTAAACCAGTTTTAAATATTTATATAAAATTTCGGCAACAAGATATTAATAACATCTATCGATGGTCAATTAAGATTTAGCTTTTCTAAATTTGGATAAGTGTAGGGGTGGTCTAGCGGTACAGCGCTCGAATTCGGACCTCGGTGGGCATGGGTTCTAGTTCCATCACCAGCACTAAAATGCGGGCCCATGTTTGGCTTTGTTAAAATG
Organism: Cardicola forsteri; assembly: GCA_025895645.1. NCBI lineage: Eukaryota > Metazoa > Platyhelminthes > Trematoda > Strigeidida > Aporocotylidae > Cardicola > Cardicola forsteri. The sequence continues at coordinate 15,769 of JAKXYG010000984.1, read as the reverse complement.
TCCACAGCTAAAAAAGTTTTTTGTAAAACATACAAAGTATCAAACATAAAATTAATATATATATATATATATATATATATATATAAAACATTTAGACGGTCCTCGGAAAAAATATTTATATTTTGTGATAACAAAATTATTACTACCGTAAAAGGGATTAGTAGTAAGGCTCAACTTTACACCATTATTGGTTTTCACACAAAATTACACAAATGCAACCCAAAATGTTTTGGTTTAATTAAGTTTTTTAGATGTAACTTAGGTAAGATTCTAATGCGTTGTCTTTGTTTAATGATTATGCTATATATAAGACCACATCTAAAATATTGTATTCAGGTAACAGCCACATTGCATAAACAGGATGTCTATCATTTAGAATAAGTTTAGGAAACGCTAACCAAACTCCCACATGAGCTTTGATTCAAATCGTACCCGGAACGTTTACGGAAAATAAGGCTATTCTCATTAGAAAATAAGCGACTCAGAAACAATTTAATTTTAATTTATCAATTATTTAATACTCATCGCAACCCTAATATTTTTATGTTTATTATGGAAACCTTAGGAGACATTGTCGTAAGATTTACAAACTTACTCGCACTAGACAACATCACTTTACACATAGATCCATTACAAAATATAACAAACTGACTAGTTACACAATTAATTCTAAGTTGTTAAAAACATTTAAAGTAATTATGACTAGCATTTACTTGCCTCCTTTATCTGATTTCTTTACCTATATATATATATATATATATATATAGTCTATTTTATTTACTTATAGTTATTACTATTGTTATATCAATTATTATTATTTTATCTCATATTTTTTTTTCTGTTTTATTCCTTTCGATTTTGAACTTTTAGATACATTGAGAACCGCGGATAAAAAGGCATTTTTAACTATAATTTTAAACTATAATTTTGATTAATAAAAGTGCTAGTCTAATTAATTTATATTAATTTTTATAACAAAATTATAAATAAAATACATAAATTAATTATAAATATAAATAATTTTAAAAACTTGTTTTAAATTAGAATATAGTTTGTTGTTTTTTTGATTTTTCTGATAATTGATAATTGGGTGATTACTTATAAAATTTCTTTTGATAATTGTTTTTAAATCAATTTAAATAACAAAATTGTAAACATTTTTGTAAGTATTCAAAATTGTATTGTTTTAAAAAACGTAAAATTATTAAAAATATAATTTTTTGTATTTAATCTTGCTTGAAATTCTTGTTTATGATAATTATGGGAATAGATAATTTTATTGCGAAAGATTATTTAATAATTTACTAAATTTTTTAAACATTTTTAGGGAGAGAAAAAGTGTATTGCATTTTGTCATCTGTATAATGTATATAGTACTAGTTATGTTATAAATATTTCAAGTTTTGAATGATATTTATTAAATTTTGGTTATATAAATGTAAAACTAGATTGTTAATTTTTATTTATTTATGTTTATTTTTTTGAATGTTTTACAGTAAATATTTTTCAGTAGTGGATACTTTAGAGAAGCCAAACGTGGGATTTGAACACATGCCCACCCGGGTCCAAGTCGAGCGCTGTACCGCTAGATCATCCCGTATGTAAAATATTTTTAATTTAGTTTATTTGGACACGCATTGAATTAAAATACTTAATTAAGGAATTTAGTAGACACAATATTTTGTGTTTGCAGTATGATTGTTAATACTATTTTAAAAATATGAAAACGTTTTTTTTGGCATAAAACAATAATTATTTTGTAATTTTTTTTTATAAATAATAAATAATAAACAAGGATTATTTAGTAATAGTAAATTTAAACAATTAATTGTATTTACAGTGATAATTAGCTGATGAATTTTGTAAATAAACTAGAAACAAATTTTGTTATCCAAGTTTGAGTATATAATTCCTTCAAAGAAGCCAGCAAAAACTCTTAAACGGAAAACAAAAGATAATTCTGAATTGGAAGACAATGCTTTAAAGAAGAGTTTTAAAGGTGATTTTATTCAAATAAATATTTATTTTAGAGTTAACTAAGGTTGATAATAGCAAAACAAAACATAAAGTAGACAAAATGTATTGGTGTTCAACAAACGAGGAAATTACTGTGCATAAAGATTTTGACTGCATGTTGAATCAAACAAATATAGGTCATAATAACAACAAATTTTACATTATTCAGTTGTTAGAATCAAGACAAAATTCAGAATTGAAGTATAAATTGTTTACGAGATGGGGACGTGTGGTAAATTTTGAAGTACACTAACGGTGATTGCCTGTTTTTAAAGGGTGATACTGGTGTAACTGCAGTGAACGGACCTAATGATGATTTGAAATGTATGATTAAGAGTTTTGAAAAAAAATTAAAAGATAAAACAGGCAATGATTGGAATACACGGGATTCATTTGTCAGTAAAGCAGGCAAGTACGAACTTATGGATTTGGCTGAAACTGAAAACGATTGCAAAGCTAAAAGTTGCACGGATGTTCAAGTAATTTGTAATTTAATGTTTAAAAAAAATTTACTAGTTAGATTTTGCACTTTTTAAATTGCAAAAAGAAGTTGAAAGTTTGTTAACCTTATTATCCAGTGTTGATATGTATTTAAACGCTATGCAATGCATAAACATTGGTATGTGCAATAATGCAAATGATTATTGTTTAATTATATAATATTTGAATTTCGAAATGTTTTAATAAATATTATTATTATTATTATTATTATTATTGAACTTTATATGTATAGTTTTTTAAAGTTATGTGATTGCTATTGGATTTTAAGATAGATGTTAAGTATTTTATATTAAATCACAATGTTTAAATTGATTAGTTTTTAGCAGTTTGTGGTTAGAAAAAATATACTTATAATGAAATGTTGGTTTTATGAAAATAATACTTTGAAACGTGAAAAATTACTGTTGTATTATAATCGTTGTTTACTATTTGTCATGTGGTATAACGAAATATGTTTATTTTAAACATTTTTAATAAAAGATTTCGATTTAATAGAAATTGCTAATTGGGTAAATAATAATTTAATTGAAATCTGAAAGCACAATTCTTTTTTATTCGTTTGTAAATAATTAAATATATTTTAGTATTAAGTATTTTACAAAATGAATAAGTATAATATGTTATTTTTAGGTTACAAAAATAAAAAAAAGTTAAGATAAGAAATGGTTGAATGTATTCAATAAGAAAACTAAGTATTAGTGTGTTGCGTTATTTAATCCAAACAAATAATTGTAAACATTTGCATTATAAGTAGAAACAAGATTAATTGTGTTTTTCCATTATGAATTTTGAAAGATACCAATAAAATGCCGTTGGGCAAATTGAGTTCGATGCAGTTAGTGAAAGTGGGTGATGTTTTACAAGAAATTCAAGACGTATTGGAGAAAAAAAAGTCGGGAGATTTGAAAAACTTGTCGTCTAAATTTTATACTCTTATGCCGCATAAATTTGGACGGACCGTGCCACCGGTCATTGATAATGAAACAATTCTTTGTGAAAAAATGGATATGTTGTAAATTCTCAGTGATATTGCGATTGCTCAGGCGGTAGGAGCAAAGTGTATATGTTTCTATTATATTAATAATTTTTAATAAAAGTACGGGTTATTTTTTATATTAGGTAACATTAAATTATTTTTTTTAATATTACTTAATTTAAATGCTAATTTTGACTAGAAAAATACGATAAAAAATCCAATGGATTCATTGTATGAAATGTTGCATTGTGAATTGGAATTTTGTGACAAGTCGCACGAAAACTACGATTTGATTTACCAATATTTTGATAGTGGGAGAATCTATCCACATGAACGTAGGCATTATTTAAAAAATGTTTGGCGTGTGAAGCGTGATAATGAGGCAAGTTTTGTGCGGTATATATATATATATATATATATATAATTTTTATTTTATTTGTTTGCTAGTTTAAATATTTTACGGGAAACATTTTTCAGTAGTGGACATTTTAATGAAGCCAAACGTGGGCCCGCATTTTAGTACCGGTGGTGGGATTTGAACTTATACTCGTTCAGGTCCAACTCAGTTGCTGTACCGCTAGACGATCCCGGCAAGAGTTAAAAAACCGAAATGATAAAAAGTTACACAATAGTCACAAAAATGAAAAATTTAAAAATATTTAAATTAATAAATGCTTTTGTACCACAGTTATGAAAATATCTCATAGATTTATTAAACCCATCTAAACATTTCAAGAAGAACATTAGCAAGCAATAATATTAGTGGTAAACTATTGGTTAAGTTAGGAAGAAACAGCAAAATAATTAAGTCATTCTGAGCAAAGAAATCCCGATAGGTCAAGTATTAAACAATCATTAATGTCTATTTAAAAGATACTTATTGGTTTAATTGGATGTCCACTTGCTGAAATGCGTATTGAGGTAAACATTTAAGCCATTAATTTAGAGAATATGTAGTCGTGAATAATGCTTAATTTTTAAATACAGGAAGACAGATTGAAGGTACATAGAATGTTGGAAAATCGTAAATTGTTTTGGCATGGAACTTGTGACGTTTGTGTGTTAGCAATTTTAAAATCTGGCTTGCGTATCCCCCGTAGAGGAGGTTGTCGTTTAGGCCGAGGTATTTATTTTGCTTCTCAATAAAAAAAGTCGGCTTGTTTCAGTAAGTTTTATGAGTTTATTATTGTTTGGTTTGCTTTAAATGCTGTAAAAGGATGTAATTTATTGAAATACCATTAAGATACCATTAAAGATAAATAATTAAATTGTTTTACATGTAAGGTAATTATTATAATTTATTTGTTTGGATGATGTTTAGGTGATGGTGTGGGGAGATTTATGTTTTTAGTGGAAGTGGTTTTTGGAAATGAATATAAATCATTGAAAAATGAAAAGTTATTAACCAAAGCACCAACCGGTTATCATTCTGTTATGGGTCAAGGAACTGAAGATTTTGGTAATATATTTTTTATTTTACGTTATTATAATTAGTTTTACTCCGTATGTATAATTACAGCTTTTAATTTACGTTTGTTATAGAAATTGGGTGCATAATGCATACATAATGTTTTGGTCATAAATATTTGTTTCTATTATTTTAAACAGATCCAAATAATGCTTTGACTGTAAAGTTAGAAAGTCGTAATTTGACCATACCATTTGGGAAGTGCGTAAATCATTCGTTTAGATCAGTTTTTGAATTATCGGAATATGTAATTTACAAGGAATCCCAATGTCGCATTCATTATTTGGTTGAAATGGGTTAAAATAAGATATATTGATACTGTTTATTTTATTATTTATACTTTATTTACTTTAAATATTTTAAATAACAAATTAATTTTTACTCCGTTTTTTTATTAAAAAGAAGAGAAATAAATTTTCTAGACTAGAAATATATCTTGAATGCAATTGATGTTTAATAAATAAAGAAGTTTGCTATGAATTATATTTATAACATTTCAGTTTTCACTGTTTTTTATATTATTTTGTATAAACTGGTATATATTTTATTTAATAATAATACCATTTTGTGATGACTCAATGTATAATCATTAAGGTTTTTTAAATTACATTTCTTTGCTTAATAATAATAATAATAATAATAATAATAATAATAATAATAATAATAATAATTGTTATTATTATTGATATAACACACATAACAAAAAACAGTACAAGATAAAAGTACAAAATAACAATTAGGCAAATCTTACAATGAGTTATAATAAAAAATGTATATATATATATATATATATATATATAGAAGTACTTTACATAAGTTAATAACAAGGCCATTCGTATAGCAATCGGAGTTAGTAATTGAAATAAATGAATTTGGGAAATAGGTTATTTTTGCATAAATAATAATTTCAATTCAAATTCTTCCTTCGATAGCCTTCGCTTGTTAGGATCTGATTCAATTTCTTCACTGGAGTATATGTGTTCGTGCTCCAAATTTCTCGTTCTTAAGTTTAACCATAAAACGTACAGGATAATTTAAAGTTTTAGTTATACAAGAAATTACACAAAAATGAAGTTACTTAGTTTTACGAAGTCCTGTGCTTTCTGAATTTCGCTTCTGATAAAAAATGCATCTGTAAAAAACTTTTATGTATGGAAATCTTTCATCTCCACGGTTTTATTCAGATACACAGTGATAAAACTCACTGTTGGTATCTATTTTAAAAGCGTAGATAACGTTTTTAACCTTCCAATTAGAATAAATACATCGAGTCCAGTCCGGTGCACAAAGAAACGCCATTGTAAAATGAGGCGAGAGCAAAAAAATTACATATGGTGCCCAAAACATCCAATTACAGCTCAATTTGAAAATGAACCAATCAGAACAAAACCCATATTCAATAAAATTTACTCAAATTTCGACTAATTAAAAATTATATGATGTCCAACATTTACCTTTTTTACCACTTACTAATTCTGAAAATGTCTGCTTTATTTTATTCCTTCTGACTGCCACTTATTGCGTGATATAATTTAGTAATAAATGTACTGAATGTATCTACTGTAGTATTACAGCTGAATACTAATCCTAATGCTAATATTAATAACAATACAAAAATATAAGAATTTAATAATTATATAAAAAGTATTTTGTCATAAATTTTGTAAAGCTAGTTTTATTACACAGGTTTTAATTAAAATGTTTGTACAACATAGTTGAGTAAAGTACTAAAACAGGGAATTAATATATAAAGAAAATATTTTCAGTAGCGTTATTTGTCAATGAAAAATCATTAAACGTATAAGTGTAAATTACTACATTATAACACTTAAAAATGTTTAAAGATATATACATATATATATATATACATATATATATATATAGACAGGTTCTTCTCGTTATACATTTAAATAAACAATTTCAAGGTTATTTAAAACCTACCTTTTGTAACTAATAGAAATAATATCAGGATAGAAGAACATTTCTGTTTTTATCTTAACATTATTTCCATTGGTTATAAAAAGGTTGGTTTTGAATAACCCTGAAATTTTAGACGTATGATGAGTAGAACCTCTCTCTCTCTCTCTCTCTCTATATATATATATATATATATATATATATATATATCAGTAAAAATAACACAATTATATATTCTTAGGTATAATATAATTTAAGTTTATATTAATTTTGTAAATAAAAAATAACTAACTAAATAAAATATTTTATAATAATATTTTTAGTTTTATTTTAAATAATAATTTTACCCGTTTTCAGTTTTTTAAGGATTTAGTATTATTATTATTATTATTAAGATGTTTATGATTAAAGTTTTTTAGTTTTTAATAATTAAAACACTTTAAAACAAAAATATTTTAATAGATCCATCTTTTTTCATAACAGAACTAAAAGATTTAAAAATGTAATTATTACGATAATTTGTGAATTAAAAAAATTAATTTTTTTACGTTTGTGTTTTGCTTATATATGGCAAAGTAAAATATTTAGGAATGTAATTAAATTGAATAATTGAGTAATTAGTTATAAAATTTGTTTTTCTAATTAATTTTCCATTTGGTTTAATAAAAATTAACAAATGAAGTTTTGAGTATAAAATAGTAATTTTAGCAAAAACAATCAGTAAAATAATTAATTTTTTAAATTTAATCATTTTTGAAATGCAGGTTTGTAGGTTTTTTTTAACAATTTGATTAGGTTAGGAATGTTTTAGTAACTCGAATTTTGATATTGGGGTTTTACAAAAATAGGAAATTGAGGGTAAAATAAAGGGGGAATTTATAACAGAAAAAATTGAAAGTTAATTAAAAACAAATACTGTAGAATGGATTAGATTAAATTTTACGCAAAGTCAATGAAATATAAATACAGAAAATAATAACAAAACTAATTTTATATTACAGTGCAACGTTTTGCTTGACGTGCAGGTGTGTAAGGGAGAAAGGTTTATGGTAAATACTTAAATATTTAATTTTATTATAAAATGGTTTATTTAAATTTATACTACAATATATCAGGTTTCAAGTTTATACAAGTGTTAAATAGGGGACAAACTATTTGATCCTCGGTTTAAAATTGTCAGATATTGTGGATAAGGATAAATCAAACATGAAATAAAATAGACAAATAAAATATTAAGTAAAATTGTAAAGGTAATTATAATCATAAGCCAGTTTAAAGGCCTTGAGGGACGAGGCTGAGAGAATGTGTACAGGTAATTTATTTCGTGCAGAAATAGCCCTATAGGAGAAATGGTGGGAACGCAGACAGGATTGAACTCTAGGTTTTGAAATCTTAAGTGGGTGTTTTTTACGCGAATCATTAGAGGAGATGAAAAGGTGTTTGAACCGATTGGTATTAAGAAGTTTAAATGCTAGATTAAGGTTACCCCAAAGTCTCCTATCTTGTAAAGGGAAAAGTCTAAGTGCTTTCAAACGCTTAGGGTAAGGGGTACTTTTGAGTACTCGTGGCACTTCAGTGAATTTTTTCTGCACCTTATCAAGTTTAATGATGCCCGTCTTTAGGTTGGGGGACGTTACTTGTATACAGTATTCATATAGAGTTGATAGAGGGAACGAGTACAACTAGTGGGAATATTTCCTAAATTACTCTTAAAAATTTTGATTAATTGATAAGACGTTAAAGCAGTATTATTATGATGGGACTAGAAATTAAGAGCGGGATTAAACATCACACTTAGGTCCTTAACCAAGTTCACTGGTGTAATAAGCTGCGAGTTTGGAGTTTTGAAATAGGTGCCTGAATGTTTTCCAAAAATGAAATTAGTACATTTGGAAACATTCAAAAAGAGCATATTCTCTAGGGATCACTTATATATATTGCTAACGTCCTGTTGTAATTGTTCAGGGTTGGTACCCACAGATTTCGGCATTATCGGTATAAAGCAAGATGTTAGATTAAACAATCAAAAGTAGGTTATTGATATAGATGATAAAAAGTAAAGAGCCTAAAACTGATTTCTGGGGACTCCTGAGGTGATATGAGTGAGAGTGGAGGTAGCACTACCTAGCTTAACACTAAATTGACGGTTGGTAAGAAAATAACGTATCTATTCGAGGAGTGGAGGATTTATCCCAAAAGATTTTAGCTTGCTCATCAAGGTGGAATGTGGCACCTTATTAAAGGCTTTGCAAAAGTTAAAGTAAATAACATCGACTGATGGGGAGCATTTCAGCATGCATTTAAAGCTTTTAATAAACATTAGTAAGTTAAAGAGACAATATCTCATTGGCACAAACCCATGTTGAACAGAGTTTGTGAGATTATTATTTATAATAAAATTAATTAGGTTGGACTTAATAATTCTTTTCATCATTTTGCTGGGACCTGATAGGATACTAATCGGCTTACAACTGTCCGGTTTGAACCTACAACCTGATTTGGGAATCGGCCAAATAAAAGCAAGTTTCCAGATTGCAGGCAGTTTACCTAGTTAAATAGAGAGATTAAAAATGTGGGCTAGTTCTGAAACACATTCTTTTGAGAACTCTCGGGTAAAGTTAATCAACAAAACGAAAGGCTGATTTAAGTTTGGAGAGGTATTTGGTGACTAAACTAGACGTAATGATAAGACATCCTGAATCAAGGAATGGCTCAGGTAGGAAGTCAATAAAATCTGTGTTGAAGACATTTAAAATAGTCACCAAAGGTATTACAGACCTCAAGCAACGATAGAAAAGAGCCATTATTACCCTTAAGCTTAGAAATGGAATTATCATTGCTCATCCTTTTCTTAATACATTTAAAAAGGAGGCTATTGTCAGATATATCATTGTTTAGAAGCAAGTGGAGTCTTTGGTTTATAAGCCGTCTGAAACAAGCTACACAATTGTCACGGAGACCTAAATAACTATGTAGGAAACGGGGAGGCCAGCCAACTTCCACTTGTAAAATGCGGTATTGCGCAACTTAATGATTCGAATTATGTGGCGTGCAATTTTAGGCTTACAGTGGAATAAAACGTAAAAAAGGGTGAAACGCTCTATGCCGAAGTTTACGTATGAAATAAATATTCCTAAAGGTAATTTATATCGTTTGTGTTTAAAAACTTCCAGTTGATATTGCTAAGATGATTCCTACAACCTTTAAAATTGTCTTTACGGAAGTTTGGAATTGGCACTGATTAATAATTAAAAACAATGGTGAATGAGGGGACATACAACTCAAAGGTAAGGAAAGCATAATTAATTTTGCCCAACGGAGGCAGGTGATTGATGATATCGATCAAAGAGAGTAGGATAAAAAAAACTAAATCAAGCTAGAAAGGAGAATTACTGACCCTCAATCAAGTCGCAGAACGAACATGCTGAGTGAGAGCATGTTTGGTGTTAAATTGGAAAAGGGTATTGTCAAGAAGCTTAAAAGAACAAGAAAGTGACTCTCAGTTAATGGAAGGAATGTTGACGTACTCCACTATGCCATGAAAGCTGTGTGATGACAAGAGGATAGAGTAAAGTTCTTGAAATAAAAAACGATTAGATGCTTTTGGAAGAGAAGGAGGACGATAGAGGATTGAAAAAAGCGCTTGTTTACCTGAGGAGACAAATTATAAAAGAGAAAAAATTATACTTATGTCGGGAGGAATATGAAAACAAAATATTAGAACAACCTATATCATCCTTAATATAGAAAAAAACAACCTCCACTTTTAAAAGTTCGGGAGTTTAGCTGGACAACATTATAGCCTTTAATTAACAGCTTGTTGTTGTGACTATCATTGGAGAATCATGTTTCTGTAATGCAAATAATATAAGGCTTGGAAACATTAACATATTTAAGGTAATTTATTCAAAAACTGAGTGCATTAGTAGAAAAAATGTTTAGAAGAACGGGGCTGGAATAGGTAACAACGATCTTGGACTGTTTAAACGGAACGTGCCTCCGAAACGCAAAAGGAAAATCCTGTATATTGGAGATACAGAAAGAGGTTTTATCGGATTTAAAAGCTAATTTGACTATAGGGATGGCCGATAATTTGGGACAAACGATTGGTACTGGAATGAGGGTCTTACCTATCCCATCAGCCGTAGGTTGATCTTTGTGCAACCCAATTCCAGGAAATTTCTTACAAATGGTGGGTCAAGTGCTCAAGATTTCGGCTACAACATTTATAATTGTTTTTATACATAAAGAATAATTTGTTACTTACGATGCAATTTAGTAAATTTTTGTTTAAAATGTTGGTTAAAACTTAATCAATTTACAAAAAATAAACAATAAAAAATAATGTTGACAACTTATCAATTTATTTAATATATTTTTAGAATTGTTTTTTAAAACAATTTTTTGTCTTATATTTGTAACTGTTAATTGGTTATTTACATCAATAAAACTGTAATATTGTATATATTTTAATGTAGATTTAACTAAATTTGATATGATGCATATAAGTTGTTTATGAACTATACTAGCACATTAGCTTTTAAATTGTTTCCATTATGTTAAAAAGAATAAAATTAGTTTATTGTATATAGAAGCAAAAAATGATCATTTTAAAACTCTTTATTATTTAGTATACAAAACACATACTTAAAAAATATTAAACATTATTTAAAAATTATGCATGCAAATATTTTAAGAACTAAATAAAATTAAAAAAATAAAAAAATATTTCATTTCATTTCATTTTGGTTGGTGACGTGATCACCTGTTTGCAAAAATTAACAAGGCCGCTTGAGTTTTTGTCAAGGTTATCTTCTTTAGCCCAAGGGCTACATATAGTATATGTATACCTTAAGATACCTTTGGCAAAATTTATGTTCATGTTTCAAGTTTATACACGAGTTAAATAGGAGAAAATTCTTTTTGATCTTCGGGTCAAAGACATCAGGTATCATGTTTGAATACATGGAATTATTTTGATTCTTAATGCTTTTTTAACATTGTGAGACCTTGTTGCTGTTTTTTCTGTTATTACCTTATTGCCCCATGTCTATTTTAAAACAAAAGGATGATGGAATAATAATAATAATAATAATAGTAATAAGCTAATAAATTTATTTTTGGAAGTATATTTTATTATTAAAGGTATTAAAGGTAGCGTCACTAACTATAAGGAGCTGGTGTCGGATATCATTTTTTTATGTTCCCCTAAGGTTAAAAATTTTAAATTATGTAAACTTTCCTGCAAGCGGCCCCACTCAGCTCCTCCATCTTGGTTACTTTTAATTTTTGTCTAACTAGAGAAGAAATTATAAAAGGTTGGTTAAATGTTTGCTCTACCTATCCTGAGGTTCGTCTACTTAAAGACTTCTCTAGGGACGATCGTGCTATAAATGTTTCAAGGACTCTAACTTCTTTAGATAGCAGAACTCATATAGTTCGACACACCCTATTAAGGCATGTTAATAATAATACACCAAATTGTTGGCTTTTACTCCGAAGCCATACCCACTTCCCCATACTACATCGGCTCAGGCAATTGTCCCCGCTTTTCCCCCTCTCTCTTCTATAAAGGTACATTACACAAATGCATTAAGTTTACTCAATAAATTATCTGAACTACAAGAACTAGTTAGAGTCACATGTCCTCACATTGTTGGAATTACAGAAACTTGGCTTTCAGAAGACATACTTGACAGTGAAACATCTCTATTAGGTTATGGAATAGCTAGGCAAGACTCAAGTAAAGGTAAAAGTGGGGGTTGTCTCTTCTATATCAGAAATAATCTATCTTATACCATTGCTTCAGTTCACCGAAGCATTCTTCAGAAAAATATGAGTTTATACATTTGGCATTAGGTTCTCATACTCTCTGCTCCTTATTTTATCGTCTTCATTATCCTTCATTATCCAAAACCTCTAATAAAGCTTTTGTTTCTGAACTCAAACATTGTCTTTCTCTTCCCTTTAAACATCGCACCCTAGTGGGGGATTTCAACTGCCCTTCCCTTAACTGACGGTCTCTTTTCGGTTCTAATCAATTTAATAATAAAATTCTAAAGCTTAGCATTAAGCATGTTCTCACTCAGCATGTTTTATTACCCAATAGATACAGGCTCGGCTACTCTCCCTCATGCCTTGATCTTGTTTTCGCCAACGAATCCTCTTCCATTGACTCTATCTCTTACTTACTCCCTCTCGAGAAGAGTGATCATGTTCTCCTGTTTTTTAAAGTGACCCTTCCCTCATGTAGCTCTAGGAATAAGGGGGAAAACCTATCCCTGATTTTAGGAAAGCCGACTTTGAAAAATTTTGGCAATTCCTCGCCTTGGCTGACTGGAGTCCTCTATATGACAATAATATAGAACAGACTTACTCACACTTTGTTAGTCTAATTAAAGAAGGCATCAACAAGTTTGTTCCGTATCAATTTCTTTTTTACACAAGTCCAAGGCTCCCTAGGTAGATTGTCCATTTAATCCAGAGACGGAACAGGATTTTCTACTTTTGGAAATCTACCAAGCTCTTCTGTTTGTATTACACCTATATCTTAATTAGGAATTAATGCTCCAGACTAATTAAGTCCCATAGGGACTATACGGTCCACAAACTGCTAAATAAAACCAAGGACAACAAAAGCACCCTGTTTAAGTTTATTAAGGACAAGCGTTCTTTTGAATTTTCCTTACCCTGTCTGAAAAACGACACTGGTTTACTTCTAAACAGATCTGAAGCTTGTAATAGTTTTAAGGATTATTTTAACTCTGTGTTTTAACATTCTGATTCTCCCCCACTCCACTATTCAGACTCGGCCCTCCCAATTGGTCCTTTTACCCCGAATGTTCAAATAGTTCTTAGACAGCTTAAAAGACTCAAATCATCCTCTTGTGGTACCGACGGTGTTTACCCCAGAGTTCTGAAAGAATGTGCTGGGATATTGGCACCCCACCTAACCTATATCATCAACCTCTCCTCAATATCTGGCCGGCTTCCACACATCTGGAAGTCGGCATTTATTAGGCCAATACTTAAATCGGGTTCTAGATTTACTCCTGAGAGCTATAGACCAATTAGTATCCTATCTACCCCAAGTAAAGTTATGGAGAGGTTAATAAGGACCCATTTACTTGATTTCATCACTAAACACAAACTAATTAATTATGCCCAACATAGTTTTTTGCCCCACAGGTCCTGCCTTACTAATTTAATAACATACACAGAAAGTATCACAAACTTATTAGACTAAAGGCCCTCAGTAGATGCCATTTATTTTAACTTTGCAAAGGCTTTTGACAAAGTACCTCATGATTTACTTTTAATAAAGTTAAGATCAATTGGGATCACTGGGCCAATCCTTGTTTGGATCACGGATTTTCTTACCAATCGCTCCTTTAGAGTACGGATAGGCACGGATTTATCCCTTCCTTGCCATATTAGTTTGGGTGTTCCCCAAGGGTCAGTATTAAGGCCTCTTCTGTTTATTATATTTATTAACAAATTACCCAAAGTGGTGCAGTCCAACATTCTGTTATATGCAGATGATGTTAAGATCTGGGGGTCGATCCCAAGTCTTCTTCAGGGTGACATTAATAACATTTGTAAGTAGGCTGTTGAAAACTCCCTTCTTCTAAATCTATCGAAATGTAAGCATATATCCTTCGGCAAACCATCTGGGAAAGTCTTCTCAATGCCTAATCGTGTTTCCCAAAAGATAGAAACGGTTAAGTCTATAAAAGATTTGGGAGTGATAATGGACTCTGCGCTAAAGTTTACAAGTCACCATTCTAGAGCCACTCAAATTTGCTACCGACTAATTAAATTATTCAAAAGAAATCTAGGTAACCTTTTTCCCAGGTATGCGCGTCTGCTATATATGCTTCATATCAGACTGCATCTAGAATATTGTGCACAGATTACCGCCCCTATTTTAAAATCTGACTCGCATAACCTCCAAAAAGTTCAAAAGGTGATCTCTAAAATACCTAGGTCTTTAAGGCGTCTGTCCTATCATGACAGGCTCTTCTCTCTAAAACTATTTCTATTAAGAAATAGGAGGCTTCGAGGGGGGATCTTATTTTGGTATATCAATATTTAACATCTGGCTCCTTTCCATCTTTCTTTACATTAACTAAGAAATCTTGTGGAGGGCACAATTTCAAATTGTCCAAATCCAGAGTGCAATCCAAGTTGAAACTCCATTACTTCACCCAGAGAGTTATTAACGCTTGGAATAGTCTACTTTCAATGGTAGTTAATGCTAAATCGGTCTCATCATTCAAGGCCACTTATAAACGTTATGCCCAGTCCAATTTTACATGATTATACCTTATATTCTGTAGCAAATTGATGGTTTATTTATTTTTATCCTTTGTTTAACTTTCTTTTTTTTAACACGATATTGTTGATACTTCTGAACCGAGGATCAAAAGAAGATTGTCTCCTACTCAACTCGTGAACCAACCTGTAACCTGTCACACTACACGTCCATTGGAGCGTTATTAATGATTTTCTCTTTTCTTATTTTTTGAAGATTATTGCAGTGTTTTTGCATTGTAATACGTAACTTGTTTTATTATTACTTTTGTATATTTATAATTTTGCTCGTTTTCTATAATTGTTAGCTTCCACTATCTACCTTGATTTTATCTTGATTTCAAATATTTTTTCTGTGACTAATCCCCCTTTACCTCACTATCCATTTCATATTTTCCTCTGAATTTTACTGATGTTATCAATAAATAGAATCAAGGATCAAAAAGAGTTTTACTCCTACTCAACACCTACTCAACACTCGCAAGGTGAGGCGCGTGTCACACTACACGTCCATTGGAGCGTTATTCATCCTTTTCTCTTTTCTTATTTTTTGAAGATTATTGCAGTGTTTTTGCATT